>VWYI01029880.1:242527-318152 GCA_013399455.1 Anthoscopus minutus | reverse complement strand
GCCCGGCCCGGCCCGGCCGGGAAGTTCGGCTGCGGCTCGGGAGCCCGGCAGCGCTTCTGACACCTGGCGGCCGCGGGATGCGAGCGCACGGCCGGGAACGCTCCTGCTGCAAACGCGGTCAGCCCCGCACCGCCCGCCGCCCATCAGCTCCTTCCATCAGGGACATGTCATGCTTGGATAAAGCAGGGGATTGCTCTTTTATCCTGATCACGATTTAGCTGTGGATAGTGTAGAAGGGCCAGATGATTTATGAAAAGTTAAAATATCTTACTTTATTTTAAAGCTTCATCGCTGTAAATAAATAATTAGATTCAAAATTCATTTTGTGTTTAAAAACTTCTTCTTCAAGCTGGCGGAGTTGCCCGGCTCTGTTATTAGGCAGATGGAGACTAGGGAAATTGCCTAGGTTTGAAATAGCACAAATGAATTTTTATATTTGGGGATGCTGGGGACTCAGCTCAAGAAAACCTCACCATGAAGCACTTCTCTAGTTGCTCAAATAATTGGATAATCATACAAATAAAGCTAAGCTTATGTGTAGGACTGGGGTTTTAGTCAGAACACAAAATGTAGGTGAATTGGTACTGCTCTAAAAATACGCTTCCGAGGTTGGCTCCACGATTTATTGGCTCCTACACAAAATGGCAAGACAGGTCAGCATCCTCTGATGTGAGATACTGTGATGACATTGAGGCTATTACAAATCTACCAAAAGGAAAAAAGGGAACAAAAGAGAGTCTAAACTGCTGAAAGAAATGTGTAGAGAAAAGTATGTTCTTTAAAGAGATTTGACTTCTGGGTTACATGTCCAGCCTTTTTCTGCTGGGAATATTACCCTGATGCCTGAGCTGGCGGTTCAGCTGTTATTGCCGAAGTATTTCTTGGACTGGGAAGTGTGTGTCACAATCTGGTGTCTCTTGCTGCCAGTACTTGCACCCGGTACGAGTGAGAATAAAAGAGTAAAATATGGCAAGGGTTCCCTCACGACTCAGGTTTTTTATTTTTTTAATTGTTACAGTGAAGGGAATCCCTAAAGGTAGGGGCTTTTGCCCATGAAGTTGCCATTTTCTTTATATGTATTGAAAGGAGAAAAAAAAAAAAGGAAACCTTCATGACTATACTTGGCTTGTAGCATTTTTTTTTCTAAGTTCATGCCAGCATTAACAGATCTGTCAGAACAAAGCAAGTATGTCATATTGGCAGCTGTTACTTATGAGTAGTTTTTCTTTATTGAATTTTGTTTTGTAATAATTGAGAAGCTTTTATGTTGAGCTCTGCATAAATGGTACTGAGTGGGAGGGTATGGGCATGCTTTCTATTATTCTGCCCCTCATGCATGTCTCCTTTTTTCGTCTTTCCAGAACCACACATTGAGCCAGCACGCACAGTGAGCCACTGGCACTACAGGACACCTCTCTGCAGAAGACTTGACGGTGGCACAGTGGGGAGGACCATTTGAACATTACATCCAATCAAAGTGTCATTTGCAACCCAGATGTAAAACTCTAATGATTTGGCCATGAGGCGCTGCTATTATAAGCAGCTGGAAATGAATATTAATGGAAGAGATTAAAAGTATTCCATGCTCAGTATTTTTTATTGTCCTGCTTCAGCTAGTGTACTTTAGAGCTTCTGCTTCTGACTGAATTTATAGTGTTAGATAAATCTGCTTTGATGCTGTTGCCCTTTGTTGCTTCTTGTATTATATTGATAGTTAAAGATTAGGTGTGATTTTTTTCTTTTTTGTTAACTGCTTTTTAATTGCGATTTTAGGTAACTGTGCATTGTGATGTGATTGCTTGGCTATTGTCTGAATATTTCTTTTTAATTTTTTAATTAAAGACTAATGCTTTGATTGGATTTGCCAGTTCACCGGACAGTGATTAAAACTATGTAATGAATATAATCGGTTTCAGTGCAACTGGATGGTCTGCTTTATAAATGTGACTTAATCTGATTGCAATAACTAGTACAGTTCAATAAAGGGAATACATGAGCTTAGCCTCAGAACTTGTCTGTCTGTCAGTGCCCCCTGCATTGCTGCTGCTGCTGCTGGGGTGGCTGAATCTCAGTGAACACTCACCTGATGGCACAGAGCACTCTGCAGCCCAGGAGGAGGGAAAGCAAAAGCCATGGTCCTGTGTCTGGCATTGTGTTTGCTTCTGGATGTATCTCCCTGGCTCCACAGTAGGCTGAGGTGAGGTAAGAGCATGTTCTATGAAAAGGTACTGCTAGCTTATAATACTCATTAATATTTTAATTTTTTCAGCAAAAATGGAGGGACCAGACCTATAGCTGCCTTGAGCTTATCTCTGTGCTTTGTTGCAATACAAAAAACCCCAACTTTCTGCATTGTATACAAATGCACAGACATTGGAATAGGCCTTGCAGACCATGGTAGGAGGCTGCATATTTTAACCATGTGGACCCCCAGACCCCCAGGTATTGTAGCTCTGTGTAAATGCCATACCTCTGACACTGGAAGCTGCCATCAGGCAGCCTAACAGAGCCAATTACCACACTTACTTTCACTCTTTTTAAACTTATCTTGTGGTAATGAGGTAAGTTATATCTCCAGTCAGAGAAACAGTCATTTTAAGGACCATGGACACCTCTGGAAAGTTAGAAAGACTTAGTTCTCCTGGTGTCTCCTGCTTGAATGAATCATAATCGTCATGAAAGATACTCAGCAGTTGTGACAGCTGAAATGAAGTGGTTACCCATTCCCACAAAGTACCAGGCTTTGCAAGACTGTGGCATGGGAACATGCACAGTCAGAGCCTTTCAAAATCACTGCACTGAAGTAGAGCACAACTTGTCATTGGGCCATGTCTGGGCTTGGAGCATGCAAGTGATATTTTGTAGGAAACATGTTTTCACAGACATATAGTCAATGCCTAAATTAGTTTATAAAGTGAGCTTTTTTACAAGTGCAAGGGTGGCACAGCTTGTTGATGCTGCAGCCCGTGTTTTCAAGAATTTCGATTCCTGCTGATGTTGATAGTCCTGTTGTGCACACAGGCTTCCTTCAGGACAGTAAGGGAAGGCTGCAATCGAAGCACAGCTTCGGGCACATCTGAAGTAGGGTCATCTCTACAGCAAGAAGCACCAGAGCAGTCCTAACTTAAGAGAAGTTACAACTTCCTCAGAAAAAAAAAGTTATCTTTGAGACAAAAGATCGATGAATTTTATTCTGCTGAAATAGCATTGCATGGATAGTCAGATTTTAGGCTCAAAATGTGGCTTGTGATAAATTATGAACCCTAATATAACAAAATTAGGAATGACTTTTCTTAATTCCAAAGATGACAGGTTTGTTTGCATCCAAATTATTCTTAGCTCACTGTATCTACATCAAAATCACACTAAAATGATCCATTTCTAGAAAAGAGTGTTAACTTTCAACCTGATTATTTCTTTCTAAATCACAGAACAGATGTTCATGGGCTGAAAAATTAGTTAATGAAATCAACAGTTCATAATTCCCATTCATAATATAAGCATGCTCCTAACTCAATTGTACTACTTAAAGATGGGAAAAGTGTCTTGCAGTACAGGCTCATAGGCATGTGCTTGCAAGACAAGCTGAGAATGTAGCTGTGGAAAGAACTCATGTGCCATCTTCTCCATGCTAAAAGAAGGGTAGTAGGTTCTTACAATGGAGATACTGAAAAAGGAGGCTCTTTGCCTGACACTGGTTTGAAATGATGCTGGATCATTTCTGGGCAAGCCTGCAGAAATGAATAAGATGTAGGTTTCTATCTTCACAAAAAGGTTCTGCACTGTGAATCCCAAGAGCTGAGCTGATGTTTCCATGCAACTCAGAGAGCTGCCTTAGTAGTGCTGTACTGAAGCACAGGTCTGTGTCTGAGCATCTCCCTGCTGACCAGTTAAAAGTAGGTGCACAGTCACTGTGCTGAGATGGGGAACTCCCCACGTGGGGATCCTGTTTGGAGCTGCATGTATTCCCCATGTTACTGGAAATGTGGGCACAGGTCAGGGTGCTGGGGTCCTGCTCAGGCCAGCAGTGCCAAGCAGTGCTTAAGCTCATGTTTCATCTGCCCCGAACCCTGATCATGCCTTGGGCAGGGGTACAGGAAAGGAATTGCTTGGTTTTCCAGCTGGCCTTTGAAAGGTAAGAGGCTCCAAAGCATCACTGAGGGCTGTGGTCCTGCTCCATCTTTGTCATCCCTTTTGGCATATAGCCTCAGTCATGAGCGGCCCAAGTCAGGTTGGAGAGAGGGGCTGGACTGTGCCCCCAGGGCTGGGAAAAATGAGCTGTGATCCTCTTCTGCTCTTACAGTATTTGGGTAATAATTGAACACCAATGGACCAATGCCACTTACTAAAAATATTTATTTCTAAGACAGTATGTGCAAATGTGCAGAATGCTTGAATCTACTGGGTTATTTTGTGATATTTTTGAGATAACCAGGCCCATACGAACAGTCATGATTACATGGAAAGGGATAGTGCTGTTTTGATAATTTATTTCTTAGGGGCCAAAGAAGTCCAGTTTGGAGTATGGGAGTGAAAGCTACTGCAAAGAAGCAGAGGGAGAGCTGCCCACTCTTCTGTTCCTGCCATGGAGCTGCATCTGTGACACACTGGACACCTGCAGCTCACAGAGGTGATCCTTAGCCTATGCCAGGGTGCAGGACTGGTGTCTGCCCATTTTCCAAGGCCTGAGTCTCCCCAGGCAACGCTGTGCCAGCAGGGCTCTGGGGGCAGAGCTCTGCAGCACAATATGGGGCCTTTGCCTGGTGCTTCCTGTGCCACTGGTCCCACTGGGGAGCAGGAGCAGAGCAGCCCTGCACAGGTACAAAACAGCTTTGCTGCCATAGCTGCAATCACACCAGGGAGTGCTTTGCCAGGGTTGTATATAGTTCCTGTATCTGTTAAAAGCTCCTAGGGAAAACAGAGCCTAACTGCAGGTGGAGAAAAGATAATATCACAGCTTCTGGTACACGTCTGAGGTTTTGCCCCCTTTTTCTTAGTGGCCAAGAAGTGCTGCTGAAGGTATTTGGAAAACAGTCAGAAATGTTGGTTCCAAAGGCAGCTATATTTCAATAGCTGTGACGCATTGAAAACAGGCTGGAGAGCCTTTCCATAATCCCTGTGATGTTTCCCTGCCTGTCTCTGTAACTTGCAGCTCCCATGTGGTGGTGATGCAGACAGGGGCTGGCACAGTCTGTTCAAGGTGTGGGTGACATAGATCACTCACAGAAAAATGCAAACCAGAATTTCTGAAATTCTGGCTGAGGATGGGCTCTAGGCATAATGTCACTTTATGATCCAAGTGGCATTAGGACCAGTACAGTGTTTGAGATCATGAATAATTCTAAATCTGTAATGAAATGTCATACAGACAGTTTAATATCATCAGTTTTAGAAAAATACTGAAATATAGATTCATACAAACAATAGATTAACAAAGGACTTGTATTTGTAGCAGTCTACTCAACCAGCACTGAACGATCTTTGCATTTAGCTTTACTACATACCCACATGTCCAGAAAACATTGAAATACTTGGTCAAGAAGTAGGAACCAGTACCTATTTTCTATGTAGGCAGCTTTACACATTTGTGTTCTATTCAGTGTTTGTGTATGTTCTTGTCTGATCCATCACCTTCAGCAAGGGATCGCCAGCTTTGGTCAGGTGCCTCAAAATTTTGGAAAAAGCAAGTGTTTACCCAATTGCCTTCCAGAAGAAAGGCAGACAAAAGAAGTTTGAGGACCTTTTGAGGGAGTGAGCAACTGATTGCTTTGTGCTGGAAAATCTTTGAGTGGATTGAGCAAGCAGGGAGCTGAGGGGCATGTCCCTCCACAACCTTACTCCCCTCCCAGAGGAGTTAATGAAAATTCCACCCTGTAAATCTGCACGTTGCATGTCCAAAGTGTACAAGTTACTTTATCCTACCAATGTCTTAGACTGGGATTTGGTGTGTTTATCTGTCTTTTAATGTGTAAATCACTCTCTGGTATCAACAGTGGAGACTTTTCCCCTGGTCTGCATAAGCGGTCTCTGTGTTTTGGCCCACACCCTAAATAAACCAGGGAGGTTTTTGCAATCCCCTCTCCTCCAGAAGCATCGTGTAGGTTTGGCAGAGGTGCAGAGGGGTGCTGTGTCCCTGTGGAATGTTGTCAGGGATCAGCCTGGGCAAGAACAGCCCCTGCCAGTGCTATCCTGACTGAGAGCATGTGAGCCCGACTCACTTAAGGCCACAGAAACACAGGTGGTGGGAGCTGAGACAGTCACGGGGCTTTTCATTGCTTTGTCTTTTTTCTTTTCTCCTCATTTTTGCCCCTTGTGAAATGCTTTGTTAGTTTTGTCTGTTTTTATTACATTCCTGTTGTCCTAACAACTGTAAGGTCCCTCTCCTGCAAATGAAAGGATATGCCTTGTGATCAGTGTGTTTATGAATTATTGTTACTTTCCTGACAAAAAGGAACACCAAGGAACATCTTGGCAGATGAGGTGACAGAGGGAGACAGGAGGTGTCCAAATGAGAAACACCGAGCACCCCGAGAGAGACAAGACATTGACTGATCACCACTCAGGCTGCTCCAGGGCACGGTGCGCGCTGCCCTGAGAACCAGCTCGATTTAACCATCAGGGATTTTCCTTTTATGCAGGAAAAAGCGAAGCGTTCCCCTGCGGGTACCCGGAGGAGGGGGCCGGGGCCAGCCTGTGCGGTGCTGCCCTTCGTAGGGCCCCGCTCCGCCGGCCGTGCCCGTGGCGCTGCCCGCTGCTCGCCGCGGCTGTCCCCTGCCTTCTGTGTCCTTCTGCCATCCTCGGCCATCTGTGTCCCCTCGGCGGGGCCCGCACGGCCCCATTGTCCCGGCGGGGCCCGCACGGCCCCATTGTCCCCGCGGGGCCCGCTCCCACACGGCCCCATTGTCCCCGCGCCGGGCCTCCCTCGGCCTCCCTCACGGCGGGGACGCGGTTGCGCCGCTGAGGCGCGTCGGGGCGGCTCCCTGCATTTTGTAAATCGAAACTTTCATTCTGTTTTCTGGAGCGGGTGAGCTCCGCGCTGGACGCGAGCTCCCGGCTGCCGGGGACAGAGGCAGACGGGCCCGGGCAGCGCTCGGCTCTGGGGGGTTTTGCCACCCTGTGGCATCTGTGGGTGTCACAGCTGCCCTGTGAAACATCACGCTTCAATCCTGCTTCTGAGTGCTTTAGGGGCATCATTGCCCACAGGTAAGGTGATGCTGTGACAGCGTTTACACCGTTTTACCCACACCTGGCTCTTAACTGCTTTGTCTGGGTGATAGCACAGTGCAGTCAACCTGCTCTGGCAGGTTGGAGAGGCAGTGCTGGGTATTACTGGATTGTGAGAGTGTATAGACCAGCTTTTCTGGATTTTGCTTCTCCTGATGTTCCCAAATACATGTTGGTGTTTAAGGCCCTGTACAACACTGACTGTATCCTCAAAAAGAAGGAACTAGACAGTGAGTGCATGGTAGGACTGTGTGAGAAATCCTGCTAGATCATCAGCTCTTGAAAAAACCTCTAGCCTCAAAATCTTTTTGTATCAACTAAAATCTTGCTTTGAACTTAAAAAAAGAAATTATCTGCGTCTTCAGTTTCACATGACTGGAAGAGATACCTGTCCCCACGTGTGATCCTTCCTTAGCAATAAATGAGCGAGCAAAACAAGCCCTCCAAGCTGCATGTGCAGAAACCGTGTCCCTGAGGTGCAGGGCTCTCCCTCACCCAGCCTTTAATTTAAAGGAAAGGAAGAGAGAAGAAACATATATTTTTTCCCCTGGTTGGAAGCAATACAATAAATAAGTGCATCTTCTTCCAGTTGAAATTTATAGGCACTGTTCCTCAAGAAATTGGCTTCTATGCATGAAAGCTATAAATAGAGATGCCATTTGCAAAAGATACTGCCTCTTCTGTACATTTTCTGTTTTTTTCACAAGGTATGTCAGTTTAAGCCTGTGATGAAGAGAAGGTTAAGGAAGTGTGCAAATGAGCTCTGCTAATGCTTTTGTAATGGTGCTAAATGGTCAAGAGGTTCCATTAGCCTAGGTAGGAGAAACTATTTGGGTTGCTAATTAGAAAGACACAGTTTCACTCAAAGGTGGACCCAGAAACTTTGGTCTTCATGAGAGTCTTATGGCTTAAGAGCTGATCAGCTGTAGCATTATTCCCAATAGATACACAATGTTATATTGCAGTGTATATCCTCAAATGCTTTAACAATGAAACCTGGAAGATGAAACCTTGATTGAAGTCAGAATAAGGTCTCATATACAGACAGTGGAAAGAAAAGTGGATAGTCTAAAAGGAGATGGAGGGGAACACCTGTGTCAGAGCCAGTGGATGCGGTGCATGAGCTTAAATAGTTTTGCCTCTCTCTTCCTAACTGGCCTGATCATGCCTGTGATGATGCCAAAAATAATAGTCTTTAAATAAAATCCTATCTTCCACTTTGGTTTCAGCACTGAAGCTGAGGGGTGTGTGGGTGCAAGCACAGAGTCAGGAAAGCTCTCTGCTGAGTGGAGGCATGTCCATGATTTCCTGGCTGCTGTAGGTTTGTACCACCAGTTCTATTGCTGGATAAACCAAGGGTTTTGGTGATGAGCCTCTGTCATGTATACACCTCATCTGATCCCTCATTAGCTGGGTTATTTTTTTCAAATTCTAGGTGTCTCTTTTTGCTTTTTCTCCCTCAGAAGTGGCACCTGCACTGCCCACCAGTTTGCCAGTGCTCACGCAGCAGCTCTGTGGTAGAAATAAGTCTGACACGGGAGAATCTGCTGTGTTTGGTGTGACTTGAGGAGTGTCGGACAAAGGCCAGAGGCACATAAGGAATGTGAGGTCCTGCACTTGTGAAGGCCTAAGGAAAGACAAAGCTGCTATAGCTGGCATCCCACTTGGGAAGGAAGGTGACCTTTGCTGGCAGGTAAGATGTGTTTGTCCTAGCAAACAGGAATGCCAATGCCCGTTCTCTTACTGAGGGGTTTAGCACTGTAATAGAGCATAAAATACCAATTAAGTCCAGACTCATCCCTGTCCTCCATTTTTCATTTCACAGAGTAACTCCAGTTCTTGTTTCATTACATCAGATTGTACACCAATATAATTTCCTTTCTGGAAGCCCAAAAAAGTGAATCTTCTTTTGTGCTGCACTGCAAATATGTGCACAACCATTTCCCTTGACTACAAGGAGTTAAATGTTCATACATGTCAGGCATACTAGGATCAGAGCCCTTGGTAATCTGGATAATTTAGGTAATCCTGGATAATTTGACTGTACATCATTAGCTCAATGATGCGCCAAGCTGTGGGAGAGCAAAAAACTCAAGCTGACCCCAAACCCTGAAATATTTTTGTGTGCGAGAAAAAAGTCTGAAGGAAGGAGGGAGGAAAAAAGAGTCAACATATCTTTAGCTCTTTGTGGTTTGTTTTGGTTTGTTTGCCTGTTTTTTATCCTAATGTTATTGAGAATAGAAACAAAAAATTAGAGAAGAACCACTGAGGAATCCAGAATACCCCAAGGCATGTGAAACCCAACTGGAACAAACAAAGTAGGTGCTGGAAATATACACATTCAATCTTTGCAGACACACATAAGCACCAGAGCTGTAAATTTGGCCTGAAAAATCAACTTTCTCTGCAGAGCTGTGTGTGGTTCCTTTTCTGAGACCTATCAGTTCATGCTATTCAGGCAGAGCTCCCCAGCTCAGCTCTGGGCTACTCTGCCCATAAGGGTGTTGAACAAATATTTTGTATCCAAGAGAGACTCATTAATGTCTTTCAAACCAGATGTAAGTTCCTCATTATTCTTCTGCATAGGTCTAGTAATGGGAGCCTCCTCTAGAGATGCCCTACACAGATGTCTTTAGGAAATGTTGATGGCATGAAGCAGGAATTGTTTTCACTGAAAGATTTATAACCTTATAACCTTTTCAAGCCTAGGCAGTGCAAGTAGACTGAGAACCAGCAGCAAGGGGTTTCTGACTTCTGCACTATTCTCTAATACTGACTAACCCAGAGAAATCATTTTGGTCTAAATTTTTGCTGTTCTGGGTCTTCAGTATGAGGAATGAAATGTCAGGGGGTCTTCAAAGGTACTGAGTGTTTCTGACTGCTATTTGAATTGAAGGTTTAGAGACCTTATTAAAAAAAAAAAAAAAAAAAAGAAAAACCAACCCCCCTCCCCCCAAGCCCATGGATCTTAATTTAGGGCTCCCCAAATCAGAAGCCACTTTGAAAGTCATGCAGAAGCACAGAACAACCGATAGATTTCCATATCCTGCAGGGTTTTGGCATGAATCCCCTTCTTTGGTTCCAGGCAGAAAAATACAAAGAGATGTCTGTGAATAGGACCTCACTGGGTGTCCAGCCCTCTGAGTGAAATTTCCTGTGCAGAGGATGGTCTCGGCCTACATTTTCTAGTTATTATATAGAATTTGTTTCCTGCTAAGCTAGAAAAAAATGTATAAAAACATAAAACCTTCAGTGAATTCCCACCTTATAGAGCTACTTCAAGCTGTACAGGCAGAATTTGTACTGGAGGAGTTGACATTGAATAGGATAGTTCAAGGGAGACACCAAAGCTCAGCAGAGACATCCTTTAAAAATTATTTGTCTTGTCTGCAATATTTTGTAAGTTGATCCAAATCAGATTTTTGAGTAATACCATTAAAGTCAACAACCAACACCCAGGATGAATCTAGCTCTTAAAGTGCCATTCAGGCTCCTTGAGAGACACACATCCCAATGACTCCTTTAGCAGTCATTAAACCAATTATCATCCCAGTCTATTTCCAACAATTATCATCATAGACTTTTTGGGTTTAATCAGCTTTTTAATTGACCTGTGAATAAGACAGGAGATACAAAATTCTCCCCTGATACCTCAGGTGTAACTATTATACATTTAGTATTGCTGCACACATGAAATAATTTACACCATAATACTGACCTGGGGCTGAGATATGAACAATATACTCATAAATTAAGGTAAAAACAAATTAAAGGCAATAAGGGAGAAGAAGAGGAAGTAGTAATTCATAAATAGAATATCACCATGCTTGGTGACATTGCTTCTGGGACTTTCTTGGGGCATTTTGGGACTGTAAAAAGGATTTTTTTTTTCTAAAATTGTATGCAAAGCGCAAAATAAATTGTAAGTGACACGAAATTTTTGACCATCTCAAAAGTGCTACAATTGTTGAATTGTGTTGCGGAAATGTCTTCAGACAATTGCTTAGGATTTTAAAAATAAATCAGCCATTTAGGCATATGTCCCAACTAACTTTTAACATCACTTGCCTTAGCACAGTGCTGCAAAGTGGCCTGAATGCAGCAATTTGCGGGATTTGGCACTGGGAGCCCCGCAAGCACTTAGCAAAAGCAATTGTGTAGCTCTATTGAAAATCCCGCATATCATGCTGTGGGGAGCCAGCACTTTTTATCTGTCGGCACTGTTGGTGACAAATATTAAAATAAAAAGTATGACACTATAGGTGCTTCAAAATTCAAACTGCAAGTTTCCTACTGTGGGACTTCTAACCATGTAATAAAGTGCAGGGAAGAAAGCAGAGTTCAGACCCCATGCTGTAATAAAGGCAAGGAAATCTTAAGTGTTCAAATACATAATTCATTCTCTTCTGAGACTTTCTACCGGGTTTCTCCCAGTAAAGATTTTCATTTGTGCCTGGATGATACAATTTTTAATTTCTATTTTACCTCCAGAGACAGCTGGGAGGGCGCTGGGGCAGCCATACCTATGGTGGTGGATGAGAGCAAATGGTCAGGATGGGTCAGAAGCTCCTCTGCAGCTGGGAGGGTGCAACAGCCCCACAGGGCCAGCCTGAGCACAGGAGAAGGAACCCTCAGCTGCCGCTTGCTGTGAAAGTGCCTGCAAAAAAGTCACTGCAGCAGTCAGTGAGCTTTGTTTGTTTCCCATAGAAATACTTCCCTAAATACCTTCCTCCAAGCATCTCAAGGCACAGAGCAAACACTGACTGAGCTTCATCTTCCTGTGGGGAGGTAAGACCCTGTTCCCACCTTTTGCTGTATTTTCTGTTGACTTGAAGACTCAAATGCTAGTTTGTTACACAGTTTTCAAAACTAGAATTTGAAACATATGACTTTGAAACATTTTTGTTAGCTATGGCTATTGGCCTTGACCCTTTATTGCTTTGTTGTATAAACATTTTTACCTCTATTTTAATAACATTTTATGTAAAGGATTAGTGCAATAATCACAAGGACGAAGAAACTAATGAAAAATTGAAGACATGCATGTGGTGGTGGTACACATAAGCAACAAGTTACTGTGCCCCTGTTGAGGCTGCTGAGAAGGCTGCCATGGATGTTGGAGAAGCTGGGGCCTGCAGATAAGAGGCAAAGGACATCATGTTTACAGCTGGGTCTCCAGGAGCAGAGGATGGTGGATCAGAAACACAGCAGGGCTATCCCACAGCAGAATAGGGCAGTGCCAAAGAAGCCTATGGGCCTCTCACCAAACTTTCTCCATGGTGCTCCCAGGAAGCCCAGAGCCTCAGTTCCTGTGCTTAGACTTGCTCTTTCAAAAACATATTCACATTATTCCATGTTGCTTTTTAACAGCTATTCAGGGTAGGGAGAGTTAACTCTGATCCCTTATTGCAAGACAGACTATTAATTAGAAGCACGAGCCTGGTGCAGCTGGGTTGAAATGTGTTAAAACAAACAAAAAAAAAAAATTAAGCACCCTCTGCCTACTTCAGTTTAGGGGAAAGGTGTCTCTGACTCTACCTGCTCAGAGGCTACATTGAGGCTCTTTGACTCTGCTCTGAGACTTGCTGACACTACTGATTCAACACTGTATCAAGACACTCCAACTGTGATCTGAGACCTGGAGCAGAGAGGGAGCATCTTGACACAGTGTCAAAACAGTAGTCAAGAGCGCATGGACACAGCACTGAAAGGCTTTTGTCTCCCAAATGAAAAGGAGCTGGATTATTTTCATCTTTTTTCCTTCCCCCCACCCCTTTTTTTTCCCCTGTTAATGGTAGCTTTCTCTTAAATAAAAATCCCCACAGTTTATTTGCAGAAAGAAAGCTTGATGTGTTCCCCCTCTCGCTTTTTTGTTTAATAAGGCAAAGTGACAGACAATGCCTTCACTGTACAATGCACTTCACTAAAGCTTCACTTCAGCTTTGGAGAAGTAAAAGGCTATATTTGAAACTTATTCCAGTTTGGAAACCAAAAGAGGTTAATCCTTTCATGATACTGTGCATCATTCATCTGTATCTCTTTGCATTTTTGGGTTGTGTATTTTGGAATAACACATTTGTACAATAGCATAGATTTGATCTGGCTTATAGTTTTGGACATAGTGTTGCTCACCATCCTCCCAACGAAATTCAAGCTATAATACCTGTGAATTCATTTTTGAGTGTTGACCAACGTTCAGGAGAAGAAATTAGTTCAATTGTCAGAATGTGACGGTGCCTGCTGAGACAGGTTTCTTTTCTGCAGATGAGATGGTCTTAATGCTACATGGACTGTGACTTTATAACAGGTTAAACTCATTTGTTTAAAAAATGAAAATACAATTGAATTTATGTTTCCTCGTTGGGGTCACAGGTACCAAGGAGTTAGCAAAACCATCTACTGAATGTTTTATAGATGACAGTGATTTTGCTGAATGTTAAATGAAAACAATCCATTAAAATAAAAAATGAAAATTCTTTTTGTTTCCTTTTCCTCTTGGGCCTTCCCAAAAGGAGGTCGACACCGACCCAGTTTGAAAAATACTTACCTAAGCCAATCACTGCCCAGCATGTATTCCCTTGAGCAACTTGAGTGGGCATGATGCCATCTGAACAGATGGGCATTACTGTAGGCAACCAAGAGACCATGCATGTGAATCAAGTATGGGTGTTTACAGCATCATTTCCCTGATGAGAATGTCAAAATGGCAGCCCAGTCTGAGCCTTTGGCTCAGTTCACTTGCATTTCACTAATTCAGCTCTAAAATGGACAACTTCATGAAATAAATTATTAAGTTGGGTGGCCCTGATTTTACTTCATTGAACTGGGCAGAGCAAGTGGGTTATGGACTTGCTGACAATACCATGCCTGGCTCCTGTCTGTAGCAGGGGGGGTTTGCTCTTTTGTGAAATGAGGGCAAAGAAACCCCCATGTCCAAATATAACATAACAAACAGGCCAAAATATTAGTACTACAAGTGTACTCTAAACTGAAAGGAAGAAACATTTTCACTTCTTTTTCTTAAGGAGGCATCTTATTTCAATCAAAATTAAAACAATATAAAAGAGGGCTTATATGCATGATATATTTGAATAATACCCCAGTCCTTAAAGGTGCACATATTGAATTAGGATTTCACTGCTGTCCTAAAGAGGGATACACATAAATGGTGCAACATTTCTGAGCCCAGGAGTCATTGTAACTCCTGTATCTGTTGAATAAAGTGATTTCTACTGAATAATCATTGGAAGTTCTCTACCGTCTGTTAAAAAGAGAACTTCAAGCACAGAAAATAAAGACTGGAATTTGAATATTAAATCAACACCTTTATCTACTTTAACAAAAAAGGCTATAAGATATGTATCCTGGAAACTTGATTTAAAGTGTATATCTGAAATGCTGTAATTATTTTGTTTTGCTTTTGAGGATCTGTTGTATTTTCTTCTTGCCAGCTTCTGTGTGCTTGTACAATGCTAACTGCTAATGTGCCCTTCATTTTCAGATATGTTAATCTACATAATCTTTTGCTTTCCTAAGTGGCTACTCAGCCTGAATTTGAAGAATTGGCATGCTGAACCATCAGTATCAGGTATAAAATACTTGAATACATATTTCTTTTAGGAATAATGAAATATATTACAGATAATACCTAAAACTCCTGGTGTTTTACAATTGTTTCTGGTTTTGTTTGGGGTTGTTTTTATTTTATTTAAATAATCTAATATTTCTTAATCCTCTAGGAAGTACCTGGTGAGTTTTACATCTAATCCTATCCTTTGGTTGGGGAATTCAGGAAAAAAAGAAGCAGCTTTTCAAAAACATTAGGATTACAATGTAAATAAAAATAGCGCTTTTCTAACATTTGGTTGGAACAAAGAGTATCAGAAGTGTGTCATTTTCTGTATGCAGATTATTTAATTATTTTCCTCTCTTATTTCAAACTATCAAAATCAATGTTTTCATTTGTCTTCTATACTGTGCTGTGATGGCTCCACTTTCTTTTTCATTAGACTTGCTAAAATACTCTGATACCTTCTTTTTCATTTTCTAGGAAGTGTAATGTTTATTTTCTTACTCAATGTCATGGTAACAGAAAGATTTCATTTATATTATAGCTTAGTTTGTGCTTTAAGTACAAGCAGGGCAGGTTGGAGAGTGCAGTATTTCCCATGTGGAAAGACAGCACTTGCTTTCTGGGTGCCAGCACATACTCCCAGCTGTTGCTGTTGCTGTGGGGTCACAGATGCAGCTCACACTGAATCAGTTAAAAATGTAGCAGCTCTGCTTGGGGACACAAGCTCAAATTTTCAGGGCCTGATTATTCTGTTAGTTTCACATGTGCAATTCCCACAGAAGTCAGCAGAAGCACTACATGCAAACCTGACAGGCTAATATGGAGCCCAGAAATGCAAAGGATGTAATAATACATTTGATTTCTGTGGGTTCTTGGGGTGTAATTCTCTCCCATCTCCATGATATTAGGATTTTCCACAGCTTTTGAAGATTTGGATGAAGCCAAAAAATATTAGGTTTCTTGTGATATTTCATTTTCAATAATCAGGGGAAGAAAAAGAGATCTGAAATAAATGAGTTTATATTGGACCAGCCCAGAGTGAAAAATATGTTCTACAGTGCTCTGAAAACTGAGCTAAGAGTAATACAACGTATGGCACATTATGTGCAGGGAAGGGCCCCGAGGGATGAAGGCAAACTAATCAAAGGAATAGCTAATGGCCTAGAAGGAGAATGGGGAACAACCTGCTTCTTACAGAGCCCCCTTAGCTCAGAGGACTGGTGTGCAGACTGCTGGGACCCCAGCCCAAGGTCTCAGTGATTTTACCCAAAACAAGTCTAATTCAAGAAAATTTTTTAATGTCTATATATTTCATTTTTTTATCAGAAATTTCATCTACACAGGGAACAGAGACAAGTATTGAGGTTGAACCACCATTGCCACATCTGCCCAGGCTTCTGTAACATTACTTATGCCTGTACTGCCACAGCACACCACAGGTAATACTGCTGATCTCTTTTGTCTGCTGACTGATCAGCATCTCAGGGCAAATAAAATTGTCAAGTAAAATGGATTTGGCACTAGATCATTAAAAGGTGATCTGAAAAGGTGACCAGTAAGGTCTAAGTAAGCTGTCACTTGTTTCAATAAGCAAATGAAGACCAAAGACATCTTTAATATGATGCTCCCAGTGTCAGTATTAACTCTTTTTCTCATCTGTTTTCAGATTAATGGGACAGAGAAATCCAAGAAAGAAAGTGGAGGCCGGAGTGATGCTGATTACACTGGAAGGTATGGCAGTTGGTGAACTAATGGAACACAGAATTACAGACATCCATAGGAACTGAAGGAGCCTTACAATAACAAGGCAGGGCAGGCAGTGCAGCCTGCACAATGGAGAACATGGAGGTTCACTGTGCCCTCTCTCTTGAAGCCTACAGCTTTGGAAAAAGATCAAAATACAGTCTTAGGAGTCCCAAAGTTGGTTGGCATTCCCAAATACACTAAGTAGTATTTGCAGGAGATGAAAAGTACTGTTTGCATTAGGGGCTATTAATGACCAGTTTTCAAACTCTTTGTATCACTTTCCTCTAAGCTAGACAGAGGACTATGCCACTGAAATAAAGTAGGAGTTTTCAGCCTGTAACACTGAAAAAAAGTTAGTGCAAGCCAAGGGTATTTAAGGCTTGTGAATAAAAGTTATGTGTAAGATGTACAGAGTACTAGATGGCCCCAAGGATGAGGGGTAAATGTAAGGTACTTAAAGTTTGTATTGATTTACCTGTGTGTGAATAAGGGAATTAGTGCCAGGAGCCACATCCTGCTTCCTGGGTGCTGGGGGATAGCAAACATGGCAAGCCATCAGGTTGGGAATTCCAGGTTAGGATTAGGACAGCTTTGTCTGGAGCTTTGCCTGAGGAGACCACACTCACCTCACTTATATGTTGCAGTAATATATATATATATATAATAAATAGTTTTAACATTAAAAAAATGCAGCTTCTATTTTCATCTTTGAAGAGTTGTTATGTAGAAAAGCACCTTACAAGACCAAGTTCTGGCATCAAATACTCCAATATTAGAGTAGAGGTTGTAAATGTCAACTGTATGAAAGGGAAATATGGTTCTCTGAGAGTTCAGGACAGCACAAATGTTTGAAAGATGGTGATGGGGGTACTTAGCTTAGGAGAGGCATGAACCAGGAGTGGAAAAGGTTGGAAAGAGAGCAATGAGGGATAGCTTGGTAGAGCCACAGGTAGGGTGGATGGGGAGTGAGATTACTGAACCTGAAGTCAGAAATTATGTTAAATAGTTGGCTATGTTCCCTACAGTGTACTCAGGATAGTTCTGAGCCTATTTTGCAAAATTTTAAATGCTGAATGGAATCAGGAAAGTGAGCAGGTATGACATTATTGTTAGGGAAAGCAGTAAATGAAGCACAGCAATAAGGAAAGCTGAGTCAGAGAAAGTGTCAGAGATACAGGGGTAGATAGGGAGGGGTGAGATGAAGAATCAGTAAAATAAATCTGCTATATAGTCTTGAGAAAGGTTAGGTTGCTTAATAACTAGTGTGGATGAAGGAGAAAATACAGAAAAACATGAGTGCTGCTGACATGAAAAAAGCTGAAAGTTACCAGATGAAAAAACAAGGGTCTGTCAGAATGAGAATAAGAGATTTGCTTTAGACAGAAGGAAGGATTTATGTTATGAAGACTGATTAAGTAAAACAAACCTGGTGTGAAGACCTCATGATATGGCCAAGATGTGATCTTTTGATGAAGAGTTTGTAGAAGCTTTCTTAGGGGAGGGACAATATTTACTGCCACAAATTAACTTTTCTGGGACTTTGGCAGTGAGCAGGTCCTAGTGTGCCTATGTATATGTGTACATATATATATATCCCTGAGCCCCGGGGTGGTTCCATGTGAACCCTACTGCCCCAAGGTAGCAAGGAGGCAAGGGGGTTGTCCTCTGCATGTGTTTTGTACTGCAGCTATTCTGGCTCATCCAGTGATTTTAGGTTCCTGTAGGAGGCTTATTCCTACAGGGAGTAATATATGCAGCAGATGTTTGCAGTGACACAAAACAGCCTTTCCAAAGAGGCTGCATTTTTTTCAGCCCAGATATGTTCTTGTGTGAAAATGGCAATGCAGACTGACTGAGGATGTGCACAGGCTTGTAGTGTGAATTTCCAGTGCACATGTAAATTCTTTTCTGGTGAGGGACAGCTAGATCTTATAGCTGTGTGTCTTGCATGCTGGTCCTGCTCTTTGCAGAGGTTTGGATTCTGGTTTGTGGTTGGCTTGTATTTTGTCATTGGTCTTTCACTGCATCTCTGAGGTAATTCTGGATAGGTGATTCTGCACAGGTAATTCTGTTCATCTCTGCACTTAATGTGCTCCTGCATGGCTCCTACTTCCATATTAAAGGGCAAAGATGAGTTTTCTCACTTCATGTGACAACAATGATAGGGACACTTGGTCTAGGTTGTACATTCTGTTCATGAGATAGCATAGAAATTCCCCAGAGTTTTAAATAATTGTCCTTTTTAAACTAGGGAATAAAAGCAAGCCTCAGTATCTAGTGCCAGGTAATCCATGCAGCACACCTAAGTGTTTGCTTCAGAGTAGAAATTGGACAGAGGTAGACAAATAAATGCAAGCTAAAAGCTCTCTTTTTGAATTTGTTTTGCAGATGTCTTGTCGCTGATAGTTTTTATTTGTTGTTGCTATTAACTACACACTGTAAAGTGAAACCAGTATTTGGAAACTGAATTGTTGCTCAAGAAAATGAGGAAAGTTTCAGTGGGGGACTGCAAGTGTGTTAAAACTGCACTTAGCTGTGACTCCTTGTGCAGATCCTGGCATTACAGGCAGGTATTTTTGGAGATTTGCTCCTGTATTTCAGAGTAATTTCTTATTTCACCTTGCTTGGAGTAACTCCAAGCTGGCTCCTGGTGAAAAGGGCTGCACTGCTTTTTTCTGCTCCCACTCTGCTTGTTTGCATTGTCTGTCCCTTTGCATAAACTCTAGAGATGTTGTGGCAGGAGAAAGGAGAAAGATTGTTTCAGCAGGCTGGTCTGATGGAAAGCCATCCTCCTCAGAATTAAACAGAAGTAGAGTCTTCTGTCATGCAGGAGAACTGAACTGAGTCATATGATGATGGTGTCCACATCCTGTGTGAGGGAGGGGCTAGAAACCTACTGCTGCTTGTGGGAGCAAAATGTGGGAGTAGAACCATCCCTTTGGTGGTAGGCTGCAGTTACACTGAGTTGATTAAAGTAGGAAGTCTTTTGTCACTCTTGAGACAACTGAATATATGAGACAGGTCATTATGAGCTCATCCACATTTGGTGGTGCACACACAGCTCTTGGTGTCTGCAAACAAGTCTGAGGTGGAATTAGCTTTTGGTTAATGTGTTATTGTGTATGAAAAGAAAAACAAGAAATTTAATAAATTTTTTACAAAACCAGCAGTCCAATGGGTGATTAGTTTTTTTTTAAAAAGTGCACAAATGCACTATACCTGTTGTTAAACAGCTATTATAAAACTCTCCTGGTCTCTAACAGGGTGAAGTCTTCACCAGTATAGGACTGGGTGAGAAGTGGAGCTCTGTTCTTCACTCAGCTTGTATGCATGCCAGAACGCAGACCTTCAGCTGCTTTTCCCTGCTCCCTTCATGAGATCCATTGTCTCACACACAAAGTGTTGCAGCTATGAGCTTTAGCAGCACAGATCTGTAGCTGTCCCCAGCATCTGTTTTTTAAACCCTTTTCTGTATGCTCATATGGTTGTCATTTAAGTTTCTTATTTTTAAATTATAACTGAGTCAATATTTCACATTATTTGGGGACATAAGCATCATGATTCAGGAGAGGCCTGATGCAAGGACCTTGCTCACCCTGAGGATTTCTTTCTGATAATTCTCAGTTTGTGATGCTCCCTGTAACAGCAAGGGTGGAGGAATTGCTCTGTTTTGAGGCTTTTGAGTTCCATCAAAAGTAATCCTTTGTGGTTACTGCTTAAATCCTGTAAACACTTGTTGCTCAAAAGTGGCCCTCCTCTGTCCTGAGTCTTGATTTTTTCCCCTTCTTGTAGGGATACACTAACAATGCTTTTGTTATGTATGAGGAAGTAACATATCTCAATATAACCAGCTGTGTGTACTCCTTAGATTCCTAATCCTGTCCTTCAAATGCTTGACTGATCTAATTAGCTTCATATTACAGCTGTTACCCTTAACATTTTATTTTTTTAAAGTGGTCCTGGTTATTTTCATACTTCAATATAGTTCTATACAATTTTTGTGATTCATTTTGGTTTGTTAGAAATGCTTGCATTTTTTTCTGCTTTGCTGCAAATTCTAACCTCTCTGTATTAAATGTCCTTTTCCCTAAACAGGGACTTCCTGACCCTATGCTGAGCAAGTCTTCTTTCTCTCCAAATCTGGGACCTCCACAGTAAGATCTGAACATGGGCAGTTTTGGGGTTGGATTTTTTGTCTGTTTTGTGACAGATTTATTTCTTTGTGGATTTAAGGGAGGGGGATTGGTTGGTTTGTTTTGGTTTTTTTTTTTTTCCTAATATTCATTAAACAACTGTGTTTCTTTGATGCTGAAAAATGTAGTGAAATATAATGCAATGCAATGTATCTGTTATTCTAATGCAAGTTTTAGTGCTGTTCAGATTCTGAGTAGCTGTATGACTTCTGCTGACATGCTGTACTATCTGTGAATCAAATCAAGAGTGTTTGAAGTCCAGAAGACAAGCTGGAAGCATGATGCTTCCCCATTAAAAATAATTTTATATAGAGAGAGTGAACTAAATATTGCTTTCCTTTTCCTTATGATAACCCTGACTCCTTTTTAAAATAACTTTTAAATTTAAGTTGGAAGTTGTGGTTTGACTGTTTCATGGACTTAATGGTACATTGATTCCTTCTTGTACAGTATTATAACTATAGTTATTTTCTGGCTCTGTATTGCCTGTTTGCCCCTCAGGCTACACAGATTATAAAATGAGATTTCTCTGTGTCTGGCCACTGATCTACAGTCTCTTTTCTGTCCTCTAATCTGCTGTTCTTTAGTACTTTGATTCCTTATGTTCTTGGGTGGCCTTTCTTATCCCTCTCTTTTGGATTTAGTGTTTTCTCTAGTTTTTCCGAGGCTGCTTTCTCATTGTTCACTGTCTGTTTGGCATCAGCATGATCTGTAGCTTCGCTCTTTCTTCCTTTCATCCTTCACAAGATCTCTGCTGCATATGGTGGACCACCTTTCTTTTAAACTGTTTTAGCAAAAGCCCTTTCAAAAACTTAAGCAATCTCCAATCTACCTTCTTGCCCATTCTTATCCTCACTGTTCCCTCCCCACTATGCTCCTAGTTTGAGATCTGTCAACTCTGCATGACTAAATCAGTGTAAATAGGCTTGGCAAACAGTTTTGGGTTCTTATATGTTGGCTCTCCCTGGGTCTTCAGATTTTTTTTCCCTCCCTCTCTCTGCTAGAAAACCTGCTCTTTTCTCTCTCGGCACCATCTCTTGAGCACTGTCTCTTTCTCTCCTTTTTCTGTCTTTGTCTGTTGTCTCCAGGGCCTCCACTGTCACATCATACAGTTCTTCCATCATATCTGGCATTTCTGACCTGATCTTCCTCTCTAGCTTGCCTGCATTTTCTCATTAGTTACAGGCGTCCCCTGATTCTGTCAGACTTTTTTTTTTAAAGTTATTTCCTACAGCTTTTCTAATTTTTTTTCCCTGTGACTTTTAAAAATGTCCTCTAACAGCTAAAGCAAACTGGTGGGGTTTTTTGTGTTATCTTGCTTGCTTTCTTCTTTTTTTGTTTTGCATATTGACTTGCTGGAGCCATTCTGAAAAGCCTTCAGACCATCCCATTTGTAGTGCTTAATGCCAATGCCATCTGGGTATCTGCAACTACTGAGGAAGGCTGAGGTGGTATGTTACCCTGCCTTTGTGATTTGAGAGTTAACAGAAAACCATCTACTGGCCATCATGATGCCATTTTTAGGTCTTTTAATATGGTTTGCAGTATGTTTGCTTTACTAGCTGTTTATGTTGTCAGCGTGGCACCTTGAGCTTCCAGTTGCACAGCTTTAGCAGTCTTCACTTACTGACATTCTCTTTCCTAGGGCCAAGTTTCCCAGGAGATTTTCCTCATGTGACATAATCTTCTGTAAACTAGAGCACTGAAATCTCTTAGCAAAATTAGTTCATCAGGCTTTAGTATTGGGTGACCTCACTGTGAAACAGGCACTAAAATACATTTTATGTGTTCAGATTGTCTAGGTAATTCCATTAGTATCATTCTCATGGTAGCTGAGCAGGTAGATTGTCTTATTATCACAGTGCCTGAATGAAATTCAGGCTAATTTAGTAAATGGTAAACTCTGCTACTGATATGGGTTCCATGTAATTCTTCACTTCCATAAACTCTCTATTTTTAATGTGAACTTTTAAAAGAGAAATGCCATTATTCTTCTCCTTGTTAACAGCTTCATTTTTAAAGTAATACACACAAAATAAATACAAATGTGGGTGATGTATTTGGTGTACTGTCAAAAGTAGGAGAGCTGCTTCTTTTTATTTGTCAAAAAACATCTTTTAATTAATATTTCACTCTTTTGATGATACCACATTTATTGGGACAGTTAAGATTGACAAGATTGGACATTGTATAAGCTCCTGTGTAGATAAACTGAGAAATTAAGCATTTTTCACAACAGAAAAGAAAAGCAGCCAATCTTTGCATTGTTTTATCAGGTTCTCTTTTGAAATACACAGAACTTGTGCTGCCTGAAATCAAGTTGAATCTAAAACACTAAAAATAGTATTTTGTATTTTAAACTAGGCAAAAGGGGAACCTTAAATAGGGAGATTGGGATAATTATAACACTTCTGATTTTTTTTTTATTTTTAATTTGAGATGTTGACTGTATCAAGGTAAAAGAAAGGGGATGAAGGTTCTATTGCAGTCATGCCCTGAGTGTGCTTTGTGACTGTGGATTTTTTGTCTTCCAGTTCCAGCCATGTCAGGTAAACAGTACAAGTCCAGAAACTTAATTTCTAATTTTCCTGTGAAGATACAAATTATACCAGAAGCCACTGTGTTTTGCTTTTGTTGGTTACATTGCCTTCAGAACTGCCTTTATTCTTTCATACAAAGCAACAACTTGAAGTATGCTAAAGTGAAATATGCTTTTCTGAATCTTATTTATTTCTTCTCAAGTTTTTCATGATTTTTTTTTAATGCTGAAGCTCCCTGACATAAAGATTTCATGATGTTACCAGGAAGTAGTCACATTCTCTCCTCTTGCCCAGAAAACCCTCTGCTCTTTGAAAAAGCTGTAAGAGGTAGACTATTTCCAGTAAAAACTTTGAAATTTAGCAGTTGTGTGTTGTGGAATGCAGGATCTTAAAATGGTAACTTTAATTTACAGGCTTGGTTACTGAGTTTTTCTAACAATATTTGCTTTAAAGGATAAAAAATCCCAAACATGTGAGTTTGGGGAAATGAGAGGGTTCTTTATCAAACCATAAAGATCAGCCTACCTTCCTGACCAGCAGAGTTATTCAGCTCTTCTGGAGCTGTGTGCTCATGCTGAGAGAAATAAAGATTTTGAATCTCTATGGTCAGGCTGCCTATGCTTTAGGTTCCTTCTCCCAAGACATTGGAGTGTTCCCAGTGGATGTCCCTGCTCAAAGAAGGGTTGGGCTGCAGTGCATCTTTTGCTGCCTTATATACCATGTAAATTCTCTTCTGAAGTCTACTAAATTCTTCAAGGGGAGATTTCTTGACCCTGTTGAAAAGAGAAGGCTTTTACATGCTGTGCTGGCAAGTGAGTATGAGGAGAAAATAAGACAATCTCCTTGGTGTTCTTTTTTAAGGAGAGGGTATATTTAACTGATCACTTGTTCACTAATTGCATGTGTTATTTTCTCAGAAGTTGCTGTCTACAGCAGGAATACTCATTGCTTTCACAAGCAGAACAGTTTTTTAATATTAAAATAATTCTACTAATTTACTAAAAGAAATAAAAAGAGGAAATAAACGGTTTAACTGTCTATTGTCACATGCAAAATCGTTGATTTGTTAAATGGACCATGTAGAGGGGAAGCATTTTGTTTTAATCTCTCGGAGTTCTGTTAAGCAGCAAAGAACCACTACTTTTGTGGTG
The DNA here is from genome assembly GCA_013399455.1 of Anthoscopus minutus. NCBI lineage: Eukaryota > Metazoa > Chordata > Aves > Passeriformes > Paridae > Anthoscopus > Anthoscopus minutus. The sequence continues at coordinate 293,725 of VWYI01029880.1, read as the reverse complement.
CAGAAGTCCACAGATCTGGCTCTGCAGTGAATGTCTCCTGTGGAGATCTTGCTCGAGGTTGGAAAAGTTCATTCACTGAATCAGTAGGACACAATTATTAGCTCTTTTCCCCTACCATCCCAATGTGTGTGTGTGTGTGTGTGCACGTGCCCACCACAGCAGCCACAGTCACCAGTTGTGCACACACTCCTGGCTGAGACAAGTGCTGAAGCTTTTTAATTTAGAGAGCTGTGTTACTTGTGGGGATTATGGTTTACATGTAAAATATCATCAGCTTTCACTGTAATGTAGAACACACAGCTGCTACTGCATTTTCAAACAAGGTATTTTCAGCAGTAACTTTTTCTTTAGCAAGTATTCAAACATTCATGAAACCCCCCAAACAAATAAACCCCTTCTTCCCCAGGCTAAACACATAGGATATAGGCATAACTATAGCCTTATTCCTTTTTCATTTCACCTAATCATTTAACAGTACAGGCTCAGGTATTTCTGTAAATTGATTTCTGGGTCATGTTGGATACTTTTTTGGAGGGGCTCTGCAACAAAGAGGCACATGAGCTTTGTGACGTAGCCTTTTAGCAGCCAGCACTCTCCTGCTCTTCCCCTTGTTCATAAATCTGACAGCAGGACCTTGTCCTACAACATGTACATGTTGGCTGGAATTTTGTAATCCTTGTTGCAGTTCAACTGTCTTTTTAGAGTTTTGAGTGTGTTCTGGATGGTGTTTGGTTTTTTATTTTGTTTTGTTTTGTTTTGAGAGGGGGCATGTGTGTTATCCCAAGAAAATAATTTAGAAACCACTATACAACTTGGTGGCAAGCAACACTTCTTTTTTGTTGAATAGCTCTCAGAAAAACTGCCTGAAGTGCAGCAATGTTACTGTTACCAAAATCTGTGTGGTTTGGTGCATAGGATGGGGCCCTCAGTGCTCATAAGTTTATAATCCAGAAGATCACAGATGAACGTGCTTTGTGATTATGGTAATGGACTATGATTTGGGGCATTTGGCTTCTTTCTCTTGCATTCTTTCAACATGAACTTAAATAAGAAAGTTAACCTATCCTTCTCAAGCTTTTAACAAGCATTTGCTTTTTAGTTTTGTGTATGAACAAGACTTAGGTATGAACACCTTTAAGTCTTCTGTGCTTCTACCTACATAACCCTGAATTTTGGTGCATTGTCTTGCTTTAGCTTTGAGATTTTTTTTGTTTGCTGGCTGATGGGAAATATGTCAGTCCTCCTTTGAGAATGGCAGAAAAGATATTTTAAGAGATTATTGGAATTAAAGTGATTTAGCAAGCACCTTAATTGCAAAATACTTAAATTTGACATTACACTTCCCTAAGCGTCACAACCACTCTGTGATCTAGCGTAGGTGTAGGTGCACAGAAGTCATTAAATGACTTCTGAACAATATGGAGGTGGGAGTGATGTGTAGGTCATTGCTGAAGTGTGTGCTACAGCCCATTATAGGTGTGCAGTGCCAGCAGATCTTGAGCTCTTCGTTGTACTGATAATTCCAACCTTTGCTGGTGATTTTTGTAGACTTGCTGCTTTGGATGTTCTTGATTATTATTCAAAGGCTCTTTAAATAAACACAGAAATACACAGTTGATTTTGAGTTTCTGTGCCCTGCTTGTGGTGTTAAAGCAAGGCAGCAGAACTGGGAAGCTCAGCTGGATCTCCAGCAGTGGTGGTGCCTCAGCCTTTGGGAGCTGGGTAACAAAGCTCTGACTCCCTTGGTCAGTGTTTGGACTTCAGTAGTGTAGTGCAATGGTGGCTCAGCTGTCCATGGGTAGGTTTGGTTGCTGCTTCAGAGGAAGGTGGTTCACATGTGTCTGAACTCAGCTCCATGGCTGAAATTACTCGTCACCTAAGGAAAGTTTGAGGAATCGTGCTGCACTGTAGCACAGTGACAACCAAAGAAATTCCTTGAGATATTTTATTAAGTAATAGAGCAGTTAGCATGCTCTCCTTGTTTGTGCAGGGGGATGTGGGTGTGGAAGAGCCTAAGCACTGTTTCCACAGGCCTTGTTCTTCCCTGGTTGCTTTTTTCAGCCTTAGCAGCAGCAGTGAAGGGCAGCTAGTGAAAATTAAAGCAGTGTTCAGGTTGCTGTCCTGTATAGCGAATACAGAGACCTCTGCCCAGTACTCTCAAAGTTCAGCTTTGCTCTTTTTCACAAGTAACTGGACTTTTAACTCAGAGCTGTGTTTCACATTTAAGATCATCTATTTGCATTCTGCAGCTTACTAACTAGACTGATAGACAATACAACATTAGCACCTAAACTGAAGTGTGATGTTTCTAATGCAGAGATCAAGGGAGAGCATTTGAAGTTAAAAACAACTTGTTTTCATTGTATGAAACTAGTTTTATTGTGAGGTTTTCATAGTTTTTTAAACTTTTATCATTGTTTTTTCAATAAAATTGCAAAGCTGAATTGGTTCAGGTCCTACAGTGTCTCTTAAGTTGGTTAGACAGAAAGTAGATATAAACATATTTTTTGTTTATTTTTTTATGCACTCTCTAATAGAGGTTATACAGTGTTATTTTCAGGCTTATCTTTCTCAACTTTCACAAAAGGACTTGAAGGTGTATTAATTTTAAAGGATGTGCTATGTGAGATGAACTTTTCAACTTAGAGAAAGATAGTTTTTGCTGTAATTCCTTTGATAATCCTTAATAATGGAGTAACATATAAAAGGCTTCTACTAAATGAACAAAACTTCCTTAAAGTTCCAAAACATTTCTTGAGAATAGCATTTACTAACTCTTACATAAACTCTAAAATTTTATTCTTTATGCTGGGTGTCTGCTTTGAGCTCAACTTAGTTTTTGATCTTTTACCTTTCTTCGTCTTCTTTGCTTAAGATTTTACACTGTGTTTTTTATCTGTACTTCTGGTATTCTATGATCTCTGATTGTTTTATGTTTTCAGGACTCTAGAAGTTTTAGAATATTTCTTTAAGATCAGCTTTATTCTCATTGCTGTCTCATTGTCCATACACTTTTTTCTTAGTTTTAAAGAATTATGTGTTTCAAGGTAGAACTTTCTTTCCAGCATTTTCTTGCTAATTATTAAAAAGAAATTTTTGAAGTATTTCTGTCCTCAGAGTTTCAGATCATGGCTATGTGACAAGCAGGTAAAAAGCAAAGTCCAAATTAAAAAAAACAAAAAACCAAAACCAAACCCAAATATCATCTTCTATAAATCCAGTTTCCTAAAATGAGAACTGATTTTCTGAGAAGAACCTTGAACTTTTTCTTTATATTTTTCATTTATCTTTCAGCAAAAAAACCAAACTAACATTTAACTTGACTCTACCATTTTGAACTAAGCAGGTAAAGGTGACATGAATTTTGGAGGGGATAGATGTGGTCCAAGATTTGAGATGCCATGGTTTTGACTCTCATGTTACTTTTCCTTGTGCTGTCTGAACCTGCTTTAGGCTATAACTAAGGGCACTGGCTGTTGGAACTCTTGACATCTCTTTGTACAGGAAGGCTCTTGTGTGGCAGGAATGGCAAGAGAGGCTGCTGGGCTAAGGTGGCTTCAGTCACTTTATGCTTTAACAGAATGGAATCATGTAGCTGTGTGAGCTCATACACAGTGCGTCCTTCATCCATGACAGAAGCAGCTGAGCTTTAGCTATAAAGTAAATGACCTTGATATTTGGTGCCTAATTGGTGTGCTAGGTAGGCAGGGCAGGTTTTATAGATCTGGCTTACTTACGTGCTGGTTAAAAAGCTGTGTGATTTACCTGGTAGTAAGCATGCCTAGAAATGTACAAGTAATTATTTATATTTTTCCTCAACTAGCAAAACAGCAAGCTGATTGTCTCTATTAAAGGTTTCCATTTAATACTAGTCAAAAATGAGTTTGACATCTTTTCTGTTAAAGAGAGTAAGTTTATTAACATTTGGGAGCTATACTAAGTAGTGCTGCTGACTATTGCTTATGTTTGTTTCCTAGAAGTTGGAAGTTCCCCCTGGGAATAGTTCCAGGAAATTCCAAATACCAAGTTTCTGTTCAAACAACTGCTCTGCAGTGTTCAAAGTGGTGTAGGTAATATGGTCAAGACTTATATTTTGTTCTTTGGTTTATGTGTGCAGGAGCTTTCTACAGCTTGATGGGCACTCTGCATGTGTTCTTTATTCTTCAGAAATCTGATTTGCATCAATATTGTAGCTCCACACCCAGATAATTCTCCCTAAAACAGGAAGCTCTTTCTTTGCATTCCTCACCTAAGGAATGTGATGGGCTATTGCCACGTAGGTTTCTGCTGAATATCTCTTCAGGTTTTCTTTCAGACTCTGGCTGACATGGCCTGCTCTGGGCTTTCTGCTGACAGGTGCCAACATATGCTCAAATATTGACTTCCTAGCTAGGGAGAGGTGCTGGACCCCCAAGTTAAAACATTAGTTATACACTCATGGTTACACTTTAAATTGAAGTTGGAAATAGTCACCAATACAACCTGGGTAGGGTACAAATGCTTTCTGAATGCAGCATTAAGATTTAAATTAATATCTGTCTTAAAGGAGGTGATGATTTGAGGAATTCCTGCTGAATTCCTGTTACTTTTACATTTTCCTTCTTTTTAATACAAATTAAAGCAATGGGTTTCAGCTAGAGAAAATATACATCTTGAAGTAGGCTTTTTGGTTTGCTTTTATTTACTTATTTATTCATAAAATGAACCTAGTCCAACACCCTATTGAGTTTACTTGGGTCTAGGTGGCACTGAGCTTCTGTCAGCTTCAACCTTAGAAGAGGACATTGAGCCAAATAGAAATTATTCTATGTAAAAAGAGAAATTTTTTCTCGGCACAGATGCTATAATCTTACAGAGGGGTGCCCATTACATATTTTCTGATCCTACAATGTCATTCAAGGGATTCAGAAGACACTGACACAGAGCAGTTCACTTAACAGGACATCTAAATCCTGAAAGTGGATGCTCACTGGTACTTCCTGCAAAAATAAATTAGAAATAGAGATAGCGCAGCTCTATCGAATACCACTTGGAAACCTTTTAGGAGCTGTCCAGAATTAAGTGCAAGTGCTGTTTATTTCTCTCTTGTTTCAGATGTATCAAATATTTAATCCTAAAACCTTGCTGAGATATATAATTATTTTAACTAGTATATGAAATACAATTGAAAATCTTAGCAAACTCACTCCAGCTCTTCCAGCTCACCCACACTGACCAGTCTGGCATTGCTCCAAGAGCAGCTACAATTCATAAACTTTAAGAAACATTAAACACATTGATCACGTTAACCAAGAGAATAAAAGTTGCTGCCTTCTACCATTAGGTTCAGAAACGGCAATCAATAGGGTTCTTTGGGACTATCATTTTGTAGTAGTGGAGAAATTTAATTTCAGATATAGTTTTATAACCTCTGCACAACTGTTCTACAATTTTCCATATGCTTTATTTGAATGCCACCCATCAGAAGCTGCCCGAGGCAAGGAGATCTGTCCTTTGCCTTTGACTTTTTCCTTTCCTTCCTCTGCTCAATGCACTTGCAGTAACTGTTACTCGGGGTAGACCCAACCACAGCATGGAGCAGAGTTCCTCCCACAGCTTCAGCCTTCATGAGTCAGGAAAACACAGCTGAAACTACTGGATTAAAAACCTCCTTGTCCCCAAAGAGCCCTGCTGATCAGTGCTATGTTTTTGTTAAGGGGAATTCTGCGTTGATGTCAGATGTGAGGACGTTTGGCTGGGATCACAAACTCACATCATTCCAACACAGGGATGAGGGCCTGAGTCTGTTTGTTACTCTTGTGTTGTTACATCAAGGGTAGGGTGAGTGCCACAGCTAATAGCAAATACTCTCACCTGGTTTCAGCATTCATTAAGGACATAAGAACATGAATATAATGGGTTACAACTTCAGCCCAAAGGTCCTGCCTGTTCCAGCAGTTAGTGTGCAGCACTAGATGCTTGGGGGAGACATAAAGGTGGTATGTGTGTCCTTTTTTTTGCCTTCCCACAGTTTGCATTTCACAGATTGTGGTATATTATGCCAAGCTAATATTTTAAAGCCTACTGAATTTTAACTGGTTTTGTTGCATACATTACAAAAGAAAAGAGGACACCAGAAGGTACCATTTCCAATGCTGCAGTTTTACAGGTCACTGATTCTGTCTGAGGAGATCGAAGTGTCTCAATGTACAATTCTTGCTCAATTTAACCAAGTTAACAGTACTATATTTGCAGTCTCGTTTAGATGACTTCATGATCCTCTGTAATATTATCTTTTTTTAAACTTTCAGCACATGTAAATGTTGATGATTGTCCTTGAAGAGCTGTCATAACTATCGACAACATTCTGTTGCATGCATAGTGATTGCAGATCAGATGAAGTTAAGATACGGTTTTCATTTCTTTTCTGTCCTCTTGGTTTAGTGAAGGTGTTTTTGGAGAAAGTGATTTAGAAACTAATCTGGTCACTGTCTGGCTGCCTCAGTGTTACTTTAAGAAAGAAGACAGTCCATGTCTATTTATTGTATGCACTGCTGTTTAACACCTTAGGCCCCGAGCAACACTTTTGCCCTGTGTGCTAACATGATGCAAAGAAAACACAGTTGCAAATTTATAGGGTAGCTGTGATTCTGCTGTACCTCTGAGGATAGGTCTTAAAGGGCTAAATATCTGTCTATGAGTCAGGAGTACAGGACATGGGCTGTTTTCCTCAGTCCAACTGTGATGTTTTGTGAGTTTATTGTCCGTAGCAACAAAAACCATGGAAAGTCATAGGTGAAGTCAAAATGATCAAGAACCTGTTGGAAGCAATCTAGAGAATCAATATCACTGGTGACAGTTTTGTCAACTGTAGGGAGCCTATATCTCTATCCTGCTTTACTAAATAATCAATCTATTGACTGCCACTTTAGGCTTGCTTTGTATTCAAGGCACCATGCTTATGCCTAAGATATAATTAGTGTCTGGGATTTGATGAATATGGGGGGAAATCTATTGGCTAGAATTTTCCCTTCCTTTCATAAGAAGGGTGAAGGAAGAATTTTTTTTTCAATGTGTTGAACACTTGTCCTGAAATCTGTTTAACTTCTTGTTAGATAAAATAAGTACTCTTTGATTGTAACACAATGATTCCTGACTGTCTCAAGACTACAAAATAAAAGCATATTTATTAAAAAAACCCCAAAAACATAGACAAGTCTGGCTCTAAATACAAATGAATATTTATATTTTAGGATTGCCTTCTTTCAGTTTACAACTAAATACATAGACTTTAAAATTTCTACACTATTCAGAATTTCCTTAGACAAGACTGTGTTACTTGAGTGACTCATAACATGGAGAAAACATGCAGATTTTCTCTGCTGCCGAGAGAATGGGGGAAAGGAATCAAAAATGGCATGGAAACTGACTTAATGGAAGTTTTTCTCTTTATTTTTTTTCTTTATCCCCTGTAACCAAATTAAAAAAAATCCAATGAGGTTTAAAATAGGTTTATTTCTTTTATGATTTCTTTATGAAGTAAAGGATTCCTGTAAGACTTGTCACAGATGATCCTTTTGCTTTTTTATTAGAATTTGAGGAGGTCTGGAGCAGAGTGTGAAAGCTAGAAAATTAAAGAATTGGTGCCAGCATGAGCATAACAAAAACGAATACTGAATATACCAAAGGGAATAAGAGATTCAAAAATCTGAATTTTGTGGATTTCTTTGACTTGTATCTGTGCATAAAATATCTAAGCATATCTTTGGGTAATATTTGAGACAGAGGTATTTGTTAAAGTCCTAAATGAAAGTGTATCACCAGTAAATCAAGCAGGAAAACCAGAAAAGAATAGCCTTAACATACTTTATAAGTTTTCAGTTATGAATCAAATAGACAGAAGAACTTAAAACTTGTCAGGCCTTCTTTACAGACATCCTAGAGCACTGAAAATGTCTCTGTGGACATTTTCCATTCAGTACTCTAGTATAAACTTCAGTGTTTCTCAGGCAATCTTATAACTGAGTCTAAATGAGAAAGATTCAGACCTTATATTTTTGTTCAGCCTGTATATTAGTTTGCAAAAGTGAAGAACTCAAAGTAAATGTTACAAATGGAAAGAAAGTGATATAAAATTGGTTGACAAGTTTTTGTAAGAACCATGACAGTTTAATTTATAGGTCACAGTCAAGTCTACTCCTCCTTTTTTTTCTTCCCTCTCATGTTTTTGGCAATTCCTCAGTTGTCTGTTATTGTCCTAGATCTTTCATGCCTTTTCTTTATAACTTTTGACTCAGCTCTTCTTGCTGAAGGCAGAGTTAACTCATACCCTAAATTGTTCTAAATGAATTTTGGAAGACTAGGATTTTTGAGGTAGCGAGAATATTTCGTCTGACTTCTCTGGTGATACTATTAGATCTGTGATGCTTCCTCAAGTACCACATGCTTCAGCAAAGGAAGCTCTTCAACAATGGCTTATTTAATGAAAGAAGTTGGTAAGTACAGTATATGTATGCCCTCTAATTTTTTTATTACCTGGTTATAAATCTAGACTCAATGGTGAATGAAGCACTTCAGAAGTTTGTATAGCTCAATAAATTAAAATCAAAATTTCTTCCAAGGCGTGGAGAATGCAGTGATGGATATCAGTTTTGTGTTTGAAAAGAGTTTACATCTGTTAGTAAATTTAAATAATGAGTTAAATGGTTTTTAAATGATAGTGTGAGGGCATATCCTTTACATAATTACTTTAAATGCTTTTTTATAGCTTCAGGTTTTATGTTGGTAATCATATTGCTACCTGACAGTCTGCATGCTGTAATCCTGCCTCTTTGATGGCTTTCACCTTGTTAAAGGGGGTACTCATTTGATCTCTAACTGGCAAAGATAACTTCAGTAAAGAGCAGTGCTCTAGGAATTCCAAAGGAGTTTGAATGATGTGCTAACATTCTATAAGCAATGGATGTTTTCATGAAACAACTTATTGACTTTCAGGGGTTTTTGAAAAGTAGGAGTTTTAATAAAATGCTGAGCAATAATTGAGCTAGTTTTCACAATGTATAAGACTCAATGATAGTTCCTTAAGGAAGGGGGATAGAATGTCATTTACTGAAATGAAAATAGAGTAATTAATTAAAGGATGCTAGATGGCCACAACTATCTTTTTCCTTTGTACTCATTAAAATCCTTATGCAATAAGTAAATATATGAATGCTGCTTGTGTCATATGGATGAAAATGATCCAGCTCAATCTTTGAAAATGTTTTAGGGCCTTGGAAAATTCTACAGCTAACCTGGATCACTATTTCTGCAGATTGTCTTATTCCAAGGAACCCTAGACCCCTCAGCTTCAGCTCTGTAAAGCTGTTTTTGTTTTCCCGTGGTCACTGAGCAAGCCCCATGCCCAGACACACAGCTTGCTCTTCCCCTCTCCTGGCTGCAGGATATGGTAATTGGGCTCCAGGGAGCTGTGCTGGGGGAGGCACAGAGCGTCCTCCTGGCCTTGCTGTGTTTTTCCCTGAGCAGTGGGCAGGCAGTGCTGCTTTTCATAGCTGAGTGACAGTACTGTTGGAAGGTCTAAAGGAGCTACAAAAGCTCTTCCAGCTATTAGCTCTGAAAAGCAGTTCAGATAATGGGCGTTATACACCCTTTCCAGCTTTGCTTTTTTCCCCTCCCTAATCCAAGAGAGAGGTGAAAGGCAGCTCATTTTAAGAATCAGAGAAACCTTTTATTTGTTAGGATAGCTCCCACATGAAGTTTGAAGTAGGGAGATGGGCTCTCACAGGTGACCTCTGGCAAGCTGAGCTGGTTGGTGTCTTGCAAGGGCAGGAGGTGGCTTGTCCCTCCGGAGCAGGGTGCCAGGTCAGCATGTGTGCCCGTGCCTCTGGCACCTCGCTCAGCAGCTCGGTGCATTACTGGATCAGCACAGTCACTGAGTCGTGACTGAGCCAGTGTGACAGACGGCAGCACCACCTTTCATGCTCCTGGAAGAGATCTGAGTTTTCCAGAAAAGGGTATATTTATGTGTTCTGAAAGATCCCTGCTTTTAACATCTATCTCAGCCATCGTAAAAGGCTTCTTCTTTTAGGTACACACATATATTACTTGTATACCGTGATTGTGACTGTAAATTATTATCTCTTTACAATTAAATGTGATGTGTTTTGTGCTGTACAGAGTGTGGTTTTACTTTTATACTGGCTCTTTGTCCCATGCTTGCTGGGCTGATGTGTATGTTTACACTTATATACAACAGTCTGTCACTAGCAGCATATTTCAGAAGATGGAGGGGAAAATCAACTAACTGTCCTCTAATCAACCCTGGTCAGTAATTTAAATATTTTCCATTAAGGTGAGCTGATTCTGGGCAAATTTGCTCTACTTTTCTTCCTTCCAAGTAGCCCTGCTGTTAGGTTTGGAAAGTCCTATACTGTAAAGTTGGCACCCTGGAAAAATAAAGACAAAAACCACAAGAAGAAGTTCAAAAGAAATACAGACTAAGAATGAAGTTTTCAAGCTACGTTCCAAGGCAAGGACTTTTTATCTTTATACCTTTGAATTGTGAATCAAGGCAGTAAAAGTTACTACTAGGTTAAAGTTTAAATGGCATAGAAAAGGTAGAAAAAAGATTAAACATATTCTGTCTGGACAGTGGAACAAAGACTTTGAATCCTTATCTATGCACCTGTCTATTGAGTATCTAAGTTCCAGGAGTCCCACAGAGGACATGCAATGAGCACTCTTATTGTTCGTATTAAGAACTGAAGTAATTGAAAGGAAAAGTAAGGTAAGGAGAATCAGAAATCAGATGTGACTGCCTGTATGGTTAAAAAATAATTTAAAGGGAAAGTGACTATCAAGCAGTTCATATTATGGAAATCTGACCATTGAAGATAGAATAAAAAAAATCTATTATTCTTTGAAAGAGTTTTTCCTCTCTAAGTGAGACTTAAATATCATTTGAAAACCAGTAATTTTCACAAAGTGCCTTACTGGCCACTTGTAAAGGAGCAATTCAAATGCATGTTTTTTTGATTCTTTGAATTTGCCTGATGGCTGGGTTTGAGCTATGGAGATTTTTGATTTTGTTTTTATTTTTTTCCTGTGGAGATGTCTATTTTGTGGCTTTTTTAAAGTTTGAAAATTATGCAGGTAAAAGTAAGCACATTAAAATTAAAAACTGCATTCACTTTGGCTTCTTGTTGAATGCAGATATATAATTCAAAGTTGATATGACACCTCTATTTTGCTAAGAGGTTTGTAATCCCAATAATAATAATTGTAATGTTTTATATTCTGAGTTATTATGTTATCAGTCCAAATCTTGAATTTGGGTTTTTTTGAGCATTCCTTTCAGTTCATTAGATTGGTAACTGCAGTGTGTTATATGGAAGGTGATTTATGAGCTTATGCATGTTGAATAACTATATAAAAATTTCCTAATTAGATAGAATGAAATTGATTTGATTTTAAATTGTATTTCATGTGGAATTTATAAGTTATCAATTAGCATTATAGCTTCTGTTTCATTATGTTGTAGGCTATGTGGGAGGAGAAGGATAGTGGATAGTTACTGTGTGGTGAAAAAGAGAACTTAGCAAAGAGAACAGAAAATGCTTTTAAAAATAGATTCTAATGTGTAGCTGTTCTTTAGTACAGATATTTTGTGCTCTGCAGAAGTTCAGCAACTTTCAAAATTACCTATTGCCATGGTGCTTACTATGGTTTATGATATATTCAGGAATATATTGTGTCTAGGATTGATATGAAGTGTTGCAGGTTGTGTCATTATCATGTATGATTTTATTTGTGTTAAGTATCTCCAATGCACAAGGCAAGTTTCTGTTCAGCTTTCATATGCCTATCACAAAGGTATTTCCATTTTAATTTGAGACCCACTCTGAAGCTGAATTCTGGCTTTACTATCCATATTTCTGACTGAGACTCTCAGTCTAATGGCCCAGTTAGCTCAACTTAGAATAAAACTTTGTCATATATTTAGGACTTTGAGCAGGAATTATGACTGGTGAGCTGATTGTGTGCAGAAATGTTGTATACTGCAGCTCTGCTGGATTCACTGCATGTGCTAGGACCACCAGGACAAAAATGTGACTGAGTACATCTGGCTTTTCCTGGCATGTATTATCTGGATAGTGGAAATCTAGGCTGAATTTAAATACAGGATGACTTTGCTTGACCTGTGAAAAAACACATACATGAGAATCTCAGATGCATGAGGGTCTGTTTTATGAGGTCAGAATTCTTCTGACAATTCTTCTGACAATTCCTTTGCCCAGCCAGGAAATCAGCCTATTGTTTAGACCTTTGTGCAAAGCTGAGCAGGTAAACAGAACATACTCTTCAAAATCACCACATAATGTCTCTGTTGGCCTTGCCTTGACTCATACTGGATGGGGTTGTGTATGTGGGGTTTTCACATAGGGTTCTTTGCTGTAGTTTTTCTCTTGAGTATTTAACACAGTAGATGTTACCAGTGGTACAAGAGTGTCCATGTTGTTACTGCATGGCAGTGTGTGCATATCCATCCTCTGCATGTCTTTAGTCCTGGAATGCAGTTCAGCATCAGTGCTTTGACAGTTCCCAGGCATTACAAATTCCTTCCCATCAGCTGCAGGCACACAGCCAGTGCCCATCTCACAGGAGTACAGTCATGTGAGATGAGTCTTTTTCCTTTGCATTCCAGATTTCATCCCATCTCATCTCTCGCCCGTGCTGTGCTGGAAGGGGCCTGTCCCATTGCACAATGGTGTCAGCACACTTACAAATGTCACCTTTAGAGAAAACCATCATACTTGCTCATCCTGCTCTGCCAGAATCCTCATTACACTGAGAAATGGGCTCAAAAGTCACTCTTTTTGTCTTACAGTTACCTTTGCTTGGTCACTGGAGCTGTGCTGGTGTTGAGCTGTTGGAGGCTCTTTTGTTGGGGTTGTGATGGTTTGCAGAGAGCTGAGGAACACTGGGGACCCCAGGGAGGCAACACCATGAGAAAATCAACCTATTCATGGTATGGAGACTTTAATAGTGAGAAGAGGATAAGTAGAAACTGATGCAAAGAGGTGTGGGCTGACAGATGCACAGGATGAAGACTGCACTTACATGGTCCTTGTGAGGTTTTCTTTGTAAAAATTATATTGATCCACTGGAGTGATTTGATGCTAGTACGGTGCTTTGCATCACTGAAGTGGTTTTTATGTCATTCTGAATATCCTAAAATATACACTACATCACTGTAAATGTTTTTAAGTGGAAAAAAACTTCAGAATTCAGAAATTGCAGTACTATATTAGGTTAAACATTCATTTGTAATCATAATATGAAAACTTTTCTGTTCTCCAGCCAAGGGGCACTCATATAATGATTACAAAGAAATAAAGAATATTTTTCATAGGTGTTTATACATAAGCCATTTGCACGTGACAGAAAAAAACAAGCTTCAGAAGGAGTAAATATGTTACTTGAATGTTACTGATGTGAGTGCATCATTTAATTTATTCTGCATAAGTATTCATTTTTGTTTGATTTCTGATTAAAATACCTTATATACAATACCTTTTTGTCTCAGGTTTTACAGGCCCACTTATATTATAAACACAATGCAGCTGACTTTATAAATATTTCAGTTAATACATATACAATGTGTATAAACTAGAGATGGAGAAGTCTGAATAGATGTTTTACCCATACTTGAAGGGTTTTTTCTGTAGTATATCCTACATGCTGTTCTCCTGTAACTTTGCCAGATTTTAGAAGATGAGCAGTTATCTGGGATGTCCCTCAGGCAAAATGTCCTGTGCAAAGAATTTAGATGATGCTCAAGACAAAATTGAAGAGTATTCTGCTTATAAACAGTGCTAAGAACAGTGTTAGGAGTCAGTGGGTAGCTGGAGTGCTGACTTTGGGTGATATATGAAAGCAAACTCTTTAACATGTGTGATAACTATAGATTTGAGGCTGCTTCATGTACAGAAGGGATGTTACACCTCCTCACAGGCCTGGCTTGGTAGTCAGCTTGGGAAATTACATTCTTATCAAAATTCCCCATGAAATTCAGTTGGGATAAAATATTAATCTCTTCTTGTCCTAAACAGCTCCTATTACTATAAAGCTGCTGTGTTTCAGCTCCAAAAGACTTGCATTTCATTAAGTTATTAGATTATCATTTCATGTGCTATTCCATATTTTTGAATGAAAGGCATTTTCTTGTGTCTCCTTCCTTGCCTCAATCAGTTAGAATGATGAACTTCAGAGTATTTTCAAACTTGAAATTTCACACTAGGTTACCCAGGAACAGGTATGTATTTTAGACAGAGATGGACACACTTGCCATAAATAAGGAATAAGGGGGGGTTGTGCCTATTTGTGTACTATAGTATGCCACATCCTGGCAGGATGTGTATGCCTTGTCTTCTTAGCCTGAATTTCTTTCATAAAGTAAATTGGAGCTAGCAGATGAGGTTGCCGTCCTCTGGTGACTTTGATATGTCTCCTGAGCAGAGTAGTTTTGCCCTATGTACCATAATGAATGTAGTATAATTAACCATTGGAACATCTTGCCCCAGTAGGTTCTCTGTCACTTGAAGTCTTGATTTAAACACTGTAATTTTCTTGAGACATGTTCTAACACATCTTAAGATCTAGAGAGCTCAGGAGAGGTGCTACTGAGTGGAAGTCTACATTCTATTTAACCTGAGACCTCAGACTAAATAGTCCAAATGTTCTTTTTTTTTTTACCTTTAGAAACCACATGAACACATTTATGGCTATATCAAGATAACATACCATGGGCTATTCTGTTTCACTCAGATAACATGCCACTGAAATTTATTTTTTTTTCTTAACAGGTATTGTAAAACAACTATTAGATTCTTTTCAGAATAATGATCTGAGTCTTTCGTTAGGTTTTATCTCATCCGTTGTCTTCCTGGACCTGTTTCCAGTGGTCTCCTTGCTTCCATCTTTAAAATCATCCCTGCCTCTTTTTTCACAAAGATAACCTTTTCTGCAGACAAAAAAAACCAAAACCAAAAATCCCAACAAAACAAACATTACTTGCTTCTGTCTAGCACAGCTTAGACTTGGTAAAAGATGTTCTATTATTTATTAGTCTCGCCAGCTTGGCAAGATTTGCATTTTTATGACTTAGCAAACTATTTTAGAATCAGCTTGATACATGGTTGGATTTGTCATCTTTCTAAATCTTCTTCCTTTACATGAGCAGAGTACTCTGGGGTGACATACTCTGTGTGTCTGCATCATCAGAACAGAGCAGGTACCAGTGATGGCCTCTTCTAAATGTACCAGGTTTGACTATGTGGTGCAGCTATGGTCTTGTTCCTGGAGAAGGAGGCTGTAGGTAAAGCTTTCAGTTCACCAGAAGAAATTCATACCAAAACTGGCCCATTTGTGTCACTAATGCCATATCTCACCCCATAATACCTAGTTAGAATTTACTACTCTGCAAAATAACTGATGAAAGGAGCATACCTGAATGGATTTATTTAGGTTAAATTGTGCCATGGGAGTGGTTGGAAATTACGAGTTATTTGAAAGCAAAGAAAATTTATATTATAGGGAAGCAAGATTTGCAATGAATTAATCAGTTCCATATGTAAAGTAGGTGTTTGTAATTTGTATGAGGGGAGCTTAATGTAAAATAGTATCGTGGGGTTTTGTTGTGGATTTTTAGCATCTGTTTTAGGGATTGTACACAAAATTTGAGATTGCTGGTCTTTTCCTTTTGTGATGCAAGTGCAGAATACTGTGCTCTGCCCTATTATTGTGCTTAAATTGGAACTGATGCCACCGTGGAAGCACTGTGGTTCTTTTTTGCATTCAGTGCCTGTGCAGTTCTGAAGCAGCCTGCAGGCGCTCTATTGTAGTTCGCCTTGCACAACACTTGGGGCCCAATTTTGAATGGCTTATGCATTAAAGAGACATTTTCCTTATTTTTCTTAATGTTTCGTATTGTTCCAAAAGGAAATTTGTAAATTTTGTTTCATTTAATACTACATTTTTAAGAAAACACTTTCAACCTGGTAGGTGTTACCCATGTTTTGTACTTGTGTCTGATCAGATCACGAAGTGTATGTGTGTCTCTGTGTAGTTCACAAAATAAATTATATAGTCATGTCTGGCTGTTGTTTTCTGGAATTTGACTAAAGCTTACAACTTCAAAGGTGAGGCTGGGCTCCTTTTCTTGTGTTAAGAGAGGGTGACTAAACTATTGTGGCCAGCATTGCAGTGCAGGACTTGTGAGGCTCGTCCTTTGTTTTAATCTTTAAGTGCCTCAGGAGTCATCCATAAAGGATATCCCAGTGGGGGAGTTGAGGTCTTGTGGACAGTTGGTGGAGGGGGCAGAGTAAAAATTCTGGAAAAATCTGCAGATCTCCTTTCAGGATTTCCACTTTTGTTCCCTTTGGCTAAAATAAGTCTTTGAAAATGGTGCTGTGGAAGTGGGTAAATGAAAGAGAACTACATGGGGCTAAGGAATGGTGATGTTCTTTTGGGAGTTCAAGGCATTTATACAGTTTGAGAAAGAGAGTGGGGAGCTCAGTATTTGATAAAATCTACTGGAGCCCTCTAATTTGTTGGAAATAAAAAAAAGGAAAATGGAAAAAAATTTAGGTTATTCCCTTGTTTAATTTGCTAGACTGGTACTAATTCTGCAGTTCACTTACTGTACTAGTTAATTTCAATATCCACTCTGCATTCTTGATTTCAACAGGGGAGAAGGTGGATGCTGAGGGCAAAAGGGTACAGGATTCGAGGGGGTTTGAGTGGATCTTCACAGCAAATTGTGCATACCCTTTTCACAGCTGTACCTGAATACAACTCATGTAATTTTAAAAAATTATTTCATGAGGGTTTTAATTGTGGAATTGTTTTCACTTAAGTGAAGCTTCTCAAAAATAATTTTTCTGACATATTTTATGAAACTAGATAGAAATCCTCTATCAGAAAAGATGAACTTGCAAGTAATAACAGAAATATTATGGAAAGTATTTTCTAACAGCTTCCAATTCCAGAGCTACTTCATGCTGCAAGGTTACTTAAATTTCCAACAGGGCAGAATGCAGGTGCTCGAGAGATACTGTCAGCCTATAGCCCCTGTTTTTCATTCATGCATTGCTCCCTCTGCAAGATGCAGTTTTGTTTACAAATCTTTCCCTTACTCCATAATCAGATTTTAAGCCAATCCAACTACCACTTCTGAAGTTGACTTATTTTTAAAGGCACTGATTAAACTTCCCAAAACAGTCACAATTCCTCTTAAAATAACAACAGAAGTTTGTGCTTCCAAACGTTGGTCAGGATGAGGCCCCTAAAATTGCCCTGTGAATATTTCCATGCAAGCAAACAATGTACAGAGGAGTGTTTCAATATTTTGAATAGTCTTTTGAGTAAAAACTAGTTCAGTTAAGTACCTTAGCTCTCTTCTGTGGGAACGGTTGTTTTACACAATAGAATTCCCTCTTACAGTTGTCTCTTTTCATTTAATATTTGTCCATGGTATCACCAACTGCAGTGCTCATTGAATGGTCAAGAAGGAAAAGTGCCTGTTCTAAGCAGATTCCAATCTAAGGATGGACAGCTAGATAGATAATATAAATGAGAATGTATAACAAATGCAGAAGAAAGGGTTTGCTGGTGTGATGGAGAGGAGAGACACTTCAGTATGGTGAAGCCGTATTTTAATCACTCCAAGGAGTAACAACAGGTTGCATTATGGCAGGTCTGTTATTTAATGCTGGTAGGGTTTCTTTTTTTTGTTAGGTGACTGCCATAAAATGTATTTATATGTTTGTGCATAAGAAACTGCATATTTTCTATATAAAATGTTGGTTGTCCTTTCATATTGAAAGAAGGTGGGTTTATTTCAAAACTCTAAATCTCACTCTGGCCTAAAGCTGCCCAATTGGCATTTATACTGGTGACTTGCTTGACAAGGGTTCTTTGTGAAGGTGCAAATGTGCTGCAGTGTCCCTGCTGTACAGTTAAACTTTCTGTGAATAAATCATTTTGGTAGATTGGGCCAGCAGAGGATTGCTTGTAGTGCATTGTGTGTGATTTAATATTATGCTATATGCAATGCTGGAGCTAAGTTCCAAATCTCCCAAATGATGTAACATGTACCAAAGACTGAGTCCAGACTGTTTTAGCAGTAGCTGCCAGTAGCAATGCTAAAGTGCTTGTGCCTCCTTAAATAATTTAAAATCTTTTGTTTCTCATAAAAACGGTTTGCAATATTGACACTTTAAATTCAGTGAACTACTGAGCCAGTCCTGCACTGTTGTTCGATTCCCACCCACTTTCCTGGGGAAGAGGATGGACTGGAGTCAGTGTTGTCACTTTCATTTAGGTTCCCTGTAAAAATTCCCTGTAGATTTGTTGCAAACCAATTTATAAGCAATGTGTCCACATACAGAGAACAATAAGAAAATGTCAGTAAAGATTTTGGTTAATTAAAACATAGTAAAATTATATACACAAAATTGAATTATTTAGGCATTATTTTTTGAAATCAGTAGAATTATTCAAAGAAGAATGAATAATTTAAAATAATTATATTCTTAAAGAATCAGAATAACTTCTGTTAGTTTACTTCTTTACTGAAACCAGTACTGAAACTGATTAAATATTTCACTTTTTCTGTCTTCTCAGCAAGTGAGATGATATTTCTGGGAGATACAAGAAAAGATGGATTTTAGTTGTCTGGGACATCAGAATTTATAAATCATTAATTAGAAGAAACAGAACCTGTGCTTTCAGTTTGTTGTCTGAGTCTTGTGAAAATTAGATCAAAATGTTAAAAATACAACCTTTTGGGCTGTGGCCGATGAAAGTTTTTGTAGTTTTAAAATTTGCTGTGGCATTTACAGTAGTCATAAATGGTTTCAAAGAGGTATCTACACAAATATATAATCCCTTCCACTGCTGTGAGGATGAATTGGCTGCCAGCTTCAATCAGGCAGGCTGAGCACTGTGCTCCCCAGGGCTGGTCGTGCCCCAGCGCAAGCCGAGTGCGAGGGCACCGACGCCGCGGCTCTTCCTGGTGAGCAAGACCTGCTCCTCCTGGGAGACACTGGCACTTTGGGAATACTGCTGGGGACCTCTAAAAGGAGTCATGGGCAACTTCTGGCAGTGCAGTGCCTCTTGGGGCAAGGGGCAGCTGGCCCCTTGCAGTCAGCTGCACCCAATTTATGTACTGGGCGGGACATTCTATGGTGAGAAATATTCTTCGGCCAATTTGGGTCACCGGTCCTAACCATGCTCCCTCACAGCTTCTTTTACACCTGCTCCATGGCAGAGCATAAGAAACTGAAAACTCCTTGTTTTAGAGCAAAAACAACTTAGCAACAACTAAAACATCAGTGTGTTATCAATATTATTCTCATATTCAATCCAAAACACAGCCCTAAACCACCTGTGAAGAAAATATACTCTATTGCAGCCAAAATGAGGACTTCTTCTTTCCTTAGCTCAGTTTAAAAAATATCTTTTCCTTTGGTAAAAAAGATCTTAAAAATATTATTTTGTTATTGTCATTCATTGTCATATTGATCATTAACTTACCTTTCTATTTAATACATTTTTCAGGAAATCATCTTTTGAAAATAGTAAGCGTAGGTAAATATTTCAAGTCTTCCTTTTTTGAAAATGAAAGTGCTTTGAATCCTTCAGTCTTTCAGCGAGGTAGAACATGTTGCACATTTAATTATGATTCTAGTTAAGCTGTTTAATACTGCAAGAGCAGTATAGACAAATGGGGAACTTCAGAAATAAGATTAAGCTGCACATGTTTAGAAAGAATCCCTCTTTAAAAGGGACTTCCAAGAATCAAGCATAATGATTCATCAACACCTCTATGTTTTGTGTCTGTGTGTGTGAAAAATCAGGCATGATTTCTTGATTTTTGTTATTCATATGAAATAATATGTACAATATGTTTTCAACAACACTTTTCAATTGATGATATCTCCAGTGATTTATGAAACTGCTCTCCTTTGGAATATCATATTTTTGCAGCACATGGACATGCCATAAGAAGTATGTTGGGGGAGAGGGGAACATGTATCACCCTAGAGCAAAAGTGGTGTAATATGTGAGTTTTTATTGAGAAAACGCTTGTTTTAAACTGCACTGCACTCCTATGGATAGCTTTGTGTGTAGCAGGTATAGGGATATCCATTTATTTCGGGATATCCATTTTAAGGACAGTATTTGATTATCACACCCTCTTTTAGTCACTTTTTTCACTCCCTGCTATTTCAGGTGTGCATCTATGACATACCAGCAGTTACCCTTTTGTGGTGTGGGGAACCTGTCAGGTTAAAGCAGAGATGCCTTTGATACCATATGAGCTATTTTCTTGCTTTGACCTGGCTTCTTTTTCCTTTATAAATGGCTTGGTAGTACATCTAATATCTATTTCATCCTTCTATTTTAAGGATTTATTACAAATGTTACAAGAAATCCTGGCTAGGTATGTATTACAGGAAGCTGAAAAATTCTATGGATAAGCAAAGCAAGCTTTGAACTGCAGCAATTATACATACTGTGTATGTATAAAACATACACACATACACAGAAAAAAAGGCCTTTACACCCATGTCTACTGTTTTAAACCAGAAGCAAAGAACATTTTGCTCCATAATTCCACCTCTAAACAGCCAATTAACTCTGCAGAACTTTTTAGTTCCTAAACTGCAACTGAGAAACTGTAGTACAAGCGGAAGTATTCCCAAGGGACCGTCGTGTTTCAGTTGAAAGGTGTCTTGCAAAAGAAGCAGCTGTTTGCCTCTAATGAAGACCCCTGTCTTTCCCATTCTGATCTGAATATATCCAGCTGAACTATAGAGGTGCACAGATGAGACATTGGGAAGAAATTCTTCCCTGTGAGGGAAATGAGGCCTTGGCACAGGTTCCCAGAGAAGCTGTGACTGCCCCATGATTGTAAGAGTCCAAGGCCAGGTTGGATGGCACTTGGAGAAACCTGAGAGAGTGGAACGTGTCCCTGCCCATGGCAAGGAATGGAACTGGATGAGCTTTAAGGTCCTTTCCAAGCCACACCGTTCTGTGTGGTTAGTTAGGATAGTTAGGCTCAGACTCAGTAGAAATCCCTCTGTGCCACACAAGTCCTTTGGGGACCTAAGCAGCTGACCGAGTGCTGTGGGAAACATTATGCTGTTGATGAACTTCAGTATGAAATTAATTCCAAAAGGGAGATGTGGTCTGTGGGGAGGAGAAGGGAAAGTTTGGGCTAGCTGCAGTTATAATTGTAATACAGCTGTGAGGACAGTAAAGCAGATTTTCTGAGTCACACTGTGGCTATGAAATTACAGTATCTTAGCAGGGCCAGTGTGTGCTCTTTAGGTAATTCTCAGACACCTCTAAAAGACGCTCTTCAACTTTGTTTTTAAATGTATTACATGAGGTGTTTGTGAGGTTCTAGTTAATTTGCTGAGAGTCAGTCCTGACTCCTGTAATCTTACCCAGTAAATGACAGGCTCATCTATAGCAGCTTTGGTGGGGTCTTGTGTTCACTGGAGCACACCAGCATGGGTCTGATTGCAGCCTGGAAATTAAATGGTGTTCTAGCATTCACCCTGGAACCAACACAATACCAACACCTTCTGGTAATCAAGGTGAATTCAATCATATTTGAAACCTACATGACATTTCAGCTGTGTTTCTTGGAAGGAGATCTGAAATTGGCAGCCCTCTATGATATAAGCTGTTAAACTGACTGGTTTTCTTAAGAGTGAAGATCTGATAAATTATGACATTGCAGAGCTTCGTTTCAGTCTAGTACAGTTATCCTATAAGCCTGTAAAATTATAACAAATTTGATCTAGTGCTAAGAATGTAGAAATTCTTTAATTACAGCATTTCTGTAGGAAATTCATAGTAAAAAACTTTTAGAATGTGAACTTGTGAACTTGGAGGTGGCCAGGAATTTCATCTCCTTCTCCAGGCAGTTTTTTCCTACTTTTTTCTTTTTTTTAAATTGTGGTGATTAAAATTGGGCTAATTTCTTTTAGAAAGCTGTGTGCAGATGCCATTATGTGAGATTATCCAGGAATGTTTGTGGATGTGCAAGACCTCCTTGCATGTTTGAAACTGGATGTCATTACTTTCCAGAAAACAGCTTGTAGCAGTGTTCTCACCTGGAGAGGAGCAGAGCCCAGGTGGGGAAGAGAAAGGTGTTTGTTATCCATTGGCCTTCTCTGGACTTTTTTTAAAATTAGTATAAGTGCTTCTGAAAGTTTTAGAGACAAGAGTTTTAAGAGTGACTTTGACTGTGGTTTTATGTGAACAGTTTTAAAATCTGGTTTTGTATGTCTTAGAACTTCACAGTTGCTGACCTCTCAGAAGAAAGCTGTGAAGATCGAATGCTTTTCCATAAACAGTTCACTGGTGTGTGTGTGTCTGTTGTTGTAATGGCAGATGATGGAGACATTAGTTTTATTGCCAGTTTTTTCTCTCTCAACGTGACCCTTGTGATTTTCTGATTTTCTTTTTTTTTAAAGTTGTCTCTGTGCTGGAATTTACAATACCATCCTTGCATTAGCTTTATTTCAAGGTCTTGAATAAATACCTCCTTTAAAGAAGGAAGAATAAATTCTAACACTGTTTTAATTGTAGTACACTAAGGCGAGGACCATTGCAAGACAAGTGTTTATTGTCCAGACACACATTATTTTTGTCCTTAGAAAACAAGTGAGCACCTTTGTTTCATTATTTCTTCCTGGTAAGTGGACATTTTGTAAACTCCCACCTAAGGGCATGGCACCTCAAAAAAGGACTGTGTCAAGGTTAGTTGTAATGAGTAAAATATGCAAATTCAAATTAAAAATATTTTCTTAATCGAGGATGCATAAATTATTCCCAGTGGGCACCTAAGTGACAATAAATTTCGCATGCCTGGGAATTAACATGCCCCACTTATATTACTTTTCTGTTCCATTAAAAATATGCATTATTCATTTAAATGGCTTCCATTGTATATAGCTTCTGAAAAAGAGATCAAAGTACTATTTCAAGACCTAAATTTGAGCAACATATAAAACAATTTTGTGTGTACTTTCATACTAAACTTGGAAAAAAATCTTATATTTGACATGTCTTCAAAAGTTCAAAAATAAAATAAAAAATAGGCAAACCTACTCAGCTAATTGTTGTTATTCACTGAAATGATGTCAGCATTTCTGCTACCTAATCTTGGAGTATCCAGGATCTTTCTGTACATTTGAGCTGGGGCTGCAACCCTGCTAAACCCACGCTGTGGCCAAGCAATAGTGTTATGAGCATATTTTGTCCTGTGCTTCCAGGGTTGTTTGCCTGTACCCTGATCTGCCTCTGCAGGCAGTTCTGCTCTGACCACCCCACTCAGGGCTGAGAGGGGACAAAAGAAGCTAAATCTTGAATTTTCAAGGGAAGCTAAGGCGTGTTTGAGCTGGGAATAGTCAGGAGGGAATGAAGATCTGTGGGGATGTCATGTAGAGCTCTTGGCTGTCCCTCTGTAGCTGTATTTTGATAATCTTTAACTACCAGTTTGCTCATGTGAGCAGCAGTTATTAAAAATGGGGGGTAGTTTATCTGCACATTTTCTTCTTAGCTAAGCAGGTTTGAATGTCCAAGGGTTTTTGTGAGCTCTTATTCAGTGTATACTGAGCACGTTGTAGCTAATCATTCATTTTTTTTCAAGCCCTTGGAGGTGCTTATAATCCTAAGGATGCCATACAAGCTCCAATTCTCTCCATGTAAATCATTTACAGTGGGATTTCAAAAGGGCTCAGCCTAACCCTGCTTCCTTAGAAATCAATTGTTAAGGTCCTTGTGACTTCAGTGGGAGTAGTTACGCCAACACAGAGTGCTTTGAAAACGCCTCCCTAAACTGTAAATGAGAATATACATTTGAGAATGTTGCAACCTAATTTTTAGACTGAGCTTGTGATGGTAGTAACAGAGTGCCCTAGATTTAGTGCTGTATCTACTTGATTATGTCACTTTGCCACCTTGTCTGAATTTGGCACTGTAATTCCTATTTACATGGGATTTATTCTTTTTGTCTGTTTGGTTTTTGTATTTTCATTGTAATGATCTTTTCAGTCAGCTCTACACTGTACCCACAGGAACATTTAATAAAATCTTTACCCTAAATGTGTTTTAGTCTACATAAACATGATATACCTTCATGTATGTGTATATATATATATATATGTAATTTTTTTTTCTATTTTTCTGCTTGTCCATATTTAGGGACAAAAAAAATGTAGACTAAATTAAGAATGTTTTGGATTTGCATATTGGGATGTTTTTGGGAAGGGGGAACCGCTTTTGTTTGTTTGGGTTTTTTCTTTAAACATCAAAATAATACTTAAGTGGCCCTTTATAAACATTGACATACTTCATTGTTCAATCATGACTGTGATATTAGAAATGATAAACCATAACAGATTTTAAAGAATATTTCAAAAACTGAGTCTGGAGGTAACAGCTTTATTACTGCATGATGACTTGACCCATATTTCCTAACATGATTTCCCTACTGTAACTCGTTCATGTAAGTCTAATGATATCAGTTGACCTTGACAGCTAGACCTAAAAGCCTGTGGTTGTCCTGTTTTTTTAGGATCTTTTAGATTTTTCTTATTTTAGCTTTTCAGCAATTTCAAGAAATCCATTTTAAATATAGGGTAGAAAAATTCTACCAAGAAGGTATAGCTAATTCTAAGCAACCAGAATTTTTGCAATTCCTTTGAATCTTTGGACTGAGCATATTTACATACAGTTGCACCTCTCTCTAGCATAATTCTTAACACCTGTGTAGCAGACAAATAGTATTCATTACACAGCCACTTGGGAAAAAGACTCTCAAATACTTTTGGCATATTAAGTGAGAGATGACTTTATTGTTTAGAGTTAGCCTTAACCTTTAGTTCTGCCTTTGAATGAATAATTTTTATTTGGTCTTTTTAAACCCCTCTTCTACTAAATATTTTCCACTTTCCCTAAGTGGAATTTCTAACTAGAGTACCTTGGCCAGAAGTCTAGGTCAGTTTTAGTGCTAATGATGAGATTAATGCCAGGTATTTTAAAATCCAGTCTGTCAGAACCATTAGACTTCTGCATAATAATGTAAAGGGGACACTACCAGCTTTCCAGTGAGCATGTCGCTTTTAGCTCTGAGATCACATCTTCAAACTTGCTTTGAGCCCTTTAAGAGCAAACCTGAAAACCACCTCATTACTATGCATAGAAAAACTACTTTAATCACTTTGAGATTTCTAAAATGTATTTGTTAAAATCTTTCTCTCATTCTGAGGCTGATATCATTTGACTAAGGGCACTGAGGGAGCCTGACTTGAGAGGTATTGGGACATGAAAATATTGGAAATTCTTATAAGCAGTGTTTAAAATAGCTTTTCTGTAAATGATTTGGTTCACACAGAAAAAATGATTGTCTGGCACTGTGGTTTGGCAAGCACTCTTGATGAATATGAATAAATTCACAGGTGATTTCACCTTTTATGACTAACATGACCACGGCCGTAACAACTTTTCCATCATCATGAATTCTCCCTTTCCTGTGTTAGCCAGTAGTGTAGGCAAGAGAGACATAGAGCTGCTGGACATAGTCCAGTGAACGGCCACAAAGATGATTAAGTCACTGTCTTTGTATCATCTAGTTCCAGAGGAAAGTCTGAGACAGAGGGGATTGGAGAAGAGAGTTCAGGGGATTTTATCAATGTACCTTCAAGGAAGGGTGTGAAGAAATCAGGGCAAGGCTCTTTTTGCTGGTCTCCAGTGACAGGACAAGAAGCAACATCCTGGTTTTGCTCTCTGCTTTGTACCCATGTGCAGATCCTCTAGTTCCAGAGTCCATCTTCCTTGTTAGCCAGGCTTAAACCCTGCTCTCAGGCAGCGGCTCTGGTGCAGCCCCATTGGCGTTGTCATGCACCTCACGGCTGGGTCCTGCATCAGCCGGCCCTGGGCTCTGGGGACCAGGGCTCTGGGGGCTGAGGGGCAGGGAATGGCCTGAGAGGCAGGAGCTGCTTCCCAAGGCCTGCGGCTGATTCCCACCTTCCCTGTCTCATTCCCGTGTCTTACAACCCTGAAGAGAGCAAAGCCATACAGGCTGTGTGCATTCCATGGCAATCCCTTTCACCACCTTTCCCATGGAAGCCATCTGTCCTGACCCAAAGGAAAGCCTTCCCGTGTTCCTTTGCAAGGGACAAACTCCTTAGTGCAGAGATACTGGGGAGGATATCTGTCCCGAGAGGGTGCTAAGGAGTAATTGTGTTGGCATATCTATCTCTTCATATCAGATGCTAAAAGCATCATTAAAGGGTAAAATACATTCTTTTGGGGTTTTGGTTTGGTCTTGGTGTTAAAAAAATCAAATCGTGAAGATTTTGAAGTTTGGGCTTTTTTGAAAAATTTTTTGGATGTTTTTACTTTTATTCAATTATAATATTGAAGATATTTCAAGTAATAAAGGGGCTCTGTGATTGGTATTGAAAAGATAGGAAAGAGACCCGAATTGTGCAGATCAGTAACTTACTGTTACTCTAGGAAATCTGGTTTTATATTGTTTGTAAGAAGTTAATGATGACTGAAAATTTTACAGGTGTTGATTGTTACTGAAAAGCAGGTTACAGACAATAATAGATTTTGTGAATTGGTAAAAATCCCATAGTATAAAATCTGTTTATGAAATTACATTTATATGATGATTTTATTTGAGACAGTTTGAAATTGAAGAAAGAGGAATGAAAGTCAAGATTCTCCATACTTGAGCACTTAAGAAATAACCTGATAGGGGAGGAAGTATTTTGCATATTAGAGACCTAATAGTTCTTTTATATAAGCCTGGTTCAGCCAGATAAATTGGTTTCCAGATTTTGGCCTGTATACTAATGAAGACTAATATATTAATGGAGGACTTGAGGAAAAGTCATGATTAGAACTACTCCAAGCTGAATGTAAACTGAAGTTGCAATAAAATTTACCTGTAAAACTGGTGTGATGTATTTGATTCAAAGATTTTTTTCCCGTTAAGTTGAGGGCAAAATGATTTAGGTTTATTTTTTGTTTGGGGTTTTTTGGGGTTTTTTTGTGTATGTGTGTGTGTTTTTATAATTTTGCATATTGGAAAAGTAGTTTGTTTGCCTCATAGCCAAGGAAAGGAAAGCAAATAATAACTGGGATAGAAGAAACTTGTGGTTACCAAATATTTTGTTTGATGGGCAAAGTTTGGGGGGTTTAGGTTTGGTTTCCTCTTCACTTTTACCTAAGTGTTGGTGTTTCTAAGGGGCTTGCTTGTTCTATGATTTAAGTGGGTTTTTTATTATTTTGGAAAACAGATATTTATGATAAAAATATTCTTTAGTTTTATTTAATAGCTGGCACAGAGTTTTGTGGGTAGATTTACCGATAGACTGGATATTAGGATTATGAAATGTTAATACAGCTCTTCAAAAATATTTTGATAGATGTTAATATTGAAAGAGCATTTGAAAATAAGAGAATATTTCAACATAACTAGCCCTTGTAGTTTGATCACCTGATCCAGTATTTTTGAATCCTTGCCCTTGCTGGGCTGGAATACGAAATTAAGCATTCAGATCTGGAAACCCCAGTCTCTGGAGAATTTTGCTCTTTTGGAAAAGGCAACTCTGTCAGCACAAAGGCATTTCTGGAAGGCATTTCAATGAAGATACGAAACTGTAGAGGCCACATAGAGAGAGGGAGAGCAGGGAAGAAATAAGGAAGTGTGTGGGTGAAAAAATGCTAGAGAAACAGTGGCCAACCCCATTATTTTTTTCGGTAACTTGGTTTAAGCAACCCTACAGTATGAAAACTTATTGAAAAAATACCACAAAAATCAGTAACAAAAAATGTTTAATATATTACTATTGAAATGAAGATGGCAACTGCTGACTTGCTTTCCTTTTATGTGCAAATCTGTTTTTTATAATTCCATTTCTGCATGATTCTACTAGTTTAAGAAAGTTTTAATACAGGCTTGAAATACCTTCTAATTGAAATTTATTAAATTATCACTGGTTTTGTGTGGTCTCATAGAATACATTTTTTGCATTTAGAATTGCTGATTTTTATTTTTATCTGCTATATAGTGTGAGCCGTTGATATAACTTCAATGTGTGCTGGATTAGCTTCTACTGTTAACATTCCTTTTTATTTCCAGTTGCTGGAATTATTGCAGCTGATTTTGCCCCAGGCACAGTTCACTAGGGAGTTGGTACCTGGGGTTCTGTTGATATCCCTGTCACTGGCAAGGTAAGGAGAGGTTGACTTGCATTCGCTATGAATAGCAGGCTAGAAATAAATCATTTTAATATGCTTTCTGAAGATAAAAAATTAGGAGGGGCAGTGGGTGTCTTGCTGATTATTTATATGCATGCCAGTAGTAACTAGGAACCTTGACCGTGGTTTTTGAAACAATATTCTTTCTTACTGATGTGTTGAGAAACAACTTTTGCTCACACATTGAAGGAACTGGCCTATTTCAAAGGGAGTATTTTCTGTATGACAAATCAAAATTATATTTCTTTTCCTGAGAAAAAAAAAAGCCCTCTGAAATGAATATCTGTAACAAAGAAAATTTACCACTGATGTACAAAAATTGTAGCCTCTTCTCCGTTCAACAAGTTTCTTACGTGACACCTCAAAGCTGGTTCATGAAAAGCTTGTGTGCCGTGTGTCCATTTAATTGTTTGTTTTGTTTCTGGCTCTGATGATGTTGGATCAATAAAATAACTTGACTTTCAGAAGCACTTACTAATTCCTCTTTTTTCCTAATAGCATGGAAGGAGCTACACAGCTGAATGACATATGTTTAGATAGTTGTGTAATATGAATATCTTTCAAAATAAGAGAAAAATGAGCTCTTTTTAAAAAGGATTCAGTTTTGACAAGTCTGTGCTTAGTGTTTGAATACTCGTGAAATTATTTCCTTGCAATAATGCCATATTTAGCACACTAATAAAAGAGAGGAAGGAAAGTGGATCTTTGATAAGCTAATTATTTTTGGAACTTGCATCAGAGTTTAGTAAATCAGCATGCTGCATCTGCAGTGCTAACCAAACTAATCTAAAATACTTGCCTCCCTGTGGAGGTATAGAAATGTCATAGTCCATGGAGACCTGCACTGCATTTATGCAGGTCTGCCTTTTCTGTCATAGATTCAACAGACCTTTCCAGAGAAGAACTACAGTACTTTAAACAACCTTAACATGGGGTTTAAAGAGATTAATGAATATCAGCCTTGTACTAAATAAATCTTTATCACTTGCTTTACCTACTGTAGTAATTGCCTCTGTGCAGTGGAACCCATTCAGTCTGTCAGCTTGCCATTAATCTCAAATACATCTTTGACAAAAGAATCTACCTTATCTTCATTTTGGTTGTGTCTGTGTTTGTATGTGAACTCTGGCATTTAATCGAGTCATCAAAGTACTACATATGAATCTGTTTAGTTGTAGGAACGTTATATGTTTGAGGAATTCCGACCTCATGTAAAAAGGTTTATAAATTAACAAAAAACCCCTGGGCTTCCAAATCTGTTTGTTACAAATATGTACCCCTTCCTGTCACCAAATGAGACGTGTTAACAGATATGAGGGCCATGACTGCACTATGTGAGGTTTATGCAATCAAACAATATGTGCGTCTTGCCTGTGAAAACATCCTCACTGGCCCTCCCACCCAAAGAGCAATAATTTGGGTCATACCATAGACAGCTTTGTGTGCATTTGTGTGTGTTTATGTTTACAGATTATGGTTTCAAAACTGATTTTGCTTACCTGTGTGATAAACCCCCTCTTTTAATATGGCTATAACTGAGAATCAAGCTGCTGTGATATGTAATTAATGCATGTATTTTATACCTGTTTCATAATGCAAACAATTTAAATTTTTATTTAGACCTAATGTTACAATGAAATGAATTATGTACTTCCATATAAATTTAAATTTCTTTAAATGGTTTCTGAATTTTTTAAAAAAAAGGGTTGTTTATTTAGTATTTCTGGAATAATATTTTCAGACTCTTGTGAAAGGACTGTCTGCTTTCTGAGCTAACAACTAAACATGTAACCAAAAATCAGGTATTTTTTGATTTACAAGTAAGGATAAATTTTATAAATTGATTAAATTCTCCCTGGAAAGGATAGAAATTTAGGAGGAATATGATTCTGTCTGTGGAAGGAGCCTTGCAGATTTATTCAGGTAGTTCATATCTGCACAGATAATTGTGTTGCAAAAATTAAGAACATGAAAAAGCAAAGATTAAGTACATAGACTGAAACATGAACTTTAACATGAGTCCAAAATCTAGTTTTACACTAGCAGCCTTAAATTAGGTGCTGTTTTGGATTCCTTCCCAATAGGTAGGATTCAGATGAGGGTGTGAAGTACTCATTAACTTCATCAAGTGAGATGATTTAAGCTGTTTAACCTCAAAGGCTAGAGAGGAAGATGACCAAAACCTAAATAAAATAAATTTGCAGGGCATAAAGCTCCCTGTGGATTGAAATATCTGCTGTAAGTGTTGCTGAACTAATAAGTGAGTGTTGAAGTCATCAAGAATGGTGAAGGACTTTGTAATTTATTAAAAATTAACCTATTTAGCTTAAGTTTTCCAAATGGAGGTGCTTAGGCATGCTTGTTTCATATTTTGAGCATTGCCCATGGCTAGAGATGCCTGGAAGGGCTGGAACAGAGGCCAGATGGAGTTGAGGAGAATAAAGGATATTTATTGAGGCCTTCAAAGGCCTCACCTGGACAGCGCCAGTGTTCCAAATCAGGCTCTGTCTGGATGGCTCCAAAATGGAGGCCAAGGGAGGGCCCAGTCCCAAGATCCCACTCCTTTCATATGTTTAGTACGTTTGCATGCTGGAGTCCCACTTGCCTACCCTATTCCTTCCACACTGTTTTTACTTTGAGCCTGAAGTTTGGAAAAAATGTCCTTGAGTCCCAATTGGAGTAGGATTGTTGTATCTTCATCACCTTGTGAAAGGATCTCAGTAACCCTGAACAAAAGCCACACACCAATGCAGAACAGAAAACCCAAAGGCCCAGGGCATCACTAGTAACTGCAGCAGCTGTGTGAACAATGCAGGCAATGGCCTTGTTGGCAGCAAGGAGCTGGGGACTGTCAGTGTGGTTTGATGCAGTGTGGCTGGGGAGGGCTCCCAGAATTCTGTCTGTGGTGCCATGTAGATCCAGTCCCCAACAGCAGAGGTGTGCCAGCACAGCACTGAGCCCCAGGCACACTGCGCTGCCTCACACAGGACACGGTGCTGCTCTCATCTTGTACTCGGACCCAAATTGTTCTGTGCTCATTTGAAGACTTTATCTTCCCTTGCACAGCTTAGACATGATCTACACAGCACCACACTGAAATTGTGGAGACTTGGGTCCTGTGCTTAGCCTTGAGCATGTTTCTCACATCACAATAGCTCTGCTCTGCTCTGCCCTTCACTGCCTTTCTCTAAGAACATTAGCACAGATCTGGAAATCATTATGTAGAAATATTAAGTAATATTATTGCTAAACACTAGAGGATATCTCCAACTTCTATTTTGCCTTTGCATACCACATTTCTTAAAATCTTTAAGGAAAATAGATTTCTTAGTAAAAATAGTTTCAGTGAATAAGTAAGGCAATATATCGTGGTTATCCTGGAATTTCAAATAACTTGAGACTGGATAATGAAGGCTAATCTGTACGTTTATTTGAACTGTTTTGATTAAGGGGTAGGTCTGTTCAGCAGAAAAACCACAAGTGAGAATTTGCCCTTTACATTTAGATTATTATTTTTATGCTATGTTTCTTGACCTTTCAGTGCTGTGTTTGGTGCTTGTGGTTGCTAAGCACATTTAGCTCCTTTTTAAAAAATCAGTCACAAGCCACTGATGGGTTTAAGACTGTATTCAAGAGCTGACAGAAAGCTTGTTTTTTGTGTGTTTTGTTGTGGGGTTTTTTTCCCTCTTATTCACAGCAGTCCTCACGTATCTCTTGCTGCTCAGCTGCTAAGACCATGACCCAGGTGATGCTGTAATGCTTCTTCCTTTTTCTCCTTTGACCTGCTGTTTTCAGAGTTTCCTTGGAGTCCTACATGTGAACCACTCATACTGCTGCTTGATGCCTCTGCATGGAGCTGCTGGTTTTGCCCTTGCTCTACGGTTGACCTTGCAAGGTTTTTCTTTCACAGTAAAAGGCTGGAAGACCACACTCGTTTATTCTGAGAGCTGTTGTTCACGTGTCAGTAACAACTGGAAAAAACACATGATTTACAAATCCATGCCAGCAAAGCAGAAGCACTTTTACATGATGCCAGAATTATAGCTATTTATTCCAACAGCACCTCCTAAGTGTTGACCCCAGACTGCAGAACAGAAACTTTTCAGTATACATCTCTTCATATAGACTGTTTTCAATCTCTGACATATTGGCTGAATGTTTGAATTAGGAGATGGCAAGTAAGAGCTAAAAAAGTTTGGCCAAAATTCCTGAACTGTGTTGCAGAGGGTTATTATGGTTTGGTCTAATTAATAATATGCTCACTTCAGAGCTTCCACTGTCACCTTCTTACTGGAATGGCCATCAAATGCTCTTGGGCTGTAAAACTGATATGGAAGAGAGACAAGGGCAGACTTCTCTAGCTTTAATCAGTGAAGACACTGGAAAGAAAGGGTGAAGTATAATTACTTCCAGAATTCAGCCTGAGAAGAAAATTACTGGGAAGAGTACTGGATGCAGAAGGTTAAATAAGAAAGATATAGTCAAACCAGAAGCATGTAGAGAATCCTGCCTTGAGCTTCCCACAACTACCAGCATTCAATTGTGCTATTTTGGAAAAGGTTTTCCAGTTTCTCCACTGCAAAATACCTCTAAACTGGTTGGATTGTCATATCCCTCTTCAGTCTTTCTCTGGCTGCCTAGTGTTGTTCTTGATTTTAGGGATGTGACATGAGCTTTTTCAGCTAGAAGCAGACACATGATATTAGTGTCCTGCTGATGTAGGTCACAACTCCCAGGAGGTATCTAAGGCAAGGACCACTAATTTAGGGTTCTAGGATGAGTTAGTGATACAAATGATGATACAAATTTAGATACAAATCTAGTAATTAGAAGCCATATCTGGATTTTTAGTAATTCCACATCTGTTTTCAGTTTTATGATGGACTCTTGGATATCCTGAGCACTGACACTTTTCTAAATTCCCTGTGTTGATATATACCAGCAGTCATTTCCTGTAAGATGAAAGGTTTTGCTCTAGCCACTTAAAATCACGGATGCAATTGTCTGCATAGCAGTTCTCAATTACCATGGCTCTGACTAACAGAAGCTCAAGCTGAATGTTACTTGTAGATGCATTTACTATTGACATATGGTCTTCTAGGATCTTGATAGCACATCATTCACCCATTCACATTTCTTGAAGACGCTTGTCCCTTATGTGGAGAATATTCTGTGGGTATAATAGTGTCTCAACAACATAATTTTATTTCAGTAGTTGTATTTTCATCTTTTACTACAGCAATTGTTACCTATTTTTATGGATGTAGGGGGAAGCACTGTTCTAAATATATTTGAGGGGCAGCTAAAATACATGAATATTTCACATTTCTTCTTTTATTTTTCTGGTTTTTTATTAAAAAATCATTTGTCTTCAGTTTTTAAGATGCTATTTTATTTTATTTTAAGAATTCCTGTTTCAGGCTTGATTTTACTTAATCGCTTCCCACTTTCTCATGTTTTTTGGGGAAGAATAAGAAGCTGGGAACTCTGATAGGTGTCCTGCACAGAGACTGAGCTGTATAAAGGTTATGAGCTTGGAAGCAGCTCTCATCAATATCCTAGACCTTCAGTGCCTCAGGACACTTATTAGATTATTGTGTCTCATTCAACCTTTTTGTAGCTCTGTAAGATTTATGCTTTTTTACTGCTGCAACTAGTGATTTCCAAATACAAAAAGTTTTACCAAGTAGGTAAAATTAATAGAAAAGGAAAATTTACTTTTTCTCTGGTTAAACTCTGATGATTTTAAGGAGTGCTTTTTGAGAAATGCCTTGCTCTTGCATACCAAGTAACAAAATTTCCCAGTGTCAATCCTGCTTCTTTGTACTCTCAATGCATTGTTACCAAAGACAGGATTTCATTCAGACAGGTCTTGTTTTGTCATTTTTGAGTTCAAATATTAATATCTTTTCTGTATCATACTGTGCAGGTCAGACTTTGTAGAAAATGGGAAACTGTGTGCATTGATGAAATAACTTTATTTTGTGTACTTGAGATACTTCTATTTTTGAGCCCTGTATATCTGCCAATAATGATTGGTGCTGTCCTTGCAGTGTAAAGAGACAAATATAGGCAAGTTGCTTGCAAAAGACATTTAATGTAGTTCTCAAAGCATTACAGCAAAACTTTGAAATTAGTCTTTCTTGGGAATAATTAAAGGAGCAGGTTTGGAATCAGTTAAATACCATATCTATACGTAGGAAGCAAAGCAAAGCAGTGCTACAGTGGAAGGATGCCACTCTTTGTTCTTGGATTTTCCAAGGCTCCTATGTGGAAAAAGATGAATTAGAATTAGTATGAATGGATGAAAATAGGTTTTTAAAATATTTTCTATCTTCTCTTAAGGCACTGCTTCCATCTACAGCTCTCTTCCAAAACTTGAGATGAATGAAATCTCTTTTAACTTTAATAAAATTAGAAGTGCTATGAGAAGCCTTTGGGACAGGGAATTTTCACATATATTTTTTAATGAATAACATTCTTCAGCTGGCCCTGTACCCTGCCTAATATTTTGCACAGCCTTAGAAATTTTGTATGCATTATTTTCCATGGATATTTGCATCACTGAATGTATTTTTAGAGACTCTACTGAGAATTAAATTTTATTACCTCATTGAAGATATGATATTATTTTTTATGCAATTATTTTCCACTTCAGAAAGATTTTGTGTAATATTGCAAATCAGGTTTGAGCCAAAAGATGCACAATGGAATTTAAAATCCTTGTTTCCTAAATGATTATGATAGAATTCATTAACCTGTTGTTTACTAAGGAGTCTCAGACCCTTATAAACTGTTGAATAGAGAGGCAGAAGAAACTCTCCCAGGCTTGTCCATCATAGGTAGGTGCTGCTTTCAGCAGCCCAGTGCAAAATCCTTTCTGGATCTGGGAACATACAGCTGTCCATGTCTGTGGGCCCTTGGTCAGCTTGGAGAGTGTGGGCTTGTCTCTGATCCAGACACTGTGCAAGGATGCCAAGGGGCGGCTTCTGCTGTTAAACAAGTTTATTGCATGCGCTTTGTATTAAAGGGGAGGATGATTATTGGAAAAAACTCCTGATGACACTCAAAAAGTTTCTTGCTTTGGAATATTTTTGATAGGATTTTTCTCTATTTTCCATTAAATAAAGTAGCCTACTTTGATGAATGACAGGTCTTTATCTTTCTTCTAGGAGAAGATGAAATAGCAGGTTTGATTCACCTTTTTATTGAAGGATGTTGCAATAAATTCAATAAGTTGCAATGTCATATTTATACTAGTGGTATTTTCTTTTTCCAGTGGTCTTGGGTTTTTCTTTCTTCTCATAACATAAGAAGTTTATATGGCAACTTACAAAAATATATGGAAGTTTTCCTATTTGCTTTAATGTCTTGGAAGGCTGACCTCAGAAACGCTCACCTCAACCCAGAGAGGATGAATTATCACCAAAATGTAAATATTAGTGAGGTTGGTTGGTTTGCTTGTTTTCCCTTTGATTTTTTTTTTCATTCTACAAGATGGAGTTTATCGTTGAGCTGTTTAAGGTTCAATTTTAGCAGTTTGCTCTGGGCAGAGACCCTGCAGTCTGTGAAGACACACCAGTACAGATATGCACACCCATAAGGGATTATGAGCTACCAACTGGTTTTCATCAGCTTATAATTTTCCTGTCAGAGCCTAAAAGAACTACAAACAATTTTGTTTGTGGAAAAGCTCAATGCCTGCTTATAATTAACATTGCAACAGTGGTTTTCACACAAGTCTATTGCTTTTTTTATATAAACTTCAAAGGATTTTATAAACATGAGATGTTTAACTACTGGAAAAATAAATAAAATGGAACCATTGCAGTAATTTGGAGGAGACATTTTTTCCAATGTTTTCTGGGAAAATTGGTAACACAAGGTACATCTGGAGGTCTGGCCCTGATAAGCTCTCTCCTGTTTAAGGCTGTGTGCAGTATGGTCTCTCCACCTCTTTTGTGTGCACCAGGTTTTATGGAGGACAAGAGGAGGAATTTACCTTTGAAGAGTTTTATGTGTCATGGTATTTAGTTGACTGCATGAGATGCTTTAGGGTTTCTTTCTGTTTAAACAATTCTCTATGTTTTCCTGCAAGCACTTTCCCTTGATTTGCTCTTCTAACTGCAGCTACTCCAAGTTTCTTTCTAATATGTTTTCTGTTAATAAATACTTTTGTGACTAAGTGCCTTTCTGTAATGAACTCCTTCCTTTCACATTTTCTTACATCACAGGGTTCTGGTTTCAAAGGTGAAGATTTAATTATGTTTATGTCAAATAGAATACAACAACTCAAATAGCATTACAACGGAGTTTTTGAGAAAATCTTTAGATTATTTGTTCTTAGAGTGCTTTTAAATCCATGAGATGAATTATTTCAAATTGTGACATGATTTTAAAAAAAATTTATTTGGTTATTTATTGAACACTGACATAATACTTTACAGAATAAGGAAATATTTTGACATCTGAAAGTAGAAAATGGTGTAATTTAACAGACAAGAAAAGGTGTTTTCTTTTAAGATCTGTAGCCATACAAGTCTTTATAGCAAAAAGAGACTGAAATTTTGTTGGTTTTTTATATCTAACATGCCCTTTTATTTTCAATTATTTACACATTGCTATTTTATTTTGGTTTAAGAGGTCTTTACCAGCAGAAAACTAATCTTACATATATAGATAAAATGGAATCTATAGAGTTTGAATATTAATGTTAACATATTCTTACATATTCATGTAGCTTTTTATGCTACTTTATTTGTGGCTACCATATATTTTAGTTTCTTTGTTTTACTCTAGAAAACAAGTTTTTTAATTAATAGAATTATATGTTGTTTTCTTCCACTTCATTTTATTTACTTAAGTGGAGGTAGGTGCCTGGTCCATACCAGACTTTGGCACACAGAATAGTATTTGTTGTACAGTTTTGAGCTGAGGAAACTGCCCCTGAATGAAAATTGTTCATAGCAGTAATAGTGTGTAGCTCATACCAGGGAAGAGATGAACTTAAATCAGACCCAAAACACACACTAAGAGTTCTGTAAGATTTTGTATCATTTTTACAGTCACTTACAAGATTTATCTTATCCAGAGTGTTCAGGCATATCAGGCCTATCACCAGTTTCCACAGAGATATAGATATATTCAGGATGTATGCAACAGCATTGTGATCATGTGTCATCTTGCTTTTGGCAGCTTTAAAACAGTTTGATTGCAAGTGGAATGTGATGGGGGGTCTCCAGTGACATTAACTGCAGGCAGAAGAGGTATCTATGTCTGTTGTCTTTAGAATTTTGCTGTGTGTTTGGGCTACTGATACATAGGACTGAGGGGCTTCCCTTGGAACAAGCTGTGCCAGCCAGTGTGGATAACTCTTCAGAAACTATCATTCTTCTTGCCTTCATGCTACTTAAATTACTTTCTCAGTCAGAAGGTAAGCCTGGAAATTTCCTTGTTATTACTTTTATTGGTAAGGATAGACTAGGATGAGTGACTTTTGCTGTAGGTAGGGGACATGAAAGGCCTGGTTCTCAACTCTCATCTTGGTGTGTTACTATTGCTGAGTGCAGACTTTCACCTGGGACAGGTGGAACATGGACAAAGTGCTCACAGAAATCTCAAGTGTTTTGCTAGGCAATGCTCTATAAATTCCTTGCCTCTCATTCTTTTAAGTTCCCAAGACCAGATTTTGGAGGACCAAATTTCTTGAGGAATCAGCAGTCTTCAGGAGTTGTATTCCATCTGCCTGGCTGGTCAGATGCCTCTGATGCAAAGCTTCCTCCTTTTCCTGGTGTCTGGAATGAGAGTTGAGGGAAGATGCCTTAGCCAGCATCACAACAGATCTCTCCTCTCTTAGCCTCCTGGAAATTAGTCTGTGCTTGGCTTGTTACCATGCATCTTTGAGAGGGGTATTATATCTCTCTCTGCTGATCTCATGACTTTAAGGTTTGTTTGGGTTTATTTTGAAAGACTTGGATGCAGCTGTCTCAAATTTCCACTCAAATATGTTCATTTGGCCTTGCTTATAATGAGCTGAATTTCATATTGCCTGTACTGCACAGTCAGCTTGCTACACAGAATCTTAACAGCTTTAATAATTCCCCTAACCATCCAATTAGACTAATAATAAAGGCTTAATTACATATCCAGTTAATCATCAGATTTGTTCACTGAATGGCTTTAATTGGTAGATAGAGCTGTTACACTATTCCAGTTTGAAAGCCATCACCCCTTTTTGCTCACAGCTATAACCACCCAATTGTTTTTTTATGATTGGGACTCAACCAGCATTTATTGAGACAATAAAAAAGCTCTTGAGCAAAGAAATATAGCCACCCAGTGCTGTAGGAGCACCCTTCCACCTCTGGGTTCCTGTGTTCAAGCCAGGCCCTCATCACAGTACTCTGTACAGTTCATGTTCAAGGAACTCCAAAGAGCAAGTAGCTGCTTTACAGGTTTCCAAAAATGAAGATGTTCTGTATTCTGCCCAGGTAGCTCTTTCAAAATGACTGTTAAAGACTCTGGGACCTGGAAGCCCCTTGGCTTTGTAGGATTCAATAATGCACCACCTAAGCCATTTTGAAATAGATACTTCAGTAGCCCTGAGTCTTTTCTTATTATGGAAACATATAAATTGGCTCATCCTGTAAAACCCTTCAGTTTTAAAAATGTAAAACCTAATTGCCTTATGGACATTCAAAGAATAGAGGCGCTTCTCTGGGGAGATTTTGCACTGAACCAAAAGATGACAGAACTAGTTACTGATTAAAAAGAAAAGAAGAGTTAACCTCTTGATGCCAGTTGTCAGGATTTCCCCCACATACATTTCTGCCTGGTTTAATTGCTACTGTATTTCTACACCATACAGATCTTACTTCATTTTCTTTAGGGTTGAATGGGGTAACTGGTTACAGAAAACTCATTGTCCCAGTCATATTCCCTTCATGCTTTCACATCAAATGTCCTGTACAGCTGCAAAATAATTTCCTTCCTTTAACAAGCCTTCCAGCATCCTGAGTTCGGAAGACTCACGTTCAATGTTGAGCTTTAGCTGACAATATTGACCTTAGCTGTATTTCATGAAGGTATCACTTAAAACTACCTTAGCTGGGGGTAGTTTAGGGGAGCAGGGGGAGTCTTCCAGTATGTCAAGAATAATTATTCTGCCTTTGCATAAATAATCTGTTATCAGAGGAGAAGAAATGGTGATATTTTTAGCAGGCTCTACACCCTGGGGAAGTAAATGACACATAAAAATGAACTTTCAAAGTCTTGGTCTATAGAAAAAGGAGCAGTGTGTGACGGGGAAAAAAAAGTGAATTTCTGTGAATTAGTACAACTCATTATTCGTGCCGTACACACTCGCTGCCTTACATCCCCTGCACTGCCGCTGGAATAGAAAATCAAACTCCCGGCCGCCTCCCTGGCCTCAGTGGCAGCCGCTCTGATTGGATGCCTCCTGCAGCATGGCCGGGAGCATCAAGGAGCTGCGGGCCGGGGAACATGCAGAGCAGCCCTTCTTCAAGTGCGTGTCACAAGCTACCTTTTAATAGATGTAAGTGGTTTAGGTTTAACAGGCACCCCAGCTCCCCCTTGCAGCTCATTTAAGTGGGAGGAGGGGTGTACATACAGATCAATAGCCCTTTGACAAACTGTGTTTCCATAGCTGGATTTTNAAAAAAAAAAAAAAAAAAAAGAATAAAGTATTTCAGACAATGCACAGATGCTAAACCTCAAGTATGAGAAATCATCTTACTTCAGCAGTCTTGTGTTTAGAGTCCTGGATTTCTGGCTGTTTAGTGTGGGAGCTGTAGATTTGTTTAGTATGCATATTACACATAAAAATTAAACAATGTCATTGAGAGCGTAGTGTGTAACCTTTCGATTAACTTCTCTTCAGATAATTAATGTAGTTGTTCATAATGTGCTTGTGTTCACAATACAAATCTAATACTATATGTAACAGAGGTTGGGAAAATCAAGGTCTTGCTGATGGAGCCCAGACGTGCTGTGTAATGTCCTCATGCAGCAATTTGCAATATATTGATATCACAACAACTTCTAGGTGACACCAAAAGTAATGGCAGCTGGAAACCTGTGAGTTGACTCTCTTGAGCTTCAGCATTACTCTGTATCACCATATCTTGGCTCCTTGTGCATCCCCCTTCCCCAGAACTGGGAGTCCTGGCATGTTCTGTCCTTTAGTGGAGGAAAGAGAAGGTGCACTCAGCAGAGCCCACCAGTTCCCTGCAGACTTTTGAGGGCCAGTGCAGCCTTTGGGACTGCTGTGCTCAGTGTCCTGGCTTGCCTGCACCCTTTCTCCTCCTGTCTGGCTGCTGAGACATCTCCCTTACAAAGCAGGTGGGCAGTGCTGTGTGTGGAGGCTCCTGGCTGTGGAGGAGTGCGGAGAGGACGAGCAGTGCTGGGATACAGGGGCTGTGCACGAGGGAGGGGCACAACAGGCGAGTGCCTTTCTGCCTGTGCCATGGCAAGAACTTCTAGAACAGCTTTTGACTTCACCAGTGCAGAGAACTTTGGGAAAGAAAGAGGCAGAGACGTCTACATTCATCCATTGCCCTTGAAACTTCATTAACATCTTGTTCACAGAGATTAATAGTATTGTGATGCACAGTGGCTCAGGTCCCCGGAGACTTTCAAGTACCTATTTTTTCATACACTGATAGCAGCTGATTTTGCGTTTTCCATTATTTTCTTGTTTGCAGCAGCTATTGGTTTCTTGTTTTTACTTCCACACATTTAAAACATCTTCCTTTATTGTGTTTAGCTGCTTGGTGGCTTCCTACTGGTGCAGATAAGGGCTATGACTGTTTGTACCCTCACTTTCTCTTGTTTTGCAGCCCATAATGTCATAAGCCTCTGAGCCATTAAATTTTTTTCTTTAGATATTATCTTAGCTTAACAAACTGTTCCAAAAGTTGATAGGGATAAGTATGTAAAGAATTGACATAATGTGTGATAAAGAGGTATTTTTCTGAGAATCTTCTAGTTCTCTTTCTAAGTGTCATTAGCCTTTCTTATGACTCACATTGTGAAAGGAACAGAAATAAAAATAATTTTTTCATCATTAGAGAAGCCTTTCTCAGGTTACTGCTTTTTCTGCACCCCTCTGGTGTGCCATAACTATCCCTGGTACCACAGAGACCATTTCTTGCCTTGGTGAAGGCCAGTGCTGCCTTCTGACCTTCTCTGTCATTTCCAGACAAAATGATTTTGCCTGCTTAAACTTTTAAAGGCTTTTTAAAAATCAGGACCTTATCAGATCTGGTTATTTGTGTCCGCCATACCCCATTCACTGTAATCAGGCTGAGATTCCTATATCTGTCCCTAGGATTAAGCAGTGTAACACATTGCTTACAACCATATCAAGAATCTTCCTGGTTTATGATGGTTCATTAAGTGCATACAATTAAGCATCTGTTCAAACTAAAATGTTAAACTTTATGGCATTTGCATTGACAACCAAGTGTGTTCAGTACAAATGCCACATTTCAGTACTTGCCTTTTTAATATTTTATTATGTTGTCTTGAAATTAACTTTTTACCATTTTTTCTCACCCTTTCAGATTCTGCTTCAAGATAAATGCTGAAGCTTGTTCTTGCTTCTCCAGAACTGTTTACATTTCTGCCCTGGCCTATATCTGTGACCTGTCAATTCTTGTTTGCATCCTCTGTAAATTATATGAGCCTTGAGACCTTTTTCTTTTCACACTTTGCATCAAACATTATTTCTTCCTCCACATTTATTCAGCTCCATTTAAAACTGTTAAGTGTTCACTTTTATTTTTTCACCCACAAGAGCAGCAATTAGTTCTTGGAAACCTCACAAATCTGCAAACTGTACCCTTGCTAAGTGAACTTGTCTTGTGATCCTATTACAGTGACTCTTCCTTTTCTCAGTGTGGATCCCTCTGCCTTCCTACTGCTTGTCATGGTCTTGTCAAGCATTCAAATAGAAGCTCTTCAGGGAAGGGCTTTATGTTTAAATATGTTTCTCTATAGCTGCTGGGGTACTGTAAGAATAAATGAATGTTCAAGATCAGTCTATTAAAGTTTGTTTGACATGCCAAAACTCTTCTGCACTTTGGAGCCACAAGAATGAGCAAATTCAAAGATTTATGTCAAAAGCTTTAACTGCCAAATTATGAATGCAATGTAAAACTATTGCAGCAGTGTTTTAACATTTTCCTGGTGCTCACCTTACCAAAGGGCTGTTACAGCAGAAGACAACACATTTTCAGATGCATTTGGGTCACAAGCCTTACTCTGAAAGCCACAGATGGGGCTGTCTGGATCTCACCCAGTCTACCAGGACTCTGCGGCCTTTAGAGACAGAAATAATGTCTTGGTCATGCATACATGAAACAAAAATTTGTGACAGATTGCACTGCATGCAATGGTTCTGATTGTTCATAGGACATTGTTTATAGGGTTAAGGAAGCAATAGAATCAGCATGAGAAAGCTGAAAAATGTGCTTGTATTATATGTCATGAAAAATGAGAGCAATTTCATCTGATGACCATGTAGGCATATTCCAGTATCACACAAAACTACTTTCAAGGATGTACCTTTGGGTCTCTTTTGTGCCCGTCTGGAGTATAAAAGAAAAAAAATATACTTCTGCTGCTGGAATCAATAGTTGAACTCAGAACTAAATCAACTGGGTTATATATCAAATGTGTTCAGTGGAGTGAATTAATCCAACTTCTCAAATTCCTCAATAGCAGCTGTTTTGATGCTAGTCTCAGTTTTGAATATTAAATACTGGTTGGGTTCACCTTTCTCTAATTATTACTGTACTGTCTGAAAAATCACTTTGTTTTTTTCCATCCAAATCTATTCTAATGACAATGTATTTATTGAAATGGTGTTGCTGGTGACTTGGAGTCACTGTGCTTCTGTTCCTCCTCTTTGG
Organism: Anthoscopus minutus; assembly: GCA_013399455.1. Classification (NCBI taxonomy): domain Eukaryota; kingdom Metazoa; phylum Chordata; class Aves; order Passeriformes; family Paridae; genus Anthoscopus; species Anthoscopus minutus. The sequence goes on along the minus strand of VWYI01029880.1, from coordinate 250,457 downwards.
GGCCATGCAGTTCCACCTGTAGGCAGAGCCTGGGCCACAGGACCAGTGGCTGCCCAGGCAAGCTGCTTCATCTCCCTCCTAGATCAGCAGCCAGAAAAGTCTCTCCAGTACCAAGAAGGAAATAAAGATCTCTGTAAGGGTGGAAACTAACATTTTGTGAAAGGTAGAAATTAGGAAGCATCACCACAAAGTCTTAAGTTTCTTTCTGTAGTTAAGAGTTTCAGAGATAATCTCAGAAGTATGCTAGTGTGAAATTAAATTCAAACTATCAGGATTAAATTCAGCATCTGTAAAAGGAAATACTACAGAGGCAGGCTAATATTTTAAAAATACCTAATTTTTTGCAGTATTAGATTTTCAGACTCCTTAACAAGTGATATGTTTTGCAGACTCTGTATTGAGTCCTGTCTTAGGACTGAGGGATTTTCTGTCCTAACACTGAAAGTCTTAAGTCCAGGCACCCATTTAGAGAAATGGACTGGCATCAAAAATTTTTAGTTTAGGGCTGACTTTTGTCACTGTGTTTTGGTGATGTGTGAAAGATTCTTTTCTACATACAGGTTTTATTTAAAATCTGATGAGTCTTGATAGCTAATCAATTACTGCCTGAAATTTCACTGTCTGAAAAGATACTCTTGTGATTGTTTCTTGAAAAATATTGATGGGGCACTACAGCAACAGGCATGATGTAAATCAAGAAGGTACTGCCAAACCATGTAGTCAGAGATGCTCTTATTTGAGATACAGTTTTTAATGCAGAATTAGGATTAGCCTGTGCAGAAGCCAGGTCTGGTAATCCCCCTGGAGTCTTCAAAGATGAAGTCACAGAATTTTTTATATATATTGTCTCTGGCTCTAAACTATGAATAATGAAATAGATTAGCATTTGTTTTAATTTTAGTTTTATTTTCTCACCACTCTGGTGGTGAGCATTTGATGGACTCAAAGTAATTCTCTTGCATTTTGCAATTCTTATCTCCTTTATTTGTCTTCCATTATGGAATCTTTCTATCAAATAGGCAGTTGAGGGTCCCTACTGCTGCTTAACCTGAGCACAGTATGTTTCTGATTGACATCAACCAGAGAGTTCCCAGTGCTGCTTACTTGGACTGAGAGAACAGGCTAAAGCCCTTCTGCACTCACAAAATCCATCCTGAGAAATTTGAATAGCTAAAATGGAAACTCAGTTATTTTCTAGGGGAATTACTGCTCATATATGACTGGGAAGGAGGGAGAAAATAATGTAGCGAGGAAAGCCTTCAGAAAGAGAGAAAGTAGGTGATAAAAATAGGGCATTTCCCTGACTGAATTTCCAGGCTATACAGTGAGAGATTTCACTCCTCCTTTTTTGACCTTAAAAAAAATAAAAGGGGAGAAGGATATTGGTACATCAAAACAATATTGGAGGCTTCTTAATAGATTGAAGCATTGCCCAAAAAAATTGCATTTGATTTTGCTGCTGTTGATTACACCGGAACTGGATGCAGCTGGCTTTAAAGCACTCTGTGATTCTAAGGCATCCAGTGAGATAGTCCCCATCACAGCCCCCAAGAATCTGTAACTACTTAGAAAGCTGGCACTCTAATTATCTAGCAATAGATCCCCTCTTCTTGCTGCTATCAACTTGATCTAAACTGGGCTTACAATGTAAAAGTAGTTCTGAGATTCATGCTGTTATTAAAAATAATGTTAAAAAATCCATAACCAGTTGTATCGGTAAATTAAAAATATAGATTTTTCTCAGAGATGAAAAGTGTGCAAATATGCCATGAAAATGAAAGTGCATTCAGTAGAAATATGTGTGTGTACAACATAATTTGTGTCTGTAATATAAAATTGTGTAACATCTAGTGATTTCAGCTATAAGTGAGCCCCATCTGCTGGTCACGTAAAGAAACAACTGAAGTTATAACTGCGGGGAAAAGATGCACAAAAATCTCTGAAACTCTGTGCAAAAGATCAAGGCCTTAATTATATAAATGATATACATGCATCTAGGTGCAATCTAATCATGACAATTCTTTAAAGTATTCAGCTCTGCAGCACAAAATAATCACTATATCTTAAAGAATGAAAAAATATTTTTGTAAAGTTTGCAGAAAGGTTGTGTTTTTTGTCCTTTGTGAAGATTGAATTTTAATGGGAATGTTTGTAGTGTTCTAGATTTTTCACGTTTCTGATTCAAATAAACATCAACAGTTTCTTCAGCTTAGAAAAACAATATTGAATTGGCTTTTGTTTGTAGAATCAAACACTTCCTGGAAAAAAAACTTAATTATCACAAGCTCCTCTGGTTTTGTTGTGCAAGGTAGTAGCAGTGCACCAGCTAATGAGAACAAGGATAATAATTAGAAAGGAAGCCCTGACAGCCTCTATGTGTATGAAATTCAAATTGGGCATTTCCATGATATTTCTGCTGTGATGTTGGTCAGGGTCGATTTGCATTCAAGGCTCGTAGTGATTGTTAAAGAGTTAAGGGCTGTCTCAGCTGTGTCTGTTTTGCTGTGACTCCAGGAATAGGTTTTGGTAAACATTTGGTTTCCACCTTTGCACAGACTCCCATCACAGCAAAAGCTCAGTGAGGAGCAGTTCCCAGGAGCTGGCCCATGGCTGCAGTGGGCTGAGCTGGCACAGAGCTGCTGGACTAGTCTGGAGAGAGGGGACTGCTGGGTGGCACCATGAGCCCACTGTGACCCTTGGCATACACCACACCAGGCTGAGTTAGGTCCCAAAGACCTTTTCTTGTGTGTGGACTAAAACCAGGCACTCTCTGTGGGCAGGTTTTGGAGTGCAGCTGGGCCAGCTCAGCAAGGCCAGCCCATTCCTGTCTAAAACCAGTGGATGGGCAAGGCTGGAATGGATATGGGAAAATTTCAGGTGTGTGAGGTTTAGGAGCTCCTGTGCTCCAGCTTCTCTAGCTGCACAAAGAGCTGAGTTGAGATTAAGTATGCAAAATAATCTGTTTCAGTTCTTTATTATTCCACTGGTAGGGGTTTAATTCTTGTTCATGTCTCAAATTATGCATATTTTTATATCCTTCTTCAAGTTCAGATGTTTATAGCTCTATACATCCTACACAGCTTTATATGACCCACATTGGTTTTAGTGCTACCTAATGTAAAACTATTTTATTTTCTGTTTTCGTAAATGCAATTGGCAAGTTTATTACAATTATGGGTGCTCCAGTATTTGTAAACAGTTTGTTCTGTTGTGACATTGAGTCAGGGAGTGCCTAAACTGTGTTGGCATGTTCAACATTGGGATGAAGGGCAGGTGCTGTGGGGGTCTTCCCCCTCCTGAATGGGGCTGTGACTTGCTCTTAGTCTATTGTGCCTCTTTCTCCAGGTAAAAGTTAACATTGCACTTGTGGTTTTGCTTGTTTCAATATGGCATCCTTTTTTTCTGAGACTGAATACTTCAGAATTTTTCTTTTCTTTTGTGTTTACCCCTGAACTACAGAGGGAGAGATGTGGCTGAATTCCTGTAGCAAAGAGGAAATGGATATATATTTGAGTTATAACACAAATACTTGAGTTCTGTATAAAAAGTTTGGGAAAACTGCTGGGCATAAAGTCTTAATTGGTAATGTGACAACTGCTCTTTTTTTAAGATCTTCCATTACAGTTCTGTTAGCTCTTTCTAAATCACATTCTTTTCTGACTTTTGTTAATGGCCTGTGTGGCTTTCAGCTTTTCCTATTAATTATAACACCAATTTGAGGACTGCTTCCTGTACACACTACTGAAAAACTTGGTCTGTTTTAAGAACATCTTAAAAGGCCAAGAAATGGAGTTATGGCTAAGTTAGGGTTGAGTTATGGTTTTCACTCCCTCACTTGAACTAATATTTAGTCCCTTTAATGGTGTCTGGTGCTGTGAATTTGCTGTGAATCTCTGCAGAGAAGCTATTTCATGAAGCTTTGTGTATGGGGATTTTATGAGATCCTTCTTTTCCCTTCAGCACTACCTTGCTGCACTGTACAAATTGTGTAAACTTAACCCTTTTCCCACTTTGCTGGAGGGCTGTGGAGGCTGTGATTTCAATTCTGACTAGGCTGAGTGAAATTATTTCACGCTGCAGTACTCAGCATTTCTCACAGAGACTAGTTTCCATGTCAGTATTTACCATTCTCTTTTGACCTTGCCTTGCAAACCCAATGCAATTGCAACAAAAATGGAAGTTTTTTGGTGTTCTTTATGTAATGGAATTGCTTATGAACTGATAATTATGGTGGTTACAACTGTGTAGTCAAAGCTGCTTTTCATTAAGATTTTAGGTCTAAAAATAAAAATAACATCAACGTCTCTCCTAGGGGTCAAAGTTGACCACTTCTGGTTTAGACTTAAGTAAATGCATCAGTAGTGTATTTAGTTTTCGTTTGCCTTTGAATTGATAATTGATAGCAGTTGAAACTGGAGCTGCTTTTTGTAACAGCAAAGAGCTGTGAAACACTAGGTGGTTGTAACCCATGGCCAAGAGAAAATTTGAAAGTAGAGGAGGATTGAGGACAGAAGGAGCTAATGTTGCCTTGCAGAGGCAACTGCCATGTATTTAAAGTAATTTAATGGGTGGGTAGTAGTAGGGTGGGTGCAATCAAGTCTAAGAGAAATAATAACTAATTAAATGACAGATGTTATATTAGCAGGAAAAGAACTAGACCGAGGAAAAGGGAAGGTGTGATGTGGAAATCTTATAAAAAAAAATTAAACTTGAATCATTGTGTCATCTTTCAGGCAAGATAAATTATCCTTTGATGGAGTAAGATTTTTGAGAACAATGGAAATATTACAGAAGCATTAACAGACCACAAACCTCGCTGATGGCTTAGAATGGGCACTGAAGTCTGAATAAAGCACCTTCACATAGAGTCTTTGGCTTAGAGGATTTTGAGTATGACCAGAATGAATTTACAAAAACTCTGACAAATTATGCAGCACTGCATACAGAGAGATGGCTAAGTTTGATAGTTTATCCGTGTGTACTCCCTAGCTTTTCTGAATTGTTCCATGCAAGGTGATTTGCATCAAAACTGCCTTATGTGGGAAAATATGAGTTTTGTTGAAACGGATTTCCACAAACCCATATATTTTTTCTTTGGTTGTTTTTCTTTTAATTGGGTGGGGAGGAAAGTATAAACAAGTTCCACATTTTTTTCTGATTTCAAATTTGTTACAATTTCAATAATTATTCTTAAATGTGTGGGATAAATGGAAAACAGTATTACAAAAATTATTTCTAATTTTGCCTAATTATATCATATCCCAGTCTAAATGGACATTATCTTTTTTCAATAATTATTATAGTTTGAAAATCTGTTGAAAATTTAGTTTGTAGGAATAGTGTTTTCCAAATACATAATTTATCAGATTCTTCTGATTAAAGGAGTTATTACAGAGCCCTGTAGTAACAAACTGAGAGGTAATAGCTCTTAAAATAACAGAGCAATCAAAACATGAATTTCTTTCAAGGCTCAAAAGAAATGTGAATTCATTTAATATGTTGTCATAACTTCAGATAATTAAAAGCTAATCTAATGACAGCAAATGCCAGTTGAGAGAATTTAAGCTTATAGAGTCATACTAGGTATTGAGGAGAGAATAGTGTTGTTATTGACATGAGCAGTGTTAATGCTGCTCTGAGATAGGACCAGATATCTGCATTCAAGAAAATGCAATAAAGTGTCTCGCAAGTAGTTTTTAATTTTTGCTTTGCTTTTTCAAACAGTTGTCACTAAATGGTTTCATATTGCCTCATTAGAGACATTTCTTGAGTTGTGTGCTGTAGGCACACACATCCTTCTTTAATAAAAATAATTTCAAGTTGATGACTGCCTACGTCATGCTCAGTAGTGTTTGGAGAAAAAGGTAACCTATTAATATGCCTGGGTTTAATTATTTGTGCTCAAAAATGCTGGGTTATATTTTTATATTATTTTAATATGAGTAATCAGATCATTAAAAAAAACCCCAAAAACCTACAAGGTTTACTAGAGCTGACTAAAGAAAAAGAAAGGGAAAAAAAAAAAGAAAGAAAAAGCATCTCCCCCAAATAAAAAGGAAAACATTTTATCAACAGCATTTGGCATATTCTTAGAAAAACAAACAAACAAAAAATCAAACAACCAAACAAAACAAAACCAAAAACAACCCAAAATGTAATCCCTTGATTTCCTCCTAAAAAATGGCCTTTCTTGGCAGGTAAAAGTCCTTTGCAGAGGCTCTTTAGATTTAAGACCATAGTGACAACACTATTAAGGGAAACAATTTTCAGCCATCTGGAAAGAGCTCTCACTGCATCCCACGTGTGCCCCACGAGCACAGGCTGTGGGTAAGGCTGGGCAAGCACAGGGCCAGTGCTCTCTCTCCATGGCTCTGCTGCAGCAGGAGGCAGCACTGGCCAGGCCAGGTCCCCACTGTGCCTCCCTAAAATCCACGAGCTGGCAAGGGTCTAGGAAGTGCTTGGTTTGTTGTTTTTAGCTTAATCTTTACAGGAGCTCATGTGCTTAGTTTTTGTCTCCTACAAGATATTCTTTAGGGTTCTGTTCTAACCTAAATTATTCAATGTTTTTAAGATTTTAAAACTGTCACTGAAAATACAGGTGTGCTTCTGCTATCAGAGGGGGAGTGATAGAACAAGAGGACAAAATTTGCTTGAAAGAAAAGTTGTCAACTTAACTATTTTTTGTCAACTGCCAACTTAACTATTTTTTATTGTCAAGATAGTACTGTATCACATGTTTAGAGTTCCTTCATTTATAACTTAAATATTGTTATGGCATTCTAAAGAATTATTAGAATCCTCCTCCAGTAGTGCTGAATTTGCTCCCAAAATTCAAGTTATTGAATGTAAAATTAAGTGCATGGTGTGCATCATGTGGCTTGACATCCATCTCAAAGACTTCTCTAGATTTATAATACCAAGCAGTAGGAATATTTACTAATACTTCCAATCGTTGTAATAATTTCTCATTATCATTAATCATCATCTTGGAATGAAGTAGCTGAATGGAAGCAACCCCATATAGCTGCTGCCATTAAAAGATCATTTGCCAGCAGCAGCACATGGCACTGTGTGGGTTGGTTCCCAGACTAACTCCAGAAGCTAAATACAGTAGCTCATGTGACTCTGTGTGCTCAGTCAGGAGCTCATGAGTTGTTAATGACACCCTTTATACCTATTTTTTTCCCTATAAATCTTTGAGATGATCTGCTTGTACAGAAGCAATAGTCTAATCTGTGGCTCAGTAATTGTCCAGGTCAGACTACAGTCTTTGGTGAAATTTGTCTTCACTGCAAGCACTTTCAGATGTAATCTTCCAGCTTTCACCAGCTGGAGATGAAGGCTTGTTCATGCCCAGGAAGCTGAGGTGACAACAGCTTCTCTCCCATTTCTGGTACTGTTTGAAAGGAAGGAAACATTGCTGTAGTTTCTTGCTTGGGTAAGCCACTCTTATCCATGTTCAAACTGGTTGATGCTGATACCCATCCTGGAGGTGCAGGCTATCTGGGACACAACGTGGGAGCTGCTTGCTGGGCCACTGGAAATGCTGGTTGAAACTGGTGGTGTAGAGGAGTTTGTTTCTGTTGCAGGGGGAAGAATCACTGGAGTAATTTTGTTGTGCATATGTGTGTAGAATAGAAATCTTAATATGTTTCTCTCTTGGTACTGTTTGTCTTTTGCTTCTGTACTGACTAAATCACTTGAAATTTGTGACTATTTATTTAGTTTCATAATCCCCTTGTGTGTAATTGAGTATCCCCATTTCACAGATAAGGTACTAATTGATTTCCTTGCCTTATGCAGGGAATTTGGCAGAGCAGAGAGTTGAACACATCTCTCCAGAGCTTGAGATTCCCTCAGTACTTACTGGGCATATTCTTTTTCTCTGTGTCTCCCTTTTCCCCCATCTCGTTCCTCTCCTTTCTTTTTT
>VWYI01029880.1:226411-242519 GCA_013399455.1 Anthoscopus minutus | reverse complement strand
ATTTTCTTTTTTTTTTTTTTTTTTTTTTGCCTCCTAGTTTTCAGAAATGTGCCATGCAGTGTAGAGGGTAGGCACATATACCCTCTGACTATAAATGTCAGTTTAGAAATGTGTCTTAAATAAAAATCCAATCTGGATAGATAGAGGGTACCACTCCAAGGAGAAGGATGGATAGAAGTGGATGTCAAAGGACGGTGACATAGTTCTGCATCAGTTTGCATCACTCAATAGCTTTTGGCTCACTGCTGTTAGGCAGCAGGATTGCATGATAACAAAAGAAAGAACTCTAGTACTAGGTCAGTGTTTTTCACCTTAAAATGTATTCTTGTTTTCTTGCTGTCTTTTTTCCAGAACACCTGCTTAAGACAGACAAGTATTCAGTGGTTGGTATGTGGAAAAAATAAAATTGCCCTGTGTTAAAAGGTACTACTGATTTATATGTTCTGTGTGTATTGAAAACTCTGAAGCTTTCTGGGTGTAAATGTTGACTGTGGTCACTGATACTGTGTTCTGATAGATATCAAAATAGAGATTTTCTTCTACTACTTTTGAATATATAAACAAAAAGTTATTTTGCTTTACTTTCTACCTTTAAAAGGAAACAAAGTTAGGGGAAAAGAATTGCTACTGCAGAAGCAATTCACAGTGCAAACTGGTGTCACCAACTAAACTCTTATTGATGCCATGTATGCCTGCCTTGATGTAGACTAATTTGGACTGTGTAATTTTTAAGGCTGCAATACTTTCTAATATTCTATTAGAAATCATTATTTTAGAGTTATAAAACATGTATGCTCTTTTTCCTAAGAGGCCAAAACGGCTACAGGTCTTTCAAGTTAAATAGTGTACTTAATTAGATAGTTTTAAAAATGTATCTTATGTACCCAGAAGTGGTTACAGTCTCTTGACAACATACAAATAAGACAGATAATTTTTTCAGTGTGTATTTACAAAGCTGCCTAGCCTTTCAGTCAATATATGGTATGAGGACTTACACAAATATATGCTTTAGTACATTTAAGCTGTAACTCGCAGATGCAAATATGAGTTGAGAAGCCCTCACTGGACCTGATACTGCTTTGTATGTTCAATTATAAATGTAGAAAACAGTTTTGAAACCCTCAAACATATCTGTCTAACAGCAGCTCAAATATTTTTTATAATAACAGTTTTATTTGGGGGATACAGTAGCATAAACACCACCTTTTAAAACTAATACATCTCTATACAGGAGTTCTCTTATGACTTCATTTTGGAAGGAGGTGGTTATGTTTAACAAGACAATGAGGCTTTCACAGGTTACCATTTCAGGACAGTCTGTGGATGGAGTTTTTACACGTATGTCAGTGCCCTGCTGAGAGGTCTGTTTTTTCTAGAGGTGCCAAGCACCATATGTGAAGTGTCCAACTGTAATTAAGTTGTCTGATGTTAGTAACAGCTTAGGTGGTTTCAAATATAAATCTATGCTAACAGGCATGGTGGCTTTTGGGCTGAGGCAAGATGCAAGCTCCCAGCAAGGTTGCAAACATAAAGCACAATTTCAGAACATATTGAATTAGAAAATGTAGAGAAGCTTGAAAGGCCAGTTTGATACAAATCCAAAGCACTTCCTGACCTCTTTCTACTGTTGATTTAAGGAGGAATGTATCTTACCAGGTTACAGGTAGGTTACAGGTGGGTGATCTGCTTCTGTAGAAAACCATAATGTGGTAGCTACAACCTGGATTCCTCTTTGGCACCCAGCTAACATGCTAGCTTGGTAGATGGGGAGCTTGATGCAGGAGAGATGGTGTTTTCTGAACCAGAGAAATGCTTGTTAAATAAAATTATTATTCTTACTCCTTCAGCATACACATCACATCCCTTTGCTTGAAATTCTTCGCTGTGATCAGAGCAAGGGATGTCATGACATGTCAGAGCCTTTGTTTTGTTCTGTATTTAAGTGTTATGTTTGGACAGCAGTAAAACTGAAAGGGTTTTTCTATGAAGTAGCTTTATTTCTTCTTGTCCCTGGAAGAGGAGCTGATTAGCCAATTTTTTGAGAAGCCATCCTTTAATGTACAACAGTGACTCTTTTCTGTGGGTCACTGGAGTAAGAGGTATGTCCATTTATTCTTCTGGCTTGAACCCTTTGCACAGTGCTTGAGACTTCTGCAATGATTGCTTTTTACTGTGCTTTGCTTGTGTTCTTCTGCCACCAGCCATGTCAGTCAGTCAAGACACTTCAGCAACTTCAAGTTATCATCTCAGTCACTCCAGTCCTTCCTCATTCTCCGCCCTTTGGCTTGTGCTGGATGCAGGTGCCTCTCTACATCTGCAAAATTCACAGGGTTTTTTTTGCCTTGGGGCAAAATTTCTGAATTTCCACCATCACAATTTCAGGTAGATTGGAGGATAAGAAAATAGCCAGAGAAACTGAAGTTGGGATTTGGTTATGAGCTAGCACAAAAGATGAATATCTCGGGACAGTCTGTTCTCCTGGCAAAAAGACTTTCCTGAAAAAATGGAGGGAAGTTTTTTGCTGTTTGAGGACATAGATATATCCTAGGAGTAAGCAAGTGTCACAAGGTTTCATTCTGTTTATCCTGTGCAATATTGTGAGCTTTTGTTCTTCACTGAACCAAGTGGATGAATGGAAGTGAAACCACCACATTTGCTAATATTGTGATTTGAGCTTTGTTCACCCTTTGCAGAATATGCAAAACCAACTTTTGTAACAGCTCTCTAAGGCCAGAAACATCCCAGGGTAGTGAAATACAGCCATGGAGAAACACTGTGTCCCTTCTCTGCTCACAGAAGTGGCTCTGGGTTAATGGAAGCCTTCACTCTGGAACCACTCTGTGTTTGTGGGCAGACCTGTGGGTCCCTGCAGACAGTGGCAGCTCTCGGCACTTGTGTCTGTGTCCGTGCTGATGCTCAGCTTGGAGCTGCCCAGGCTGGGGGCTTTGGCTGATTGGAGCAGTCTGGGATGTATGGAGCGTGTGCATGTGTGTGGGCAATGTGCCTGCGAGCCAGGGGAAGGAGAGCAATTCCTCCTCCCTGCAGTGGATTCATCCGGCACAGCGGAGGCCAGAGTGAAAAACTGTTCCCTGGAACCTACCCCACACTCCTGCTTCCTTAGCTCCAGGCCATTGCTCCTTGTCCTGCTATCTTCTGAGACCAGAGAATTCCCTTCCTTCATTTATATTATTACCTTGAAGGTATTTATAGACTGTGATTGAGGCCCCCTGAGTCTTCTCTCTTTGAGACTATGTAAGTTTAGCTCCTGAAGTCTCTCCTTACAAATCTTACCCTCTAATTCCTCTATTGCCTCTCTGTATTTCTTCTAATATTTTAAACACTTTTCCTAAACTCCAAGCACCTGAGCCAGCTGTAGTGTATTGTTAAGCAGGGAAATGCTATTAATGTTTTCCAAATACTCACTTTGCCTGTAGCTCATCTAAGACCAGTTCTAGTTTGTGACCTTGCTCATAGTATTGTATGCTCCCATTTTGTGTATTGCTGCCAAATGGTAAATTTTTTCTTCTGCCTTTCTGAGTATCTTAGATAGCAATGTGCCAGTGCTATTTAGTTCTACTTTTATAGTTACATTTCATACTTTATGCCTTAGGCATTTTTTTTCCTTACTGGTCTCAATTTGCTTTTTATTCAAATTTGTTTCTTTTAATTTTGTTTTTTTTAGTTGACTTTAGTCATCAGTATTTTAGGCCATCTTGTGCCTGCCTAAATGTGGATGATATGTAGGATCTACTATGTACACAGATCCTGAAATATGACCTATGTAGTGACTAATACATGTCACTTTTCTCAAAACCAAGACAAATTTAATCAAAAATACTTGGGAATAGTACCTAAGAATTCACCCACCAAACCACTGCTTTGACCACAGGTTTGATAAGTTGAGGAGCAGATATTGCCGTTGCAAACTATGCACAAAAGGCTGAAGATAGAGGAATGAATTATTGCTTTCTATAATCTTCTAGGTCCTTTATGACAGAAGCTGAATATTCAATGTAAAGTGGTAGGTCTTGGAGTCTTTCTTCCACCAGGATATTAAAAAATATCCTGCTGATATTGAACAGACAGTGCTGTGGATTAGATGCTGCTGGAGAGCTGACCCTCCAATAGGAATGAGGGTGAGCACTGAGTTAGGAGATTTTTATTGGTATTTGCCAGGTTTCTGAAAGGAAGTGTCCTAAAGGATGCCTCCCTGTACAAAAGAACGATGTTTCATCAGGGTGGAGGAAATCATTATTCCTGGCTGCTACACACAGTCTCCAAAGACAATAAGAATGTGGATCAACAAACATTTATGGTACCAGCTTTGTCACCCCCAAGTCTATTGGTCTGTTGTACTTGGACACTGATCAGTTGGTATAGCAGGAATTTCAATTACTGGATTAAAAAAATATACTTTCACTAAATGCTTTCTTCACCTTAATATTTGTCAGTCAGCATGAGCTCATTATCTCCTGGCAAGGTTCTGTTCCATTGACATTATCTCTTAATTATATTAAAATGCAGACAGAATTTTACTGTTCAAGAATAATTTCTAAAACTATAATTTAGATTTAAACAACTGTGTCAATAAAGCAGAGGGAGGATGCTCTTCAGATTCAGGGTAATTGGATTGGGTCTCTCAATCTGGTAAATCAATCCTCATAAAAATGGCACGAGTGTTATCATCTCCCCTGTCTGACCCTGCTCCTTCGGTGGCTGCAGCAAGCTGACCAGGCTGGGCACATGGTCCCTGGAGTGGTTTCACTGGTATTTCCCAGGGGCCAGGTGGGGTGGTTTGGCCTCTTGATTCACAGAGGGGGCACCTTGCATTACTTTGCACCACCAATACAAATCAGAGGAGCACACAGACTTTTTTTAAAGGCTAACCAGTTCCCAGCAGTTCCTACAATTACCAGCTAAGTATTTGGGATAGTTATTCCAAGGAATTGAAATATCAAATAGGAACAAAGTAGAACAAAATTTGGCATTAAGTTCACTCATAGCAGTGATACTAATTACTTGATGAAAGTACAGACCTCTCCTGTAGTTTTAGCTACAGGACAGTGGTGATGAAATTGATTTTTCCCTTATTCCTGTGTTTTAAATCCTGCTCATTACTGGCAATGTCTGAATGCAGTCATCCTTTTAGTTGCTGTTAAGTGCAAACAGAAAGGAGTTTGCATTAATTTCTCAGAAGATACAAATGCTACAAGGGTGTACTTGAATTGGGGGTGGGAGAAAATGTATTATTTAAGAGCTGGCCATGGTTGCATAATTAGGAATGAATTGAGTTTTATATGTAAATTAAGGTTGACTAACTTCTCTTTTAGTTGTAAATGATGCTGTGTTTTCATAATTCCAGAACACGCTCTTTAAACTAGAGATTTAATTCAGATTGCAGAGTTAAAATGAGTTAAATGCACATTTTTCAAAACATTTAGTTCCCCAAGTCATATGGTTTTCTCTCCTCACAGTCTTGATTTTAGCTCCAAGGACAGAATCCTGTGGTCTGTTTTGTGTAAAACGATAATATTTATAAGCTGTGCAGGGAACAAAGGACATAACTTTGGATTTGCCCCAATAAGTGAAGATTTCATCTTCTGCACAGTTTTAATTAATAGAATTCTTTTCTCAGATAATTTTATGCAAAAATACTTTCCTCCAAACTCTTCTGTCTTTAGTACATTTAAGGTCGGGTCTGAAAAAGGGGGAGGATGAAAAAGTTTTGGGTGGTGGTTTGTTTGTTTGTTGGGGTTTTTTTCTCATTTTGTTTCTCGTTTTGGTTTGTTCATTTTTCTAAACTCCACTAATGACTCCAAAATTGTTTCACCACTAATGACTTCAAAATTTTAAGCCGCACTACTGGACTTAGTTAATATTCTCTGTGAGTCAAACCACTTAATTTCCATGCTGGTAAAGGCTGTTTATTTGTAAGTTTAAGGTTAATTCTGCAGTTTGGGTGTTCATAGCACTATGGGTTCTTACACTTATTTCCAGCATATCCCTATTTTAGTCTAATATTGATGAATTTTTACATTCATTGGAAATGTGTTCTTAGTGTTCAGCATAGGCAGGCGCTATGTAACTAAAAATCCTCTCTAGGTGTCAGAGGTTGAGGGGTCCTGAGGCAGGCCTGTGGTGCAGAGAAGGAATTTGTTGTGTGTGAAACACGGGGAGAGAGGGAGGAAATTGTTGTCTGTCGTAGCCATTTGCTGCAGTTATACATCATTTGTGGTATTCAAAGTCATCAAACTTGAATGGTTTGAGTGGTCATCATGTTTTTAAAGCTCAGGGGACTTTTAAAATACTTTAAGTATATTATATATATAGTTAATGCCTTGCTGGTATCAGCTGAGGTAAACACAAGTATAAAATATAATCCTTACTAGGTATTTTCAACTGAAAGCAAAATAAATAGGCTGTCCACCTATAGTGCTGCTGTTTACATCAGCAAAAGGTAGGCAGATACACTGGATTTCGCTGGATTTTTTTCCTTTTTTTTTTTTTATTCACTCCTTCAGGAGTAAATGCAGGGGGTGCCAGTGTTTCCCAAGGAATTCAGATCTGCTACTTAAGGAAAGCAGAACACAGCCATCTCCCCAAACATCCTTACCCCTGAATGAAATCACCTCTGTCTCAGAAACTCTTTTATCTAAATGTGTTTATTCTTCTGCATTTGTTTTTTGATTTCACTCACAATTTTCTTGTGAAATTTTATCCTTGTAAAAATGGATCAAAAATCTAGAACAATGGACTCACACCTCCGTCAAACTTTGAGAAGCCTGAATTCTCTAGTTTTTACTTTCCTCAGACACAGAAAGCCTGTCCCTAAAACCTTAAAATCTGAGATATTCATGTATTTAAAAGAGTGAGAAATTCTCTGAGGAAGTTGTTGAAGGACTGGCTCTTTCCAAATGGTCTCTACACAAAGTAGATGTTTGTGGTTTATACTGGAATATACTCTTCACAGGTTATCCCTGCTCTGAGTGAGACTTGGCTGAGACCCAGAAGTTACTGCTCATCCTTGATATTTCTTTGGAATTAGGAACTGGGATGAAAGGAGGTATGGTGGACATTCAGGCTGGTTCCCAGTGGGAAGAGATTTTTAAATAGCCTGTGTTTTGCCATACTACACTTGTGAAAACTGCACTTATGGTAGTCTGTCCTTAAGAACACATGCAAGGCCACAATTTTTTTACCAAAACATCAGTATAGGTAAACATTTACTTATTTTTTTTAAGTAGTTGTATCATTTTTCTTTCCTTCTGTTTTATCAGCTTGTCATTCAAGCTCCTTAATAGTGTCAAAGACTCAGTTAAATTTTCTTAAACTAAATGTTAACAACATAACTTTCAGTAAGTTAATATTCTGCAATTACTTGTGAGAGTCTATGTATCTATGTATGTTTGTGAGAAAAAATAAAGATTTATCTGTTATTTAGTTAGTTGAAGCTATAACCAGTGTAATTGCTGTGATTAAGACAACCCCAAATGTGTTATGGCTAGTTAGATCTTCTCTTCCATTAGATCTTATGCATAGAAGAAATTCAGTTAATTCTTTTTTTCTCTCTTCCTTTCTTTCCCCTCCAGTTTAGATATTGAACAGATAAAGTACCCATCTTTTTTTTACTCTATGCTTGGAATAACTCACTGGTATTGATGACTCGCCATACCTTAGCTCTTTTACTGTGCAGCTGGCCTGTAACATTACTGACAACACTCTTCCCACTCCTGCCAGCCAGATTTCATAGGGATGAGAAGAGAAGGGTGCTAATTTCCAAGGCACTTGGGCTGCTGAGGCAAACAGGTCCTGGTGCTGGTGACTGGCAACTGTGGTGATTCTACCTAATGGTAACATTGCTATCTCAAATTTAGTGTTAGCAGTTCTATATCAAAACAGCTAATCATGGCTGGTTTGGGAGAGGGTGTTGGATAGTTAGAGAATTCAGAAGAAATAACACTGGCTGTTACTGTGCTGTGCCCTGGAGCCATGTCCTGGCAACCAGACAGAAAGTATTAACTGAGCATTGCCACTGTATCAAGGCAAGGCAAGCTTGCTCCAACTGGGGCAGTAGCTTAATCATTAAATTAAGCTTAATTAAATTGAGGGCAATTGTAAAACTGTTTACTGTAGAAAAGCATTTTGAACAGGAGAATGATTTAATCAGCTACATTTCTGTTTGTGTTGTCTCATAAAGGTTCCCAGTGTGTGTTCTCCACACTGAAAACTTGAGGACTATAAAAGCCTTCAGTGTACATACTAGATTATAAAACTTTTTTCAAAATAAATTTATTGCAAATGCTTTTTATACTTTGAATCCTTTCTGGAAATAAATTTTTCACTCTTTATACAGACAGATAAATGTATTATCTCCTTATCTGCAGCTGAATCACCATAAACCAAAATTTTGATGGAAAAATTTTCACTACCAGGGGGTACATAACATATTTTTTTCCTGCCTGTGATTTGGTGTTTAGAAAATAGCATGTGGCTGCTGGCCATGATTAAAGCAATATTTTCTGCATTTTTAGAGTCCTGTTTTCAGGGAGGTCTTAAAAGCTGAAGAAATGAGAACTTTTCAGATGTTCAGGGTGATTTATATTTAATCTCTCTGTGTTCAGAGTGGACTAAGAATGGCAAGCTTTGTAGACTTTGTAGACAAATATGATTGGGACCAAAGGGACAGCACAGGTAATTTTTGTGTCAGAACTGAGCCCCTATTGACTAGAAGAGAAAAATTGGCTAAATTTTGGCACAGAAGATGTATAATAGAATATTCCTCCCTTCTGAAAGGGTGGAGCTTCTTTCATGTCCAGCCAGTGGTGTTTTTCTTTCTGCAGCTACAGCTTTTCTGGGCTTCCAGTACCTCACTGCTCTCATAAGTAAAGAATTTCTTCTTTATATCTAGCCTAAACCTGCCTGTTTTCAGTTCAATGCCATTCTCCCTTGTCCTTGTTACATACCTTTGTAAAAAGTCTCTCTGCATCTTTCCTGTAGGCCTCATTTAGCTCTGGAAGATGCTGCAAAGTCTCCCAGAAGCCTTCTGCAGGCTGACCACCCCCAGCTGTCTCAGCCTGTCTCCATGGGAGGCTGCTCCAGCCCTGTGATCGTCCCCATGGCTCTCCTCTGGACCCACTCCAACAGGTCCACGTCCTTCCCAGCTGGGGGTCCCAGAGCTGGATGCAGCACTGCAGGTGGGGTGTCAAATGTGAATCTGTTTGCAGAAATGCATTCAATTAAACCAATATATCTTTTGACAGAGTAGAATTATTCACCTACAACCATCCCTCAGAAGGTGGAATGTCAGAAATAAAACACTCACACAAAAGTCTGGATTCACTAATCTGGTGCTCCCAGGGACTTCAGGTCATCTAATAGATTGATGAAACAGAGTAGCTCAAAGGAAAGTGCTTCCTCTGGGATGGAGATATCTATAGCAATGGACTTTTCACAGAGCTATTGGAAGATCAAAAAACTAACAATTGTGGGATACGGTGTACTGAGAGCAGCTTTATGGGAGAGACTTGTGGCTTTTAATGATGATAGGGTATGCTAGATATCAGACTGGAGAGATTAAATAATATATTTGTTATTAAATGAGAACTTAATGCACACTGCTAGAGGGAGTCAGTATTTTTATGATCTTACATGGTATAGATTCCTCTCAACACTTCACAAGAAGACCTGCGAGTGAATCTGTGAAGTTTTGGTTGAGGTGACCTTTAAGTACAAGAGGGGATGACAGGTGGGAAAACACACTATAAACAAGCTTCAGTATGAATATTTTTCTCCATGTTTGTCTTCTGGTTTAAAGTAAAACATTCTGTAAAAGCCACATAAGGGAAAAAACCAAAATGCAACATTTTATGTCATTGATGGTTTGCTGACAGGAATACAAACCAAAGCCTTGGCACCTTAATTTTCTCCTTTAATTCATAATTGTAGTCTGAGTTGCCTGTGAAGGCATTTCAGATGCAACTTCTCCTGGAATGAAACAGCCCTTTGCTTTCAGGCAATCACTGATGTGAAGGGCAGTGTGTGGCCCCAGCGAGCAGGCATGGGCAGGGTGCTCCCTCCAGTACTAGGAAAACTGTGGCTCAGTAGCCTCTGTCCAGCCTGGCTTGCCACAAGAATTGGGCTGGGTGGAGGAAAGTGAGCTCAAGATCTTCCCCAAGCTCATGATTTGGGTGCTTTTTAGGGAGAATGGAAGGATGGAAGCAAGCAGGGTGGGACTGAGATGGCTGTCAGCACAAGCCTCTGTGTCTTGGGAGAAGAGGGGGTTCTGCATCTTGTGGAGATGAGATGAGGAAGAGGGGCTAAAGGGATTTGTGCCTTTCTTGAGGAGAGGAGAATGTGGAAGTGTGGAGAGATTGGTTGAGAGTCAGGCAGGAGGAGCAGAGATCTCTCTGGGCACTGGCAGTGCAAGAGAAAAAGGGAATTCTTGAAGGGGTTGGAGAACATGTCCTCACATCCCAGGCACAGGGCAGCTTGGTTCCTGCCTGGATATCTTTTAACTCTGAGCTTTGAATTTCTCACGATCAGTGTCTTTAGCAGTAGGAGAGGGAAGCAGCTTGGAGGCATGAGAGAGCTGACAACCCCCCTGGAGTTCTGCTGCTGCATGGTCTCCCAGGCTCCTGCACCCTTGCGTGGAGTTTTGCTGCTACCAGTGGTAAATACAAAATGTATTGTTTCGTTCCTCATCTTTTAGGAGGGGAAATTAACTTCTGCCTGTGGTGCTGGAAAGCTCTGAGCAGCACATGACATACAACCTTCTTGGTTAATAAGAGGAAAGAAGTGATTTTAGTCCTCAAAATGATGCTCCCAGAGATCTCTGTGCCACTAACAATGTAGTTAAAGCTGAATGGCCACCAGCAAAAAATTACTTCCAGGAACTGTAAATAATATGATGGTTGGAACTAATCTTTAGTCTTGCCACAATCCTTATGTGAGGCTTCAGTAATTTGAACAGCTACAAGACCATGTCCAAATTAGGATAGTATATGTGGTATATATGTAGGTATATGTGACCTACTCCTCCACTTCTGTCCCTCAGGGTTGTCTCCCACTTTATTTTCTTAGAAGTAGGAATAGGAGCAGCTGAAATATTGCTTCTGTAGTTATGTACCTGGCTACAAAAATGATACTAGCCTATAATTTAATTTAGGAAAATAAGAAGGCTATTTCTGACCCAGCAACAATAGAAATTGAGGTCTATTTGTCACCTGCAAACACAGAGCTCAGACAGCAACAGTGCAAACTTCTTCATATTGGTCCCTAGTGTGATACTAATGTTGTCTGGGAGGAAGCGAATTCATTTTTTGAACCTTGCTTTAGAGCAAAGATTACCTATTGTGCTTAATTGTGTGCTTGCTTAGGAGGACGTTGTATGGCTGGGAGCAGTGCTGAAGTTGCTACACCTGTGATCCCAGGGAAGAGATTCAGCTTACTTTCAGGATTGAAGAAATGGCACTCATAGTTCTTGCAGAAAATGAGAATAAATACAACAATCCCTCCCCCAGGATGCACTTGCTTGTAATTTAAGACTTAAGTGTTGAACAGTCTTCAAGTGTGATGTTAGTTTGTATGACCAAACCAGTATGGATGCTTCACATGCTACATTGTAATTGACTTATAATAAAGTACCAAGATGTTATTTGCTCATTAAGAATGTATTGAGAAGATAATTCATTTATCAATATATTTTTTCATGTACTTGTATTTACCTAGAAATTGGTGTACATTATTACTTGCACTTTCCAAATCTGAGTTCAGCGAGACACTGTTTCACTACTAATTCAATACAGCCATTGAAGTTTGTACTTGTGGGGTTAAGAGCATGTAAAATTGTCAAGTATTACATTTTTGTACAGTGCATTTTGATGATAAAATTGGGGATGCATTTTTCTGATTTGCAGATGTAATTAATTTATCTTTCAAAAAATCTGTTTGAAACTCTGTCCTTCTCCACACACTGACACTACACACTGGGGTTGCCCCATTTGTGGGGGTGTTCAAGGCCCTGTTGGACAGGGCTTTTTTCTGGTCTAACAGAAAGTACCCTTGGCTGGGGGCTGGAACGAGATAATACTGAAGGTCCCTTCCAGCCCAAGCCATTCTGTGATCTATGACTCCAGCTGCTGGCCCTGTAACAAACTGTTTTGCTTTACAGTTTTTGGGTCTGTAGGCTTCTGTCATTCAGGAAAATACCAGCATCTGCTGAATTTCTTGGAACCTGTCAGCTCAGGCATTGCTATTTTTAAGAATTTGTACTTAACTCAAGCTTCAATTCAGCTTTGAGTGTTTCAAATTGTTTTAAGCAAAGACTGATTCAAATAACTTCGAACTAGGACTGTATTGATTGCATAGGAGTTTTGTGGTGGCATAAACAAAGAAAAGGATTACATCTCTTGTTAGCATGGTGGAGACCTGCATGTTGTGACAATGATTCGGCTTTCTTGGAACATAGCTCTTCAGAATTTCTTGGGGTTTGGGTAATACAGAAAAAGTTTTTAGCTTGGCTGTTGTAAGCCAGAGTGCTGTCCAGTTTGAAATGAACTGTAGCTGGCCTTGTGTTTCTGTCTGGATAAATGCAAAAGCGTTTGCCAACTTTTTCATTGCAACTGTGTGAATTGCTGAAGTAATAATTAGGCTGAGGTTGGATCCCGTTTTCTCTGACTTATAGCATTGCCTCACAGAGAAGGCAGCAAGGGAATTATTTACCTTTTAATTGTAGTTCTCTGAAGGTGCGAGTCTCTATGGATTGATGCTCAGGGGGTCTCAGCTGTTGTGACCTTGGGTACTGAATGACTAGATTAAATGGTAAAGTTTAGAACTGGTCATAATGAGTTAGTACAAAAAGGTGCCTTGAGGGGTCTATATGGCATATCATAGCCCCTAACTCCCAAATCCTTTTCAGACTAATTATAATAATTAGAACTTAAATAGGAATAAAACCCCATCTCTCAGGGGGAGGTGGGAGGATGAGTGTGGCTCTAATAGCGGACACCATGCTCAGAGAACTCAATTATAAGCAAGTAATTTTCTTCTCTCCAAAAGGTAATTGGCCTCTTCCACACACATCTCTTTTCTCACAGATGATGGGGGAGAATTGTGTGGAGAGGGCACTTGCTGCCAATAGGAGCCAGGATTGGTGGTTAACGTGCGGAAATGAAACCCAGCAATGGCCTTAATATTCTCCTGCACTAAAAAGGAAATGTCCTGAGCACTAAGAAATGTCCAGTAGGATAAATATGGAAAAAAATGCAGGAGTACAGTAGGAGGGTGTATTGAAAGTTGTTTTCACCACCCTGGAGTTAGATGACTTCCATAGAGACCCAGAACAGGAGCAGCTCTCAAAGCTTGCTCTTATATCTCAATATCCAATTGCTGAGATCACCTCACACACAAATGTTATAATTTGGCTTTAGGTATTTCTCTGAGACTTCCAGCAGTGGCCAGTTAGTTCAAATGTGGCAGCAAACTCCTGACAAGCAGTATGCCTTAGGTTTTGCATTTTTAACATGCATATTTAAATTTCCCATTTTTAACAGTTTGTGCTAAGGAGTTTCACTGTAAGGTGATGCCAAGCAAAGAAGCTCCAAGGGAAAATTTGTACACCTTTTTCTTGGTCCTGTTCTTCCTTCTCCTGCCAGACCACCCCAAGCAGCTCTCCAACGTGGCAGAGAGTACAACTAAAGGATCTAAGTGAGTTGAGGTTTACTGCAAAATTAAAAAATACTCTGCTGCTATTCAGTCAAGCTTAAGAGGGGGTTTCTGGCCCTTAAGAATGTTTACGACCCTTTATAATTCAGGAAATCTGATTTGCTAGAAATGTTGATTACAAGCCTCTGCTGTACTGTTTCTGGACAAAGCTAGGTGAACAAACCTGTGTTAAAGTTAGGAAATTGTACAATGTCCTGCAGAAGGCACGTTACTGGCCAGGTTGATATCTTTAATTTGACAACCTTCTAGTACCTCTGAGATTTGCTTGCAGTTAGTAAAATGCATCAAATTCCAGAGGAGTAACATGTGGCTTTTAGTTTTAAAACATTTTGTAACTGACTGATTTCATCTGACAGTAGTTTCAGGACAGATAGCAATTGTTTACAAAACCAGATGTTTTTATCTCATATTCTATAATTCTTTGCAGTCACAGGGGAAAATAAATAATCCACTTTCCCAGAGATATGTCTTCATATAATAACAGGCTGTCTTCACAGTCCGTGTGGTCTCTGGTCTGAGAGCATTATAACTCCAGACATTTAAATCTCTAAATTTTTAGTCATGAGGCAGCAGTCCTTTTCATCCAGCTGCTCCCAAATCATAAAGTTAGTGTTCAGGTGTCTTTCTTTTTGCTGTGGCATTTAAGGATACATCTAAAAGTGCAGTTACTCCAAGGAGCTCCTTGGCTGGAAAGTTTAACTGACTGTTCTCAGATTTCCAGTTATGGATAGAGACCTGCACAACACTGTGCATCTACAGTGGACTCTCTGTTGCTACTTACATCAAATACTGGCAAACTTTTAACTAACAAACCTCCAAATGGTGTTTTTAACCTCTCTGGCATTCAGCATCTGTAAAATCTGTGGTTGCCATAGTAGCAAGTTGTTGGCTGAGCAATAGTGTTCTTATGATGTCATCAGAAAATAGCCTGTTCCCAGGAATACCTTGAACTCCATATAGAAGAGTGCTGCCCTCAGTGTAGTTCAGTATGAAACAATTAGAAATGCATGTTTTTATATCGTTATGAAATACCTCTTTCCTATGTGCTGGCACATCTTGACATCTCTGATGGAATTTTTAAAGAAAACAGGAGAATTGCTTTGAACTTGTTGAAGAAGGGTTATTATGTAAAATGTGTATCTGATGGTGAGTGTTTTTCACATTAACCATAGTGGTTACGTGTCTGTCTGCTATAGAATGGCTATTGTTTAACTGGAGTGCTTTATTTTGTGTCGCAAAGTTCATTCAAGTTTCTTAGCTCTGTTCCTGAAAGAACCACATATTTAAAGCTTAGTGATGGTTTATTCTTCTCTGTTCTCAGCACTTGACAAAGAGAGGCCTTTTCCTTGACATATATTTCTATATAGAAATAATTGGCACTCTGAATTCCACCTTTTTTCTTGCTTGGATTCATATGTGATAAGTAACAGCTCTGAGATGGTGCACACTGGTGTGGGGCTGGCAGCAAGGGAAGTTGTTGTGTTTTGGTGCTCTGTCCTGCACACTGGGTTTCTGCATGTCTCATCCTAAGAGGTCGTGAGAACACCTGGACCAAAGTGTTTGCTGACACTGTTGCTTTCTGGCTGGCTGTACCAGCTCCAGTTGGGATAATGGAGCAGGTGACTGGTGGCAGAGCTGTTTCTCATGCCATAAAATACCTGCTCTGTTGTTAGCCTGGTGGGTCAATCTGTTCTTCTGTAGGCCAGAGCTCTTGAGAGGTCCATCCCTCTGTGCCTGCCTAGGGTGGGGAACCCAGCAAATTCTTAGTCTTAAACTGGTAATCCTGTGTCACACCATCAGGGCCCCACCTGATCCAGGTGTCTTCACTTATTCCATTTTGTGCCATCAAAAGGCCTCTATCATCCTCTGATCTTGTTTGACCTGAATCTGTTTTCAACAAGATTCACAGCACCACAGAAGTTTCCCTGCCTATTGCTATTCTCACTGCGTGGGCTTGCTCAAATGTTGTTGGTTTTTTTTTTCTGTGTCCTATAAAACAGAATCTGCTACCTAAGATGTTTTGCAATCTAATTTTTATCCCTAGTATATGGTGCAAAAATGTTGATTTCATCTTAGGAAGAAATTATTTGCTTAACTGTGATGGTGATGGGGAACTGGCACAGGATGCCCACAGAAGCTGTGGCTTCACCGTCGCTGGAAGTGTCCAAGGCCAGGTTGGATGGAGCATAGAGCAACTTGGGTGTACTGGTTTGAGAGCAAAACCAGTGAGAGACTCCAAGTCAGAAATACAATTTATTAGGAAACAGGAAGGAAAGAAAGAAAGCCACTGACAAAGTCAGAATACAACCTGATACCCTGTTGGTCAGGGTATTGGTAGCAGTCCAGTGGTCATAGTTGGGCCTGGTCTTTCTCTGAGAGTCCAGTG
>VWYI01029880.1:202823-226336 GCA_013399455.1 Anthoscopus minutus | reverse complement strand
AGAGATAAGGGAATTGCTCTTGCTGGTTTCTTATCAGCTGGTTTATCAACACAAGATTACATCACTTCCCCTCATTCCAGTTCCAACAGATGGTGATAGAATAACACACCTCTGATTACATTTTGCACTGTAACCCATGACACTGGGATAATGAAAGGTGTCCCTGCCCATGGCAGGGAGGTTGGAACAAGAGGGTCTTCTAGGTCCCTTTCAACCCAAGGTATTCTAGGATTCATTTAAAAATACTCTTAAAATTAAGCTTTTTGAAGCCAACAGAAACTGAACTGCATGGATGGAGAAATGTAGTGTTTGTAAGGGAATGTTTACACTGTGTATCTTTTTCACACTCTAAGTCAAATGAAATATTTTGCAGAATCTGTTGTTTTTATTCTCAGTCTCACTGCCCCTTATAAAATAGAAAGCATTATATTCTGCGCTTAAAGAATAGTGTTTCGTAGGGTTTTTTTGGAAAGGGTATTTGTTAAAATTATGTGGTGACACTGAAGAGTAAAAATGCTATTCCAGCTTCTTCTTTCTTCCAGAAAAAATGCTAATTGGCCTGATCTGCTTTTTAATAGCGGCATTTATTACCTATTGAGGCAAATAAATTTGTTTAATTCCAATTTACTTTTATTCCCTTGGAATGATAGTTCATTTATATTTCATTTCATGTAGGACACTCTGGACTTGAGCTGTCTCGTAGAAGAGAGAGCTGGAGAATGGAGCAACAACCGTATTATTGTAGAGCTCCATAGCACAGACTGGGAAAAGCATGATCGGATGTGATTTTCAGAACAGATGCCCAAGCAGAGTTGGCAGTTAATTAAAAGCACTATGTACTTAATGATTAACTAATCACAGCGTGATGGCATTCAACGGAGATGCAAGAAACTTCTCTGCTGGATTCAACAGAGAAACTCCTAATGTCTGCCTTCAGGGTACCGTACTTACAGCCGTTTGCTTTTGCATTACCAGCAGAGACAACAGGAGCAGTTAGGCTGGCAAATTTCATTAAGCACTGCTTAGTTAAAACTTTAAAAACAGAAAAGATGAGCTTAGTCAATTCTGTATCTGCTATAGAGATAACAAAGTGTCTTTAGCAATGGTATTTCACAGCCATGTTGTCAAGCAAGTGACGGCAAAACACTGTGAGCATTTAATCAAGCTTCATTAGGAAGGTGTAGTAAATATTATTTCCATTCTACCATGAATAAATAAGGGAGAGAGAGATTACACACCATAAGTGACATGTCTGTAAATAACAGTCTGGAATACTCTAGGTATTTGCCAGCAGATTATGTTTCTTTTTGGTTTCCTTGCAATAGTATTAGGGAGTCAAGCTTACAGCACAACACATTAATTTCAAAGTTATCTTCTTCACCTCTTTCTCCAATATTTTATTATTTTAAGTTTTACCCTGAAGTACTCAATTCTTTTGCATAGGAAATGTCTTTTTGCCTGAACTTATGTACAGTGCTTAGCACCATAAGATCCAGAGGTGTGACAACACAAATAATCACAATATTGCATTTCTGCATTTCACAGATTTTGATCACAGAAAATCTAGTTGTGTGCAAAATGCAAAGCAGGAAGCTGAGGCATTTTCAACCCAATTAGAAAGCAAATTTCTGAGAAATCTCTGGGGTGATTGCTTTCTTGTCAAAAATCTGCTTCATGGTGTGGATGCAGTCCAGATAATTAGAGCTAGAAAGGAGAATGACAGTGGATTTTAAAGAAAAAGATTACCATTTGAATTCAGTGATGATACTGAAGAGAACATTTAAAAATTATTGTTAGAGATTGCCAAAGATAATTGCTCCTGTGTGATCATGTTTGGCAATATAAACCCGCTACTTTCGCCAGTAGTGGAGTGCTCTGCCTGGGTCCTGCTCCTGACTCACACAGGCTGCAAGTGCAGGATACTCAATCTCTATCTTCTTGCTTCTCAGATTTGTGGGTAGCAGAATCCAACATGGGAAGAGATGCTTGGAGTAATTTTTCACATATACTATGCACAAGAGATCTTCAGCTGGAGCAGGGTATCTCGCTCAACACCAAGGCAAACTGGGGCTTATTCCCTTGATATAGCTTGAATGTGGTTTTCCTCCTTGCAGTTAGCTCTAATTCAGGAAAGAAATCTGTGTTAATTACCTCCAGTGTGCCTTTTGCCATGGCCAGCTAGTGTGCACTTTCTGTGTTTCAGTGCAAAATTACCTTTTCCCAAAGCAAAGCCTTTGGAAATATAAGCAACCAGCTTTTCTTTTTCAGGCAATAGATGGAATAGTAAGACTGGCTGGTGCCTCTGTGGTGGCAGCAGCCATTCTGCCCCCATTCTCATCAGAAGCTCCAGCAGTCAGATGAGCTGTGAGCTGCAGGTCAGGCACAGCAGGTAAAGGTTTGAAGTAGAGGTCCAGTCCCTTGGTGCCTGAGGTGCCCTTGGTGCCAGACGTCCTTCTCTGTCCTCATGGCACTGCTGC
Source organism: Anthoscopus minutus (assembly GCA_013399455.1). Taxonomy (NCBI): domain Eukaryota; kingdom Metazoa; phylum Chordata; class Aves; order Passeriformes; family Paridae; genus Anthoscopus; species Anthoscopus minutus. Next base: position 223,859 of record VWYI01029880.1, on the reverse strand, counting down.
AGTTTTCTGTTGCTGCCACAGACAGGACAAATTTGTGTCACCTTGTGGCTGGTGGCATGTAACTCTGCAGAAAGACTGAGACGTTGTTCCAGAGATTTGCACGTGCTGACTGGAACACATAGACAGGGCACCCAGGGGTTGTTGGTCACTATCCAGAAGCCCAAAAAGATAAAACACCTGTCAAAATCCCTGATTTTTCACATTCCAGCTCCCTGGTTGCACTACGGAGGAGCCAATACAAAGTACCAAAGCTAATTCCAGGATAGTCATTGCTGAAGTAAAGTTGCTTCCAGACCCCTGTCAGAAAAGGGGAGTTCCCAGGGCTGCAAGGCTATAGGATGGATATGTGCCTTTGGAGTGGGAATGCTGCTGGACTTCTGTTACAGTGTATGGTTGGTGCATGTATCTCCAGATTTGGGCACCCCCTTTTTAAAAGGAACAGTACCTGGTTTTCCCCATCCAAGTAGTAGTGTACAAAGACATCGGAGAAGATGGGCCTGTCAACAAGCTTGCCAAGAGAAGCTGCCTATCTGTTAAGAAAGCAAAGTAATATGACTGACCAAGTTAGAGGGAAGAAGGAAATCAAATAATAGCACAAACTGATCTAACAGTACCTCTCCTTTGCCTCTCTGAACAGAAAAAAACAATAAACAGAAGTGTTACTAAAGAGAATGTGCTCAGCGCTTTCCACATATAGAGGAATGCAGTGTCCTTGTTTTCAAGGTAGAAAAACAAAGGGAAAAGTGCAACATGAGCAAAGCATGAAGAGGCTGCTCTCCATGGTAACGTGTTGCATGAGTAACATCTTTTTGGGTATAAGGCGTGTAGGAAGCTCTTGAGCCCCACAGGAAAAATCTGTCTTGATCGGTTCACTGTGCCTTCTCTGGGACAAACAAGCACACCATGAATGAGAGATACTTAAGATGTATTTGGGTTCTGTGGTGTTGCTTTGGCATTATAATGGACTGGTGCCAACATATCAGAATTTTCCATGGTCTTTCTACTTTTTTAAAAAACTGGCTCATAAAACTAATATTACTTTTAAAAAGGCATCTCATTGAAAAGGCCATTGTTTTAATGGCAAGTTACAGTGCTGATGTGCCTATTAACAGTATCCTTGGTGTAGGGGAGGCTGACCTTTCTCACAGGATGGCAATATAAAACTTAGACCAGTGGGAAAAGCAGTTAAAGGAAAATATTTATCTTTTTTCAGATTTCTCTGTTAAGATTCTCCTCCAGATTTTCAGTCACTTCAGGACAAAAGCCCAGGAAAGAGATGCCAAGAAACAAGAGCAGAAAGCATAATTCATGGTGGCTGAAGCACTGAGTTTCTCTGAGGATGAAGCCAGCCCCTGTCACACTGATGCCAGGGTGATTTTTTGCCTTTTCTTTTGTATACCTTTTATATATGTTTTATGTGTCCTCAGTACAAGTAGCATGCATACTTGTAATTCCTTAAATCTGATAACTTAGCATAGTCCTAGTATGTTGTTAGGCAATGAGACCAAACATTCTAAAGGCTTTGTAGTAGGAGGCTGGAAAATGCTACACTATCTTGGGAAGCCCAGGTCCTGTCTAGAACATATCCTGTAAACTAAAGATTTAGCCCATCCAGGGGGGAATTCCTTGGGATGGGAGGATATCATGCTATTCATCCAGGCCTCCCCTTTGGGCATCCTTGTTAGACATGCTAATTTGTAAGGTGTATAAATTGTATACATGATCTATTGTGTGTGTGCTGCAGCACATCCCACCTTGGTGCTGTGGTGCACCATAAGGATCCTTATTAAACACCGAGGTAAAAACCCCTTAGCCCTTAAGCGTGTCTGGCTCTCAATTTTTAAAAAACAAGGAAAGGCATTGGCACGAGCTCAACTATGGAGCTCTGATGTTTGCTGGCAGGGTAGTGAAGGAGTGAGGGAGAGTTCTGGTGGAGTTTTCTGCTCCTTTCCCTTGGTGTCTACTTGGCATTGTCCCTTCCAAGACAAACAAGCTGTCAGAAGAAGAGGGTCAGAGACAGACTGAGTGGTGATCTTCCTGATTGGTGTCTGTATGTGCACCCATGTGAGGGTGAGATCTCTCTGACACTTCCACAGCAGTGCACCATGCTGACTGGAGCATTGATGAAAAATCAATGCTTGCCAAATGGAGACATTAAAAAAGCCACAACAACATTAACTAACAATAAATTTTAAAGTATCAGCAACAACAAAAATGTTGAAGTTAGTATCTTCAGGTCATCGAGAATAAGCAAGCTCTCAAAAATATTTGAGGGGCTTTGTTTTTTTTTAATGCCAGAGGCTCATGAAAAGATGAATTGCAGTAAGAGCACTGAGCTGGCATGCAGGTACCTGATCTCCATGACCTCTGGAGAAAGGCTACTTTGTATAATAGTTAAAATAAGAAGCATCATTGAGGTCTGAGCTTTAACTTACAACCTTTACTCACGAAGTTGCATTTTAATGTTGTGGACTATTGAATGATAAAAGTAATTTTTCATTATGTTTGTCTCATTTCTAATGCCTGTTCTGTAAAGCAAATTGATAACAATGTGTTAGGATACTGGATTTCACATTTCATATTAAGCAGGCATTGTTCTTCTGTGAAAATCAGTGGAAGTACTAAATACATTTTTCAAAGCCTGATCCTGTATGATTTCCACTTAAAGGATTATCCACCTTTGGTGACAATAGCCTAAATCTTGCAAGGCAGGGTAGTAGGGTAGATCTGTGAGATGTATATACACTTTTCCATTTGCCATATGTGGTGCATTGTAGTTTTTTACTTCCTTACAACAAAAAAGCATCATATTTTTGAATAAGTATGCATTAGCTACTGAAACGCTTCAGAAAATATGTTTCAGAGCAATACAATACCACTCCCTCCTATGTCTATGCAATCAAAACTGATTTACAAAGAAAGACATACTACTTGTAAAACAAACCCTGAAATCAATCAGTGGATTCTGCTGATTGCCATGTGAACTTCTTGCTTCATTTTCAGCATAGAGAAGCTTAGAGGATAAATTGACCTTGTGCAAACTTAGCCAACCTCAGCAATCTCCTGCCAGATGTGTGCTTCATTATTTAAGTGATACCACACTGTCAGACTCCTCCTGAAATGAAGTGGACATGCCAATGCAGCGTCTGGCCCTCAGATCCTTAGTTCCTGTAAGTAGAAAACCCTGTACAGACGGAGAGCTGATTCCATGGGCTCCAGGGAGACTCACGTGGGTTTGAAATGTTAATCAATGCAGTACAGACTGCTCTGAAAGTGCTGTCCTGAAAGTTGTAGAACTTTGAAACTTCTGAGGTACTTCATGTCTCCATTATCATGTGTGCTAATAGTATTTCAAAGTTCAGTATTTCTAATGTTTAGGTAGATTTGATTACTGACAACTGTTATTTCCTTTTTTAGAATACATTTTAAAAATACTCGATTTTAGACAAAAACCAAGATCTGTGCATTTATATTTGCAAGAAATTGTGTGTTGCTACATTAGACTTTTTTCCCTTTCCTTCTGTGGGTATATTTGGGAGATTATGTTTTGTGGTTTGATTTGGCTTTTTTGTGTCTTTTTGTTCCAGAGAATTGGAATCACTGTCATAGTGAAAACCTGTGAGACATTTTTCCAGGGGGGCAAACTGAGCAAGGACTCAACACTTGTTCCCTTGATTAGCAGGCTCGGGCTGCAGGGAGGGAAGGCTTTGAAGAGCTAAAGTTCCCTTTATAAATTGTCCTGGTTAGGACACAAGTACTGCCATTACCAAAAGTCTGGTGATAGCTACTGAAAGCTACTGGGTGGTGTGATCAGTAAAATCTGACACTCCCTGCTTCCAGAGTGGGCAACATAAATGGTACAGCAGGGTCTGGGAGATCCACAAAGCAGCAGAAGTCAGCAGAGGCACCATGGAGAGCAGCCTGCCCCAGGAAGAAGACAAGCAGGAATCGCTCAGCTGGATCAGTGCAAGCCATGCCATGAGTGCACTTCATAAACACAGTTTAAAAAGCATACTGGGACTCTCACAGGGAGCAAGGAGGACTTGTGACAACACTTATTTTTCACCTAACTTGATGGTTTTTGGTGAGTTTTACTTTCTAAAGAAATGTGTGCTTGGAGACAACAAAGATGGCAGTCCCTATCTGAACCTGATGACTCCTTTTTCAGGAGACAACTTAAGAATTTCACACCTCACTTACTGCCAAATTTAATTTAGTATTTTTTAATAAACATTACTTGCACAGTGTGGAGGCATTTGGTTTAAGCAAGGCCTGAAAGATTTGGAGCATTTAGAAGTGTTCAGCAGAGCGTGTCAAATTAAGCTGGTTTTCTAAGTAGAAACAGTTTCTTTGATTTTCATTTATTTATTCATGTGTAATTATTTAAAATTACACATGGAGCTAAAGAAAATTCTCTGAATTCCTGGGGAAAAAAATCCATTTAAGCTGTCCAAAGATGCACAGTACTGTGACAGATGAATGAGAGTTCTAATGATGTGAGGGCTGTTTTATGCATTCCTTTATGCTTTACTTTTGGAGGGAAGGAGTTTCCTTCACTAATTGATGATATTTAAAGCCTTTGGCATTTCTTTCTCTGGACATTCTGTAATCCATTCAGCCATCATGCCAAGCAGCTTCACTCCTGTACATTTTTGTATATCTGAGGTGGGCCTTCAGGTTTCAGGTAAATGGTTTTTATTACTCAGAGAGTTTTACTGCCATCAGATAAAAGATTTTGCTTCATGGGTCTGCAATCCAAATAGACAAATGAGGAAAGGAGGAAGAAAATGGAAAGTGTCTGAGGTATCTGCTCAACAGGTGAGAGCAGGGAAACAAATCAAAATTAATGACTGAATTCAGCCTTCCACACAATACCAGTACTGCCTATACCCTTGGTGCAAGCTCTTCTTGGTTTTAAAGGAACATTTCCAAACTCTCATCAGATCTACCACTGCTTTTTCTTTAAGCACTTTATGTTATACTGTAAATAGAAATTGACCATACTAAGGTATGTTCACACATATTCACGAATCAGATTTATTGTCAAAATTATGGATAAATTAAATGTTAGCTACAAAATGGAGCTGGTGAAATGTAGTACTGCAATGGGGACCCTCCAGAGAGAGAGGTTTTGCAGTTAAATCTTTTACCATGCATCCCTGCCACAGCTGGTCTCAGAATTAGTGACCAAATAGTGTGTGCACACTTGGAGCTGCAAAGTGTTTGGGTTTCCCTTGGGCCTGGAAACAGCAGTCAGGAACTTTCCTCAGAGGAGAAAGGAGGCAGTGGAAGAGTGCTGTCATCAATCTTCAGGTTTCCCTTTCCAGGCAAAAAAATTGCAAGGGAAATTATCAACAGGTCTCAGCTTAATCTCTACTGCTGTTTTTGAAGAAATACCTGGTATTACTTATAATACTACAAAGCAGTCTGGAAATACTTGAAGAACAAGGAAGCATTGCAGTCAGCTGAAGTGACTGCTAAAAGGCTGAGCAAGAGCTTTCCCAGAGGTTTCCTATGGCACTTGGACCCATCTTTGAATCTGGCTGTACTTTTCTTCCCACACATCAAATGGGAAATCCTTTTTTACTGTGTTGTAAAGATAAGATATATCACTTGTGTATAGGTAAGCCCAAAAGGTCTCTAGAATCAAGTCCTGCTTGAGTAAAATCTGCCTATGACTTGTCCAGGCTTGCAGAAACTGTAAGCCATGGTCAGCTTGCCCAGCTTAACACTCTGCTCTCTCAACTATTTCTATTGGGACTGGTTTAGGACTACAGTAACACAGCTTTGTTTCATTTTACATCAGAGTGTGGGCAGACCTGGAAGTTGTGTCAGCCATGAAGGTCAATGGACATATCTGTGAGGCTGCAGCTGGAGGTACCTGGAGAAGGAAAAAGCACCAAAACCACTTCTCCCTGTGTGTGCATCTATATCCAGAGGTGAGTTAGGCTACTGGAATGAAGAGAAGGGAGTGGCAAGCACAAGTTACTTGCCTTAATAGCACTGTCAAGAACTTTTTAGTTTTCTTTGTTCAAAAGCATTTGAGAACCAGAGGGGACAGCTTAAGAGAAAAGTTGCTCTAATGGAGAGAGATGTGGAGGCAGGTCATCCTGAAACTGCACTTTAACTGTATCACTATGGATCATCCCCCATCTGACACACACTCTGAGCTCTTTAAAAATCCAAGCACAAGATGTTTAGCTTAAAATTATTTAACAATACTTTTATTGTGTTAAGATTCACTTTTTTTTTCCCCAGTGTTGGTAAGTCTGGCCCCCAGCCTGTGCTGCTGGTGCCCTGGTGCTGGAATGCACAGATTGTTTTGGGGAAACCTGTTTGATGAGATGTCAAGTATTGGAAATTCTGAATATATTTTGCCCTAGAAGCTTGGGGGTTTTTGGCAGTCAATTCTGTTGTGGACCTCTTTAAAACTAGTTCTTTCATACCTATGAAAGCAAAACTCACATTTTGAACAGGTCAGTGAAATTATTTCAGCCTTGGGTTTACTGTAGCAATAGAGATCGAATACATTTTTATGCTTGTTTAATATTTTGAGGGAAAACCCACTAGCACACAGAAGGAATTAAAAATGTAATTTAAAAAAAAACAACCACTTGAAACAGTGACAAGGTTTCATCTCTAGAAATACCATTTATTCTGTATTACAAGTAGCCTTTTTCCACAGCTAATCAACCAAGAGCTGCAACAACTTGACTCTAATAAAATTCATCAATTAAGAAACATATCACTGAACACCTCAGCAAACTAGTATTTTAGCTCTAGACCATGGAAAGGCTGAGCATTCTATTTCACCTTAAATGCATTGCAATCATAAATATATTTTGAATAACAAGGTAATTGTGCATGAAAATTGTTAGTTAGATATGCAAATGCATTGTTATACGCTGGATCTGAGAATTGTCTGGGCTGCTTCTGCTTTTAAAAAAATGTATCCTCATGGTTACTCGTCCTTATTACCTCTTTCAAAATTCCTTTAACAAAATATCTCCAAATTCCACAGTTTCTCTTTGTGAATAATGTCCACTTATCAGCCCTTTCTAAAGCTTAGTTTGCCATGGAGGCATTTTTAGAGCAGCAAATTGTTTGCCTGAATTAGGTAGCACACAGTTCTTAATCCTCTTTGACAGCCAATACTCAACTCCCTCTGCATTCAGTGCTGTTGGCATTTGTGTATGTGGTGCACCTATGCAGCAGCTCTGCAGTTTTCATCAGCAGGATTAAAAACAGGTCTTACCTGCCAAACACACAGCACTGGTGGGGAAATGATACCAGTGGAAAAGAGAATGGAGATTGAGAATGTGTTGGTACATGCAGCAGCACAGTAAATTTGTCTCATATTGTAAATGCAAGATACTTATCAATGAAAGTTTTAGTTCTAATTAGAAGTGACATTTTGCTGAACTGTCCAGTTTGAAGATGAAAGAGAATTCATTCAGGTGTGCACAGAAAGTGCTTTGCTCATTGCAGTAGTGGATAGGGAGTGGATGTAGTAAATGATGGAAACTTTGGGCCAGTGTTCAGAGCCCAGTCCTGATCTCAGGGTGCCTCTCCTGCAGTGCAGGGACAAACAGCACCACAGGCTTTGTGCAGAGAACTCGCTGAAAATGTTTTTCCCAAGAAGTCAGTGGACTCCAGTTTCTCACTTCCAGGAGCCCCCTGGTGCTGAGAGGGATGAAGAGCCTGTCCCTGGGTCACAACAAGAATTTTGCGAGTTAAAACCACTTCTCTTACACAAGTCCCAGCAATACTGCTTTGTACAGGCCAACTCTAAGGACAATACATTATTAGGAGCATTAATAGTAAATGGTGGTGGGTGTTTATAGAAATCTTCTCAAGTACTTTGCCTTTCTTGCTGCTCTTGGCTGCCTGTGCTAACAATCTTTGTTGCTGCAACTGAACCCTCAAATCTTAAAATCACAGCTTCAAAAATTTGCTTTCCATCAAATACATTAGGAAATTAATTTAGCGATCTTCTGTGGTTATTGAAATATGGTTGACAACCCATTTTTTCTTCTAAGATTTTTTGCTATTGGAATATTTGTCTGCTTTTTGAGGAGATTGGATTGATTTTGGAGTCATGAAAATGTGGTCCTTCAGAAGGCAGAGAGAAAGGCTAGTAGTATGAATGAACTCTTCCTTTGGCTGCTATCAGGGAATTCTATAGGTATAATTATGCCATGGAAATAGATAGTACAAGAATTTGGAAAAATTTGGAATAAAGCAAAACAAGAAGAATGACTGAAGTGCATTATCCCCTGCAATGAAGAGTCCAGGCTGTATGTCTCTATCTTGTGTGGCATTAGGAGGGATGGGTTGTTCAAGTAAACAAAAATGTAAAAAGCCACTAAGAACTTAGAATATCATTTGCATTAGAATAGATTGTATTTCCAGGACATTATCACCATGTGTGAGTGTGTATATGTAAAAAAGATTCTTCTTCTATCAGTGTTTTCACAGTTCTCATAAAAAAAAAAAAAGAGAGAAAATTTAACATTATGTAGGAAGGAGGGGGAGAAGAAAATTCAAGTAAATGCATGCTTCTATGTTTATATTTGTGCACTTTCTCAAATATTTTATCAGATGGTCTTTGGCCAGTTCCTAGATCTATTGAATAAGTAATCTTTGTAACAATCAAGGGAAAAGAGAAGGTTGTGTCGTGCCCTGTTCACTCCCCTTCCCTGCAGGCCTGGGATGATCTCTGCTGAGGTTTGACAAGGGGTGGCTGGTGCTTTGTTTACCTGTGAGTAAAGGCTTTAACTTCATGTGAGCAGAGTTTAAATGTAAAAGCCAAAGGGAGCTGGATTAATATGTTCACATAATGATCTTGTAGGTTCTATTCACAACACCACTTCTGTTGCATCTTTTGTACTTTTGGGGGTTCATTTTTTTGTTTTTTTTCTTTTATTTTTCTGGCGGGTTTAGCAGTAAAAAAATGGGATAAGATCCTTACGTAATTCCTAAAGCTATTTTTTTCCTGGTCTTTTGAATTATTTCAGCTTTGAATTATTGCTTCTTCTCAAATCCACGATCTGAAGGTTTTTAATCAACAAAAATATTTTCCTGCTTATCATGCATCCTTTTGGAGACCTAAAGCACAAATTCATTGCATCAAACACAATAAAGGATTATGTAGTTATTTTTTTTACTTAGGTCTTCAAAGCATTTAAGTGCATTTTTTAAACTACTATTAAAATGTAATTTTTAGAAAATGTTCAGTGCCCAGAGTTTCACCCACTAGAGAAATCAGTGGAGTAGTTACTCTCTTCTTTTGAGTATTGACTCTGTTGGCCTCATTCTACTACACTGTCGATCACCGAGCCGTGCTTTTGTTGGCCTGTCATTCTGCAGAGATCAAAAGCAGTGAGAATCAAGCCTTTTGTTAACACACGAAAGCTTTACCACCTGGAAAAGTGTGTCAGCTTTTTTGATTTATTTGTTCAGAATTTTTCACTTATTGCCTTCTGGGTCAAATGACAAGTGTTTGGAGGCAGAGTGTAGCTTCAAAGTCCCCTTTTTTAAGGAACCAAATTATGTAGCTCATCTTGATAGAAAAAAATATTTCTGATCTAGACAGTTTACTGCATCAGGTTTCTCAAAGGATGAACCTATTGCATCTCTAAGCTGTTTTTCTTCACTAACCTGATTCATCTAGTGAAAATGGGGGGAGGCAAGTACAGTTATTCAGGGCCCATAGGCAGGGGATGAAAGCAGAAAAACTGGCTTCTCTCTTCATGACCCTCTCTTTGGGAAACAGGTTTTGCTTATCTGAAGGGAAAAAAGAAAGAAAGGAAGTTATTTTCTTTATTAACTTCTGAACAAGTATGTAACTCAACACTCAAATCTATGCTCACTGATATGTTTTCTTCCTAGTTTTGCTCTAATACTTTTGACAATCCCCATTAAGCCAAATATATTATAACATTCTCTTCTAGAAAACAATCTGTAACAGCAGCTTGCCTGGGCTACTACTTAAGGAAAATACAGATATTTTAAATTTCTTAATGTTTTGCCATAGAAATATCATATTAGGGGAAAAGAGAGGCAGAATTTTTCCTTAGATGAGCATATGCCAGACCTGCTTGCTTTTGAAGAGCTGTGATTGTCAGAGGTCCAAAATGGGCAAGTCAAATTAGCATTAATTAGCACTTCAGCAGCATCATTTGTGCTGTAAATGCTGAATTCACACAACTTACTACTGCCTCATCGTGGCAGCCTGCGAATAAATCCTTAAGTACCTCACAGATGCTCTGATGTTTAGAGGACATAAACCTTGACACTGACTAGGGAGTGTGGTAGTCCACATTTATGGGAATCTGGTACACTCAAAATGAAAAAAACCAACTTCTTCCTGTTGCCAAGGTGAGAGTCACACATTAATACTGAGATTCTTTTAATATGCTACAGTATTAAGTACCTTATTTTTGTAAAGCATTATTCGAAATGGCTCTGAGTTCCATCCAGTAGTTGCATTATTAATCTACTTTGTAAACTAAAATCTGGAAGATTTATTTATAAGAAAGGGCTTTTTACACAGGCATCTGCCTGCCTGCTTGCCTAATTCCCCTTTCCCATTTAGAAATCTGAGAGTGAAGGTGGCTGCCTCTGAAACAAATAATGCAGAGGGTCTCTGAACAAAGCAAGGGGCTGCACTTGCTCTTCTGCTGCAAAATTCAGCGGTGCTGCTCCCTGGCTGGCTGAACAGCTGTGGCAACAGCCCTGAGCAGGAGGAAAAAGAGAGGCAGAGGAGATGGAGCAGGAGAGGAAAGGCAGCATTTGGTTGAGCAGTTGGGTAGAGATGAATTTTAAGCAAGTGAGGGTCGGCAAGAGGTTTTTGAAAATGGTCAAAACATGGAACAGAGCTGGTAGTATGTCCCATGATGCTGAGGAGATCACTAAGAGATGGGCTGGCAAGAGTCACATGAGGATGCCTAAATATGTTTTATTTGAGCAATGTTTCTAATGCTGATGAGACTGGACATGCTTTATGAGTCTACTTGAAGCCTGCTTTTACATTTTAATCATACTAAACTTTCTGCCAGTAAGACAATAAAGGAACTGTCTCTGCTTCCTCCCTGAAAATATGACTCAGAAACAAACTTTTTCTGTCTCTGCCTTAAAAACCTGGTAATGCTCAAATGTTTTAAAACATAAACAAACTCACACCAAAACACAAGAAAACCCCAAACATTGTTTAATGAATCATCATGAAGAACTGGCTTAATCTTTTTTCTAACTGATTTCCTTATCCAAGGCAATGACACCTTTCAGTAGTAACAGAAGAAACTGTCTTGGAATGGATGTTTTCATTGGTTATCCATCTACTACACTGTAAAACAGTAAATGATCTTTGTAATGTCTCCTCCCAACAAACATCAGTTCTCATTTTCAAAGTTTCTGTCTGGCAATTGTGTACATTAGGGGATGCTGCTTAAAAGTGATAAAACATGCTATGGACGTGATGACATAAAATTAATGTATAATGCCACTGAAGAAGCATATGTTAAATGCTTCTCCCAGGGCTAAGTAGGGTATTTAATCACAAAAGTTTTGGTCTTTGGCCTTTTAAAATGCTTGATTGCATACATTCAGGAGTCATGGTCCCCAGGGTGTTACACAGAAGTTTGGAAAGGTTGAGGTTTGATAACAGAACACTGCTTGCATTGATTTCTTCTAGTATTCTCTAAAACTTACAAAAAATTAAATCAGTACATTTATGTTTCTATAATCTCTGTAACAATAAGCACAGGAAAATGGCTTTTTTAATCTCTGAGTTATAATTGTGAAAATGATATGATGAGAGCTTATGATTCAAGATTGTATTTTCACTTGTCTTAACTGTTAAGAGTAGTGATATCTTTCTTAGAGTTGGAATTTAAAAAGACATTGTGTCTGGTTTTTATTATTATTATTATTATTATTACTCCTACTGCCCATGCAAGCCATAAAACCATTTTAGCATAAATTCCTTACATAAATTGTATTATTAAGTGCTATCAGGGTTGAACACCAGTCATTAAATCCTTCTGAGCAGTAACAACTGGGAGAGTTTAATGGAGCCCTCATCAAAGATGAACATGGAAGAAGATGGAGAGAAGCTTCTGTGCATGCTGCCTGTAGCCTGGAGGGGAACAGAGCAAGGAGAACCTCTATAATTTACTGTGCTTCTCTGTTGTAGGGAAAAAAAGAATTAAAACATGTAACCTGAACCAAAGCCCAGTAAAACCTGTGGGAAGCTTTCTGTTAACTTCAATGTGCACTAGATCTGGTTGATAGATTTCTAAAATACAAAGCGTTTCACATGGTGTGTTGAAGAGGTTTTTCCATGCAATGGACACGCATAATGAGATCTTTCATTCTCTTCTTTTCCCAGATTTGGCCTTGAAGAAAACCCTAGAGCTGAATGTTGCTGAACTTTGGGCAGTTAAATTCTGACCTGAATATTGAGGACAGAATCCTTGTGTATTTTTGTTTGTTTCCATGTAAGTTCTTTATCTTCTGCTGCTCTGTTCTTTATCATCTGCAGGGTAAAGGATTCTGAATCAGAAATAGATTTGCACATGGAGATCTGGGCTGTGGGAGCAATGGCTCTTCTTTTTACCCCACCAACAGAGCTGGCTGCTTCCCTCTTTGCAGCATTATCTCCACAGAGAGGTGGAGGGTTACCTCTGCACATAGATGCTGGCAAGTGTCTCTTTTCATCAGCAGGAATGCATAAGGTAGAATATCTTATAGAAAGTCAAGACTTGCCTTTCAGGCATTTGGATATGAGCACCAGCATGCCATTGTATCCCCCTAGTTGATTTGGTCATCTGTTATTTAGTTTCTTGAGTGGCTTTTTGCACCAACCACCTACATACCCCAAGTATCAGAAATATTTTTTTTTTATTGAAGTGTTGGTTTCCTTTTCTCTGTGATTCTTGGCATAGTGATTCATGGGAGCAATGAGGGATTCGTTTTCTGCACAAAATAATTCATTGTTCAAGAGAATTGAGAAAATTGTAGTGCCCTCTTTGTATCTGGAAAAGAGATATCATTGCAGAGAAATCATCCATTATTTAATTCTCATTTGGCACTTGAACATTGACTCTAAAAGTGTTACAGTTACTTTCTGGATTGGGCATCTATTTTCCAGGATTTGGAGTGCTGCAGATTCCAAAGGCCATCTCCTGCTTATATATATTACCACCGGTTTTCCCAGACACACAATTGTCTTTAGCTGGTTGTTAAAGTCACTGATAAGCCTTGAGAAGAGAGGACATAAGGTAAACAGCTGAACAATAGTTCTCTACATTTTCTGATCCTTTCCATCAGAAGATTGCGATGGAGGTGCTGTGTGCTGTTTGGGAGGGCTATATACTTAGAGAACAGGAGTGAGGGGACTCTCCCCTGTGGGACAGGGAGCATGTTTGGAGAGAAGTCATCTACCCTGTTTTCTCAGCAGTGTTAAACTGAAACATTCATTTTGCTGTCCCCAGCCAAGCTCTCAGTTCAGTTCCTACAAACTGAGAGACTGCTGTTGTCACCAGGGAGTCCTGGCAGGAGAGCCAGAGCCAACCCCCAGGACCTGCAGCAGGCTGCCCCATGAAGTGTCCCCAGCTCTACACCTGGCTCCTTCGATTTTCTTTAAGCAATTTTTCATTTAGCTGATTTTAGGACTTCACAGCATGAAAGAGATGGGGCAAACAGGGAAAGGTGACTTTGCCATTATTTTAGATTTTGTTTGGGTTTTTTTTAATTAGTCTGAAAGGTCTAGGAACAGGTACAGAGTGAGGATAAGAAGTTTTTGTGTTGCCAAAGTGACATCACTGTGAATTTATGTAAGGTTTGTCTTTCTCTTTGCAACTGAAAGTAATGACAGATCAAAGCTGCTGCCTCCAGTTGCTGGTTGCCTGTAAGAGTTTCAGGTTTCTGTGTTTTATCCCAAAATCATGTGGGCACCTCTCAGTCAGTACTCAGCACACAGGGCAAAGACAGAGCACCTGCTCAGGCTCAGCTAAATTCCTTTAAGTGCTCTCATAGCTGTCAAACTGTAAAAGCAGCACAATAGAGACTGCCTTGTTTGTATTGCAGAGCCCTTTTAGATATTCAATATCCCAAATTATTTTAGTGAGATGTGATGAGAGCTTTATAGAACTGCAAACAGTCCATGAAGATAATACCCTGGGGCTGCTAATTTGCCTAACATAGTGCACATACTAAACTGGTATAACACAGTACAAATATTTACTAAAATCAGTTTTTGGTGTTTACCTTGGAGTAGAAGAGCACATTCTGAACAATTATTCTCTTTTGTGCTCAGCTATGCAACACAGAATATATTCAGCAGAATCCTGTAGTCAGGCCATAGTTGCACACCCAGGTAACTAAGTCAAAATGTATGCTGTTTGTTATGCTGACCACAGGAGAAACGAAAGGTACAACTAGGCTCAGGATTCTCTATCAGAAATTACATGTTTAAACACATTATGACTTTTTAAAATATATTTAGCCATAATTACCAAGAGTCAGCTCAGAAAGGCCTTTGAAAAGTTTACTGTGACATTTCCAGTGCCTTGCCTAAATAATTAAGTGGATGCCTTTGGCAAATGCTTATCAACAGCTGGTAGTCCTGGATATTTGGGCTGCACAGAAAAGCAGCAAGTTGTTCCTCATGGTAGGCGAAGCCTGGGCTCCTGGGCAGCACTGTCAAGGTCTCTCACAGGAGAAGTGTTTGTGTTTTGTGTCCCACTGAAGGTTGCTGGTGCCACTGCAGCTTTGGCAGCACACAGCACCAGCAGGGCAGGTCCCTTGTGTTACCAGAAACAAAGAGCTACAGATGTGGCTCCTCTGAGTGTGCTTCATTGGTAACGTGGTTGCCTTCTGCTTTTCATCTACTCCTTTAAGCAGTTCTTCAGTTTCTTTGCTTCTTTGAAATGGAGAGAGATGAGTTTGGAAAGATGCAGATGAAAATAGTCCATGGAAAGAAATTTTCAATGAGGTCACTTTGCATTTTTTTTAGATGAAGAGGAGCTTAAGAACAATGGTTCAGGCTTGCTATGAATGCAGATTTCTGACAAAAGGTAGAGATTCTCCAACATTCATCAAACAGTTTATACCAGGGATGTCATGTTTTTCAAATATACTTCCAAGTTTTTATGTTCTAGACATAAATCATAGATTGAAGATGGGTGACTCAACAGTTAATGTATATACTAATTAGAGATAGGATAGACCTGCAGTATCACAAAGTTCTAATGGGTCAGGGATGAAATACTGCAAGAGTTCTGTTTTTTCCTTCTTTGTCTGGGGGCCATTATACATTTTAATTCCTCTCTATTGAAATATGAATCATGTGAATCCTACCTTTAATTTGTTTCTTTATCAGTGTTTTGTTGACTTCATAATATATACAGAACACAGCAGGGGAGAGCTGTGAGACTATGTATCAAGCATTATAATGCATTAGAGTAATCACTTTTCTCTCTAGCACATCAGATTTTGTCATCAAGTTTTATGACTATAGGTGTTATTTTTCTCTGAATATCCTGAAACTATTCATCTTAATTAACAATAGTATAAGCTTCTTCATAAAGTTGAAATACATTTTATCATGAAGAAATTTCGTGGTAAATGCACCTGCTTATTACTTCTTAACAAAGGATGCAAAAAAAAAAAAAAGTTATGGTTCAGAAAGCTTTTATGACCCCTGAGCAGTGCATAGTGTCAAGCTGGGGTATCAGTTCATGAGCAGCAGCTCCCCAGTAAACTACCACTGGCCTTGAGAATGGTTTTCAACACAGTTTTATTTCTAGTGCCAGTCTTTTTCCTGGTTTTGGGTTGGTTTTTTGTTTTGTTTGGTTTGGGGTTTTTTTGTTTTGTTTTGGGTGGTTTGTTGTTGTTTTTATGGTGGGGGTGGAATTGATGAATAGAAGACCCTGAATGAAGATGTTTGGCATTTGTTTTCTGATGTGGCAAACAAAGAACAGCACGGTCATAGTGGTTTTCAAGGCCTCCTTATTCATCAGCAGCCTTAAAGTATCTGTGCCATGTCATTATGATACACTGTGGATATTTTTTTTCATCAGTTGCAAAGTAGGATTTTAACAAGGGAAGAGCTCAAACAATGATAAACAGTAAGAGACAGGTTGTACATTTGAATTGGGCATTTATAGATTATTCCTATTATCACCTTTTTTGCTATGGTGTCGTTCACCCTTTTCACCCTTTAAAACCCTCAGCATTATTCCAAGTTATCCTTGCAAGATTTGTCTTTGGGTGAGCATGTTCCTCTAAATCGCCTCTAAATTCTCTAAATTCTTTATAACCTCATGCTGGGCTCTGTAGGGCTTCTTGTGTTTAGGAGTAAAGGCATCCCACAGTGCTGATTGTCTGAAAGCAGGAGCTGGTTTGGCACTGTGAGGCTCTAGAATATCATCTGCCCTGCTGGCTGGGGCTGGGCAGGAGCCAGCAGACGTGCTGAGCTTGCTCTGCCATTGCAGGATTGTGTCCTGCTGGGGGGAGCTCATGTGCAGAGGGGCTCTGACTGTGCAAGGCTGCTTCATGGCTGCTGTCTGAGCACCCTGCACTTCCATTTTCTACGTGGAGATCCAGCTGAACTAGCATGTTTTTATCTGGGTATTGCAGTCTTACTGTATGAAAAGATTATTTGAACTCTCAGAGAGCAAGGCTCTTTGAGTTATTTCTCCCTCAATGATGTTTTGTTTTCTAGTGTTGGATTGAGGATGTGAATTTGGGTGTCAAAACATGTATCTTGGGTTCTGTAAAGGTGAGGAAGTCTGATTGTTTGCAGCCAGGATCACAGCCCTGTGCAGATTGTGAGTACAGATTGCACTCTGTACAGTGCTGGGCAAGACAGGTTATAGCAAGTGCTGGCATTTATGGAGAAGCAGTTTGTTCATGTCACTTGGTGCAACAGCTGCATCTGAAATTTGTTGCCCTTTGTTTATAGACTGATCCTGGTATTTGGAACACTTTGAGTGTTTCATTGCTCAGGTGTCCAGAATTTGAAACAAAATCAATTATAACTGCTATAGGCAAGGGTGTTTATGGTCATAATGTTCCAATGGCAGTGTCAGAGGAAAGCATCAGGAACTTCCAGCTAATGTTTATTTGCAGACATCTCTACACAGTCTTAAAATAGTGGTAATTGGTACGGGAAAAGCAGGTACAGCATGATCTCTGTCCCTACTGAAAAGTAACAATATAGATAGGTAGTATAATGTTAGAAATAGAAAAATAAGATATGACACAAAAATGCAAGTCATGCTCTAAATGGAAGATAGCTGGTTTCCCTGCACTGGCTTCTAATGGCAATCTCTTTGCAGGATACTTCAGAAATGATGGATTGAGGCACACACATAATGACCTGTTCCAGTCAGGAACTGAGACAGCCTCAAAGGGAGTTGCTGATGAGATCTATGGAATAAGATGTGTGAGTGTGTATAAGAGCAGTGTTGGTACAATTTTGCATGTATATCTTCCTGCCAAAAAGTTAAAAAAATTCAAGACTGCACATTTTGGAGAATTAATCATCTGAGATTTTTCTCTAATTTGTCACCAACAGAAGCAATGTTCTCTTTGTTTCTGTTTTACAGGGACACCCACATACCCTTTAAAAAGCATGAATAATACTACATCCATGCAGGCTGTGGGTCTGTGCAGCAGCTGTTCACATGGCACTATATTTTATCTGCATACATTTAATCATTTTTTCCTGAGAAACTATGTCAATCTGTCAAAATATTTGTAAATAGAGTCAGTTTCCAGTGAAATTTGCTTTCACTAGCACAACAGAGAGACAGGGAAGACTTATGCCCAGTGGGAAGAAAAAAAAGCAAAATTGTTTTCCATTGCAGGTCGAGCAGCTCAGTCCTAAGGCGTTTGCCTTGATGACTGTGTGAAGCCAGTGCTCTCACTTAGCAGCTACCTCATTTCTGGGACGAGATGTTTCATTTCACCAGACAGATTTCTCCACAACTGAACAAGCACAAAAAAAATGGTAGGTGATAGACGAGAGCTCTGTATTTCAGTAGAGAAGGCATTCACCTGGAAAGAACGGATATTTGGCATTTGTTTCTTTTTTTTTCACCCTTAACTTCCTGTGTCCTTGTGTCCCTCCTCTATGTAATGTGTTAATGTTGCCATCCTATCTTTCAAACCTCCACAATCTGAGGGTGACTGGGGTTTTAGTGACAATTTACTCCAACAGCTAAACAAATGAGCAGAAGAACAAAAGTTATTCAGCAAATTCAGTTCTGTGTTAGCCCAGCCTCTTTGTGACTGACCCTCTGGGTGCATAGGCATAGAAAGAAGATCACTTGAACCTCTTGACTTTCCAAATCCACCCTTTTTGTGAGGTAACACAGATCCCAATTAGACTCATCAGAGAGGGAGAAGTGATGCTTCCTGAGAAGATCCCCTCCCTGGGCGTGAGGGCAGGTACCATCATGATGTGTAATCACTTTCCAGAACTATCCTGGAGAAAGTTTGTTAAAGCACAGGATTCAAGATCACATTCAGAAGTGGAAACACACAGATAGGCCAGCAGTGCCCACCATCATGGTCTCTTAGCCCATTCTGACATCAGATACCTGTGGGCTTCCACAACAGCTTCTGTATCTGCAGTCAGACCAAAGCTGTCCACTTGGAGCTGTGGAAACCCACATGCTTTGATTGCACCCTGAAAGAAATAGGCCTTACAGCTCATATCAATATATTGAAATTTAACTCTGTTGAATAAGCCAGACAATTCAGATATCAAGTGTATTTTTAACCCTTAATCTGTAGCAATGAAAGTGAGAGATTGATATGTTTGCTAAAGCAAGGGGATTTCTATGTGCATAGGATTACCTGAGGCCTTACAGAAGGGTTTGCAGGGGGAAGAAACTGGTTCAATGGGCTGTGTAATTTGGTGGATGTTTTAGTCTGGGCAGGAGCTGCTTTTAGGGTAACTAGAACAAAGAATGCCACTGCCTTCCTGGCAGCACCATGCATTAGCCACACCATTTTGGAATAGTCATATCCTTTAAACCTCTAGAACAGGTCAAAGGCGCTTTGTTTCAAAGCAGAACAGTTGACAGGCACCCAGTCTCAGCTGAAAGGGTTGTTTTGCCTCCCAGCTGGGAGCACTGATGCTCTTGATGCTTCCAGCTGGCTTAAGGCAGGCACTGGGACAAGGCTTCAGCAGCTCCTGGCTGAGTTGAAGGCTCCCCTGCGTTTCCCAGACTCATGCCCTACCATACAAACAGTAGGACCTAGCCTGGGCAATATGAGGCCCTTCAGACATACTTGTCTTTTCATCAAGGCTCCTTGTTGTGTTCTGACAGCTAGTAGGAATGTTAAAATTCATTTTAGTCTAAGATCATAGTCTGTTGATGTCAGAGCTGCATGCAGGGTCTTTAGTACAAAAGTGAATTCAACCACTGATTATTTTGCTTATGGCTCCTTTGGTGCTCTGGACTTGATACCCAATGATTAAAAGGCCAGATGTCCTGAAGCCATTGCATACAGCTGGACAATAAACTGTCTGCTACAGAGAAATAGCAAAGGCCTTCCTCCTTTATTAGGGTAAAACTGACACTTTTATTGACTGGCTTTTTGCCTTGATCATATTTACAGTGTTGCACTAGACCTATTTAAATCATTTCAGTAGCAAGCTAAATACTCTCTGAGGGCAATCTTGATTCCAGAAAATAGGTAATGCTTAATGAATACAATGAACTGTCATTTAAAATGAGCCACATTTTAATATGAAAAATATTTATTCCTCTGTAACAGCTCATGGTTTGTTTGGCTGGGGGTAAAATACAGCTTTGATAAAGTACATTGCCAAAATCAACCCAACTTCTTTAAGAAACCCATTGCACTAGTAGATCAGTGCTTTTACTACCTGCGTACAAGATATTATTTTGTTTTTTTAATATAAAAGAATCTACTACAAATGTTATGAGAACAAGCTAAATTTAAAAAAAAAAATTAAATAAGCCAACAAAAACCCCAAAACCTCAACAGCAACACAAAAAAAAAAAGAGCAAGAAGAGCAATGCCAAGAGCAAGTACCAGCCTCCATCAAATAAATTGAGTATTTGATGTATGAAAGATCCCTACAGCTTCATCTGTGGGGCTGTTTCTCAGTTTCTGTTCTTGTGGGCCACCATGGCTCTGTAAGCCATCAGGAGGACTACAAACAGTGGTGAAGAGAAAAAAAAGCTCCTCCTTAAAAAACTCCCAAAGCACATTCCCACTAACACAAGTGAGCCAATCGTGTATGTGCATGTGAAATTAACAGTGAATGTGGCTTAATTGGTTGTAAATTAAACTATTGACAGAACATGATCGTTGAAGATGAGTTGTTTCTCTGCTCTAAAGACAAGATTTAGAAACGGTATTCAAGGAAATGCAGCTGCACTCTTGTTAATATGCTGTCCTGGTCTGCTGCCCTACCTGTACCACAGCCCTACCACCCCCGAGATGCTCAAACAGAAGTGTTAGGGTTGTTTCTGGGGAGCAAGTTGACAGCCTCCAGTGTTTACCTTGGTGGCTGCACTTAATCAGAATCGTACCAGGCTTTCTCCTTTGTTGGTTTTATCCTTTTTTGCTAATGTGGAGAAGGTGAGGATTTTAGAGCCACTCTGCTGGAAAATGTCACGTAAATGTTACTGACCCGCGCGGCCAGCAGGAGCTTTGCAGGGCACGCTGAGGGATCTGGCTGTCCCGGATTTAAAAAAAAGAAAAAAGAAAAAAAAGAAAAAGTAAAATAAGAAATGTCTTTGCTGTTGTTTGTACTCTTGGGTGAGAAACTCCGGCGTGGGGCGCGCACGGCGGCCGGAGCAGCGCCGGGAACGGACAGCAGGTGGCGCTGCTGCTGCAGGAACCGCGGGCACCGCGCGCACAGCCGGGAGAGCGGAGAGGGAACGGGAAACGGGAACGGGAATGGGAAACGGGAAACGGGAAACGGGAACGGGAAACGGGAAACGGGAAACAGGAAACGGGAAACAGGAAACGGGAAACGGGAAC
>VWYI01029880.1:175514-202792 GCA_013399455.1 Anthoscopus minutus | reverse complement strand
GAACGGGGAATGGAGAATGGGGGAAAGGGGAAACAGGGAAACAGGGAATGGGGGAACTGGAATGGGAAACGGGGAATGGGGAATGGGGGAAAGGGGAAACAGGGAAACAAGGAACGGGGAATGGGGGAACGGGAAATGGGGAAATGGGGAACGGGAAAGGGGAACGGGGGAAGGAGAAAGGGGAAACGGGGAAACCGGGATCCCCGGGCTGCCTATGGCACTGACCCAGGACAGAGCGGGAAAGGGGGAAAGAAGGGATCCCCCGGGCAGAGGAAAAGGAGATCTCTGAGGAGGGGAAAGGGGCATATCCCAGACTGGCCAAAAGGGGTATCCCTCAGGCTGCCTGCTGCACCGATCCACAGGAAAGAGAGGGGGAAAGGGGCATTTCCCAGGCTGCCTGTTGCATTGGTTCACACAAAACAGGGGGCAAAAAGAAGGGTGTTCTAAGGACTCATTTCTCTGGCTATTAATCTTGTTAAGGGAAAAAGAAAGTGTGGAATATTAAGAACCATCAAAACTAGCAGATTGTGTGCCTAACAGTTTGGCTAAGCCCACCACAATAAGGCTGCACTCAAAACTCTTGTTGTTGTCAAATAAATAAAGAGCCAAAAGAAATAAACCCAAACAAATGAACAAAACCAAAAACAACTCTGAAACCAACCAAACAACAAAAGTCCTCCCATCCTCTCCTCTGCAAAAAAAGTCAAACAAGAACCAAACAAAAAACCCTAGTGTGTTCTTCATGAGAATCCTGAAAGGCTCAGGAATGTCTCCATCCTCACCTAACTGGAGAAGTGCTGGAAACATGTGTATGTGTTTGTATATATATATATATATTTGTGTAGATATATATATATATATATATACACATGATGACAGGCACAGCCAAAGACTAATATCTATGAAATTATTTCAGAAGAGAAGACAAGTTTGGAAAGAAAAAAGTAAGTATTGTGACATATTTCAGTGTTCAGAATATAATAGCAAACTAAAGGGAATTGTATAGATAATATACAAGAAAATTTATCCAGAGTTTCTCTCCTGTATCAAGAATAGAACATGATCCCATTGTACCTGTCTGTTATCTCATCCTGTCTATGGTTTTGCACAGCCAAATCCTTAGCTATGATCTAAGTTGTTATGTCTCACCTGACTTCAATAAGTAATGGCAATATACCAGCTGTGTCTCCTTATGTATTCCCCTCCATTCCTGCCAATTCTTTTGACCTTTTTGGGAATCCCCACCACCTTTTTTTGACCAGTTCTTCTCTCTTCCAATGGTCTTATGAAGCTTTACCATCCTTTCCAGCCTCATGGACTTTGAACTGTTTGTAGTCCTGGTGGTTGCTTCCTAATAGTCAACTTTCCATTAACCTTAAAATCTCTTACCTGTGTTTTTTGTTTCTATTTAGGTACTTCAGCATCTCTCTCTGATTGAATTTTCTGTATTCTAATAACTAACTTAAAAGAAATGTGACTTTATTAAATAAACATTGTATGGAATTCCTTTGTTGCCTACAGCATGTTGCTGAAAAGGCTCATAAAAATTAGAGAATATTCCACGTGATGATTTAATTGATTTTCCTTCTGACTAGAAGAAACTTTTTTTAGTAGCCTTAAATGTCTTTGACTATATTATAGCTGACAAATTGAGTATGATTTCTATTCACTTGTCTGCCATGTCAAAGGTGCCATATTTCTGAATAAGAATGAAAGAAATGTGAACTACTTAAGCCCTGAAGTGAGCCAGATTTTCAGCATAGCTTTGCAACTATTTGCAGTGAGAAATTATTGTGGGGGACCACCGAGTTCTTTGCTATTTAAGGATGTCACAATGGTATTTACTATTTAAAAAATCTGGACCCAAGTAGATGCGTAGTGTTATTCTAAGTAAAACCTTATATCTGTTGCTGCTAAGTAAAAGAAAACACTGTAAACCAGTGTCTCCAGGGAATTGTGCAGGATGCATGTGCTGCCTGAGCTGCTATCTATGTATTAGCATAAATCTATGGGTTAAATCATTATTTGTAATATGAAGTTTGCTGAAAACCTTCTTAAGTGAGACCAGGAAGAAGATGCACAATTATTTTTGTTTTGCATAATGAGCCTGGCTAAGTAGAAGGTCACCTCCAAGTAGAATTTTTCAAGGATACCAACATTTCCTCATCCTGTACTTTGTGTCTGATAAAATAGCTGGGTCTTGAGATGTCTGCTTCACTAATTGAAGGTCATATTAGCATGAATGGGTCTAGCCTTGGCTGATAGCTACCATTACAATTTAACATTGGTTTTCTTATAGAGTAGAAATACGGTTTTTTCTACAAGAGTAACCCTTCCTAATGCAATCTCATCAAATCTAATGTAGAATGGTACATTTACATATATCAATAATTTAATTCCCATTTAAAATAATTAGCATAAATTAATAGAAATAAAATCCATGTGATAGCAAAGATATAATGTTATATATGTATGTATACAAAATATCAAACACTGTTCTTGCAGTGAATTAAGACTTTGTTCATCTTAAGCAATAAAAAATCATTTGGATTATAATACAGAGCTTCAGTGAGGGTTTCCAGGATATTAGAAATTAATGCAGTGTTCATGAATATGGAAAAGGTTTCCTTGTGGGAGTCAGAAATGAGGTGACAGTGCAGCAGCTGGCCAACAAATCCGTGTGACTGTTGGTACAAGGGTATAAATATCACCCACTGCTGCAAGCACAAGTTAAAGATGTGGCATAGACAATCAGTTTTTAAGTTGTCTCCTGTGCAAAAGAGCTGTTGACTCAATCAAGAAACACAAAATTAAACTCTATTGCTAAGGCTTTATTGTAGAGTCAGAGCATTCCTTTGAAGCTTCTGGTCCTGGCTGCTGCCAGGAGCTGGACACTTGCCTCAATGATTCATTGCCCCAAATCAGGTCAGGTGTTCCTTATAAACCTAAACCCAGCACTTTACAAGATACTTAGGTTTGATTTTAGCATGTAGAAATGCTCTGAGAAAGGGGTATGACTCAGGTTCCTAACAGCTGTAGATTCTGTTCAAGTAGTGAGGTTAGGTGCATCTTCAAAGTATTTAGAGCTAATGGAAAACAGTGTATTTTGAAACTAATCTCTGATAAAACCATGATCCTGAATCAAAGTTCTTGGTGCAAATGCTGTCCAGCATAATTGGCTAGAATTGCTATCTAGGTGTTAAAAATATCAGTCACCTCAGATAAGCTGTTATCAGGTGTGCAAATTAGTTTGCAGATACAATAGCTCTTGACAGGTCCCAAAATTAAACCTGCCTGGTTTCATGTGGCTTTATTTAGTCCTATTCCACCAGAGACCACCATTTGAAAGTTGTCTCTTTACTGATAATAGAGAATGAGATTAATGATAGCTGGGATAGTAGCATGATATAGTATGTTATGAAAAGGATATGTTACAGCTGTCTTCGTGTGAGCTTCACTACATGACTGTGGGAGGGGTTTGTGTCACATACTGGATTTCTTGTAAAAATTTGTCAGTACAATTGGTATTCTCAATCAAGGGTTGGGGGGTGGTTCTGCATTTGAATGAGAATAAATTATGACTGTATATGTAGCATTTGTTTAGAGAGAAGAATTTGTGGCCCTACTGGAGAATGTCGAGCAAGGAGGTGACTCTGAAGGGATGCCTCTGTTTTTGAGTAATTGGGTAGCAGGATCCCAAGGCAATTTGTTTCTTATAGAACCTTCCTTGTGAAACTCTTTGCTGAAATATGCGGATACCTGAGATGTGTCACCCTGAGAAAAATCAACATAGGATTTCCTGCAATTTAATTTTGTACACATCAACACATTTCTTGATTAGACTTCAAGCTTCCAAAAAAGATGTCAGTGTTTTCCTGCAGTAAAATTAGGACTTAAATCTTCATCCAGTTGCTTTTTCTCACAGCACAGCTCTCTGTGGACAGAAGCAGACAATCTGCACATGCTTTGTTCTCTATCCATATCCCTGGCATATGTTCAATGACATTGTATAGGCCAAAACATTTGTGCAAGCTCTGGTTTCCCAAATGCTGTCAGTCCAGAAAAATGATTGACCAAGTTCAGGTGACTTATTTTTCATGTTGTTGGGTTTTGGTTTATTGTTATTGTTTTATTTTTTTAAACAATTGGTTAGAAGAGGAAAAGCTTCATTACAATCACAATAGATGCCAAGCATAAACCTTATCTTATAACTGTGGAGAACACTGTATTCTGCATTACCTGTTAGTGGTAGGAAGCACCTATCACTTCAGAATTACAACAAAGGAGAAATGGAAGGCTGCTGCCTCTGCTCCCAGGTACTGTTTTATTCTGCAGTGTCATGGTGAGGTATTAATTACATTTATCAGAAAAGGATTAAACGTGGAATGAATGATTAGTTATTTGACACTAGGATAGATTAAACTTTTGTTCAGGGTTTATGTATTCCTTAATTACTTGTTAAATCAAAGAGAGGAGGAGCAGTCTTTTCAGCTGCATTGGTGCAGTGATTTGTGCAATTTATTTGGTATTTGAAGGTGTTTTCTGTAACAAAGTAATTGTCATGATAATATATTCTACTTATATATTCTAGTGTGTAGTGCAGAGTTTACCTCCTTGCAGGTCTTAGCCTTTTACTTTCTTCTTGTACGATGTTTTGAAAGGTCATTGACATAAGGGTTAATGTAACACATCCTTGCTGAATTTTTGCTATCAGAGCAGAAGCAGTAGGCTCATGCTTCTAGCAAAGGGACCTGCTTTCAAGAGAGCAGCTGAGTGTGAGCCTGGTTGGTTCCCTGCCCAGTACCCCACTGGTGTGGTTATACTGTGCCAGTGTTGTCATGCAGGCCATGTGACAGCAGGAGGCTCAGATTCATAATTGTGACTAGAATGTGTATCTTACAGTATTTCTGAGCTGACAAGATTTTCCAAAATTCCTTAGGAATGTTCCACTTTTATACTGATAGTGCTGTGTGCCTGGACATAGTGTCTTGTGGTATTTTTACTGGGCTGATATCAAGATTGACTAGTTATTGCTGGGATTGCTTGCATTTGATAGCACTTTATGCATACAGGTGGATTGACTGAAGGTTGCCAAAAAGGTTCAGTTTTGCCCTGTCCTGCCTGCCTTAACAGGAGGTAGCCACACTGTTCTTCATCACTGCTTATATTAAATAGTGGCTGTGTTGTCCTGAACTGGGAGAGAGGGAGACCTTGTAGCCATTTAACCCTTAGCTGATACTGTGTGAGTGACAGAAGCCATCATGGACATGCATTTGTTTTCTTTGTACAAGGAATTCCTCCTCTCTGTTTTCATAATATTCAGTATTTAACAAAGGGAATCAGGACAAGGTTTCCCCTTTGTGACTGAAGATGTAATAACATAGCCAGGTAAATATTTATCCTTCAGCTCTGTTTTCTCAGTTCACACTGCATATTGTTGACTGCACAGGATCACAAGATGTAGGGTTTGAGTGTTTATAAGAGGTGCTGAGGTTGATTAAGACCAGATTCTGACTGGGTCTATATGGATATTGCCATGTGAAGTAGAAGATAACAGAACTGGTCAGAAGCCCAGGTGCTTCTAGAAAGGAAAAATGGAGAAAAAGATTGAAAAGGTGTGAACACTTTGAAAAGATCACACTCCCCCAAACACCACCCCTGCCATGCCCCAGAGAGCTCATCTGGTTTGGACACTGCAGGGCAGCAGCCACAGGCCACAACTGCAATGACATGGTTATTGCTTTAGGAAAGCCCTAAAGTTCCAGGGCTTGAGAGAAAGCATAACCTATGTAGCACTGCTGAGAGATGCTAAAGAAGGTGTCACACTAAATATGTGATACACCACACTGGATCAAGCATTAGCCCTCTGACTAACTGGAAACAGCGGTACTGATTCTCATTTCTGCCTCATTTAAGTAAACCCTTCAGTATCAGGGATCAAGTTCTGTGTTCTAGTGGTGCTGTGGTATGAAAGGGTATTCACTAGACTAAGTGTAGGGGACATTTGTGGGGAACATGCCTTTTCTGCAAAGCATTTCCCAAGCTTTGGAGGCTGCTGGATTTGTGAGTTGTTATATTTATTAGTCAATTCCCATTCCTCATCATCCTTATTAAAAATGACACCACCAGTTTTTGTATCTCTGACTGTGTTGTATTGGTCTTAGTAATAACGTTCTTTATTTTTAAGTTGAGAGCATTTTGTTTATGTTCTCTATCCACCAGGGAAAATATACTTCTGCTATTGCTGCAACGCACAAGGGACAGTTAAATCTAATAACTTAATCTAGACTCCTAGAAACAAAATTAAATTTTCAAATAAAGGCAAACTGACAGCTAAGGCATAAATCTTTTATTTAAAATAGAAAATAGCCCCCTTCAAATGCAATCAGAGAAGACAGATGTAGGTAAAAAACAAGTAGAGATAGGCTATATGGTGCATTAATTTGCTATGTCTGTGTGATAGATCAAACAGGGTGACCTTAAAAATGTTCCTAAATCATCAGCTAAAATAGGAAATTTGCATCTATTGCATCTATTTAAACACTGCTTTTTAATAAAAGATGGACTAGAAACAATGTTAATAGTGAGAGGAAAACGTAGCATGGGTGTAGTGTGCAACAGAAAGGTCACAATAGCTAACAGTGGCTGAAACGTAAATATTTACTAGTTTGAAGCTGGCAGGAAGTACTAGAAATAAGACATATTATCTTCAATTGCTTAATGTATCTTCTTAGATAAAATATTTAGCTGAAAAAAAAAGAGATCTTGTTCAGCAAAGTTCCTAATTAACCAAATACTTAAAGTCAGACATCCTCTTAGATTCAAATTACCTTAATGGGACTGCTCACAGATGCAGTTTTACTAGAGACAAGGGCAGGCCCCTGCAACGAAACATGTGATCCAGATCACAGAGGTTGCTATGAAATTTTATCTGCCTTTGCATTGGTAAAAAGAGATGTTTATACTCAGATTTCTCAAGTGTATTTCAATCTCTTTTCTTGGGTGCAACTCTGGAAGATTGTTGAGTTTGTTTGAGTGTGGGATCAGACTGCAGCCTGGGAGCTGGTACTTATTTCCAGCTCAGGAGAGAAAATGTAGCTCATCAAGAGGACCTGATATTAAATCATGAGGAGCTCTTTTGTGTAAATAGTCTCCTTGGACAAAAAGCTGCCTGGAGTCTCTTGATTCCTGCTGCATTCTTTCCTGGAAACCTTTTCCTGTGTCACCCTGTCCTCAGAGCAGCAGGTGAGCCACACTGCTGGACTAGGATGTGTTTAGCCTCAGTCTGCCCAGGTGTCTGCAGTGAGCCTCCAGCATTTTCATCATATCCTCAAAATGGGAATTTCTCCAACTACGTAGGCAAAGGCATAGGCACCTCTTGTTCAGCTCCACTGCCCTTAAAGAATTTGAGACTGGCTTGTCCATCTGGTCATCCCTAGAAGTACATTGTAATTATCTGCAGGTTCTTAATAAATCTGGGTTTTCTAGAGATTTCCACTGTAATTGGATCAGTCATTAATGTAGCCCAGATTTCCCACTGTATTCTGCTGAGATTACATCTGTTCCCACATGGTGACCCAGTTAGACCCAAGACACCTGTGTGACTGTGACAAAGGAAATCCATTTGTAAAATGTTATAAATATTTTGATGCAAAATATCATAATAAAAATATGTAGTTAGTGCAGGCAATATCACCCAGGGCCTGGAAACAGCAGTTGGATGTGCCATTGGCTTCCCAGCACCCCAGACATGGAGACTGATAGGCACAGGGGATTTATCCTTTCAATTTCCTTGTTTGATGTTTTCTATCTGTTGTTTTGCTAGCTCATTAATGTCCTTTTGTGTAGGTTTTATGAATTATTTGCTTTTAAAGTCGAATAATTCTGAAAGGTCTTTTTTTGTATTCATTGCTAGGAAGAGTATTAGTCATTGATTAGTGACAAATGCCATCTTTTGAGAAGTTCTCTTAATCTTTGGGATGTCTGTTTTGAAGGTCACTTCCATTTATTACAGAATTGCAACTGTACACCTGAATATTTCATGAATTGCCAGTATTGTTTCTGGCTTTTGCAATATTTCTGCATAGAAAAGGAGGGAGGTAACAAAGATTTTAAAAATGTTACCCAGAAAGCCACATACTGGCCTAATATTATATTGTCATTGGTCAAGTTGGATTGTTTCTGTCAAATTGTATTACATAAAACAGGACAAATCAAAGTCTGAGGTGGTGTATATGGGCATAATGGGAATTCTATCCTCACACTGAGTGTTGGCTACGTGGGGCTGTTCCACTTGTAGCATAAACCTCAGGTAACAGCTGCAGCATATGGGGTGAAAATACAAAAGCAGACAGCAATAGAAAACAGCCAGAGGGGCTTGCAATAAAATTGTGTAGATTAATCACTGGATTCCCTTGAATGAGTGGCATGTTATAGATCTGGAGCCCCTTTCTTTGGCCTCAGTTGCTGAGGAGTGTCGTTCCCTCAATAAGGCAGGATTTGGTGCATCACAAAAAGCACAAGGCTCTCACTGTTTCTTGATGAGGGCTCTTCCTGCACATGGCAGGGGCCTGTCATTCAATAAAAAAAGGTCTTAGACTCAGTGTCCACTGGTGATTTGTGTTTAGGTGAGTTCCATTTGTGCTGTCTCGCCTCATGGGAATGGGCTGTTGAGGACAAGGTCCTTCTCACTGTGGGATCATTAAATCCAGGTCATCCAGAAAAGATTTGATCTGTGAAAGAAACTTTTCTATGTGTTGTTATAATAAAACATGCCTTGGTAGGAGACATTTTAGAAATGCTGCTTTCAGGACTGCATTAGTGCAAAATTTGAAATTTGCCCTGTACTCTCAGCACTCTGGAAGCTCAACTTCCAGGATTATGTGAACTTTATTCACATACTGTTTTCTTTAAACTTGAAAATTTTGGCTGCTTTGTAGACCAATTTAAGTTATAGAATCATTAGTGCTTGCTCATTTGGGGAAATTAGCTTTATTTGTTTACAAGAGGCCTGTTCAGAAAATGATACACTGTTCCATTGTGGTTTTTCCAATGGATTAGCCACAGTAGAGTATGTGTATTGGCGCAGCCAAAATACAAGGAGACAATTAGCTTTTCTACCAGAGACTAGTTTTGTTAACATTCCCTTGATTTGACAGCTGGAATAGATGAATGTCATTACTGACCTTTTCAATTTTACAGCTTCTTCACTTTCATAATTCCAACTCCTGCAGCTGCAGCATGGAAATGAACCTTAATAATGTTTCCCAAACTCTTGAAAATGCATTACTTACCAGTTACATTTTACAATACTCGAAACAGTCAGAACTTTTCATATCACTGCTTTTGAAACCATAGACTAAATGAAATTAGCATTAGCAATTATATGATAGAAGTGTATTGACTGTTTTTTG
The DNA here is from genome assembly GCA_013399455.1 of Anthoscopus minutus. Lineage (NCBI taxonomy): Eukaryota > Metazoa > Chordata > Aves > Passeriformes > Paridae > Anthoscopus > Anthoscopus minutus. The sequence goes on along the minus strand of VWYI01029880.1, from coordinate 193,379 downwards.
TGGAGCAGATCTGGATATTCAGGTATTAAGTATTCACATTTCAATGTGATGGGAAAATGAACATTTTCAATGATGATGGAAAAAATATTTTCCTGAGTTTTAATTATTGCTGGAAGGTATTCTCTAGGTTCTGCCTTTCATTTAATGTTATAGGGTCAAATACTCCTCACTTTAACAATGTGAATAATTATACTGAAGATAATATAAGTAAATATAAAGAGCAAAACCAGTTCTAGAATGTAAATCTCAAAGGTACAATTGTGTAAGATGAGGTATCCTACTGAAATCAAAGTAATGACAAGATGCTGTTCTAGATGAGACTCTGTTGTTGTTGTTAGTGCAGTTAATTGCGGTCTGCATTTATTTTAGCTAAGTTCTAGTTATAAAAGAGAAAGGGTTAGAAGGGATTACATCACTCTGGAGAATGTGAAGCTAAGTAACTTAAAACTGTTGGGAGGAAGGAGTTTTTGGTTTATATACAAAGTAAGACTAGTGCAGATTTGAATATCTAGATCACATAAAACTATAGGATGCATAATTGAAAAGCAAGATGGAATTGTCCAGAATAGCAAAATTAACCTTAGAAACAGGAACCCAAATTGTTAGTGATGTTACTTGGTGGGCTCAGGGGGTGGCTGTGGGGCTCACAGAGGAGCTCACAAGCAATAACCTCTTGCTCTTCCTCCTGCCAGACAGCCTGGCTAAGTCCACAGTGTATTAACCATGCTTTAACATATTTTTACAGTTCTTTTGAAAGGCTTTTTTTTAAGCTCTCGTGTAGCTAATGGGTTGAGTCTCTTCTGGGAATTAAAATATCCTAATGAGATTAACTCATTAAATAACTGCCCATCACTTAGTTGCTGATACTCCCTTTTATTTCTGGCAGTGGAAGGGAGAGCTGCCTCTGAAAATGTTAGAACTGCTTGGAGATTATTTCTCTTTGAATATTTTTAGTTTATTACATTTTCCACCCTAGATAAGTCAGCATCCTTTTTCCCTGTCACACAAATGGACTGGTTGATGCAGTAACAGTCTTTCTCCCTTCAGGTTGGTCAGGAAAAGGTGACAGATTTTGCCCTGACATTGCCTCCTTCCTTAAGGAACAAGACTTAAATCTCCCTGTGACTAATTAGTTGTCTCTCAAAGGATGGATTTGTTGGTGCTCACACAAACAGAATAGCACTGTTGCCTTCCACAGATCCCAAGAATCAAAACCAAAGGGACTTCACCTCAAATTTTACAAATTAGCAACAACTTCCCCCATATAAAATATACCCCCAAACAACTTCCAAATAAAATATATGTATGAATATTTATGAAACAGCAAGCACCGTAGCAGAAAACAAAAATCATACCTGTATACTGGTGTCAAGTGGCAGGAGACATTGCCTCCTTCTAATAGAGGTGGTCCAAATCTCATTTCTGTTGCCTTATTTGTGCCCCAGTGGCCAGGGAAAGTTTACGAGTGAGTGGCTCTTTGGGGCAAGGCCAGAAAGGAGTTTGGTTTTGGAATGCCTCCTGCAGGGAGCTGATGAACCTTGGCTTGGAAAGAGGTGGCAGAGGTGCCACCTCACTGCCAGGAAGGAGTCCAGGCAGTGAGACCCGGTTTGGCTGTGGAGTTACACTGGTTGCTCCAGTTTCAAGAAACAAATGTTCTGTCCCTGGGCAAAGGACTCGAGTAAAGCCAAGCCTGTGAGATTCCTTTGAGGAGCTGGCTGGCTGCTGGGATTGCTGGCAGGCTTTAACGAGCCTGGGAGTTTCCCAGCACCATTGCTCACAGGAGGGCTCCAGAGAAGCAGGGAGCTGTTGCAGTGACCTTGCAGGTGACATGGGCAGCAACACATGTACTCACAGGAGCAGCCTTTGGGAAAATAGCAGAGCAAAGCTCTAATTTGAGAAATCCCCACTGCACAACCAGCACACAGCCACACTCTTTAAGGCTTGGTCTGAAGAAGTTGGATCTTTCTGTCCAGTTAATGAATCCACACTTGAGAATGAGATGTGCTTTTATGATGACTGGTTAAGACCCTGCTGCTATTGTGAAGACACTAGTGTAAAACTAACAATTTCATTTATAGCTCTTAAGGACATAAAACATAATTACATGCAATGTTTAAAAGACATAATGTATTTTTCTTATAGGCTATGCTGCTCAGGTTTTTGTCTACACAGTTTTTCTGCTTACTCCTAAGTAAAGCTCTGCTTTCTTCATAGTCATCTGTCCAGGAAACTTGAAGGGTGCTCTCTAGCTTTTCTCAGTGGCACAAATCGGTCTTGGTTTTCAGGGTTATTTTTTGGTGAGAAAACCTCACTACATTTATGGTGCTGCAAATAAAATGTGAATACTTTGACCATGGGTGAGGTAAAAATATAAACAATAACTTAATTACATTTTCCCTGTTTTTAATCCAGTCCAGTATTGGTTAGACCGTTTCAAATGACTTAAATTACAATAGAAAGTAAAAAAAAGGGGAAAGAATTTTGTCTTATATTTTTAAAGCTAAGGTCTCTGGTTAGAGTCACCAATAGAGGGACACAAATATTCTTAATTGTCTGCACAAGGATAGAGTACATATTTATCTCATACATACATATTTAAGGTGAGCAATATCTGAACTATTGAACTTAGTAAAATAAAATCTTCTTGGTTTTGGTGGTGGGAGGGTTGTTGGTTTTGTTCTTTTTTGCTTGAGTTTTTTTTAACTTAGTTGAACAAGTTGAGTGAAAACAAATAGAGCAATGTATTTTAAGCATAGCCCTATGCTTGGTCAAGCTGTTAGACATATTGTCTGCTTTTGAATATATTACTGAGCAGCCTAGGCTGTGACCCTAAGCACAGATATTAGAATCCAAATTACACATACCTTTATTCTTTTTGCATAGTAAGACAGTGTGTTGTACCTCAGAACCGCCCGCCGCATCCTTAGAATGTAATGTTTGCTGTGGAAATATCTGGGTTTCAGATGAAACACCGGTGAATGTCTGCCTGCACCACTAGTAAATGAAATAGAGAGCAGCAACAATTCATTGCTCACTTTTGCTTGCTGTAGACTTGTTTCAAAGACAGGAGAAGGAAATGGAAAAGGAGGGGAGCTGCCAAAGTCACATCTGTCCCTATCTGTGTCTAACATTATCTTTTATGTCAAATCATTGCCATACCCAGGAAAACCCACTGGTGTTTAGTGCCAGCTGTCAGCACATTACAGAACTGAGGGGAGACACCAGGGGGGAGGCAGTCATTAAAGAGAGAGGATAGCTCTGTAGCAGTGACACCTGTGGGTATCTGAGGTGTCCCTTTGCTTTGGCAGGGTGTGGAGCTGGGAAGCCCCTGGTGGTGGCTTGGCCGTGCGATGGGGTTGGGACAGCAGAGTTTGCTGCCAGTTCTCGCTCTGGGAGGGCAAGGGCAGCAGAAGTGCTCGGGGAACTGGCCCTCTCAGAACTGGCCCTGACTGTAGGGTGCATCCCAGCACTGCCTTCTCTTTGCTCCACTGATGAAATCTGTTGACTCAGAAGTTTGATTAATATTTAATGTAAGACAGCACATTGATGCTGATTTAAAAGAAGTGAATGTATGCAGTTATCTCTTGTGCACAGATATCAGTGATGACAGATTTCAATATTACATTCAGAATTGCTCTGAGAAAGGATGTGTTCAGCCCAGAATGCAGTCCATGGTGTGAGATGTCTCTGGAAATGCAAAATAATAACTGTTTATGTTAGCAGCACAAAGCATTGATTACATACGCTTTGATGTGAAGAGCCACACCACTGACTGAACTTGGAGCAGCTGTCAGGGACTGAGTCACCATGTGATCATTTTTAGTTAAGCACTTTCTGAATCATGGGCCTATAATTGCTTCAGATTCCTGTTATTGATCTCTTTTGTCAAAATAATTGAACTTTATGGCTGACTTCTGATGCTTATTGAGAAATCATATAATTACTTCCAACTAGCTGTGAGTCAATAGCAGTTGAGTACATACCATTATTCAGAGTGCTTGATATATAAATTTTCTTCCAAATAAAAATGAGACCCACAATAAATTAATAAATCTAGCAGTCTGGATGCATGGTCCTAAGTTACATAATTACATCACCTAATATTTTTAGTACCTGGACTATCTCTTATGTTTTTGCATATAAAATATACCAACTTCAGTCCCAGCCCTACAGACTCTGGGGCTGCTGTGCCTGCAGAGAGCCTGGCAGAGTCTGCACCGATGCAGCAGCTGAACACACAGAGCACAGATCGAGGTCTTGCTGGCCCAGCAAATGCTGTGAAATGCTGGGAGCCAGCACATTTTATTGTGCTGGAGCTGGTGGGGACATGTCCTATAAAACACAAAAAACCTCTTCTCTTTCCATTTGAAGTTCACACCAATCTAGAAAATCCTGTCCTCTATATCACTTTCTCTTTTTAGCTTTGCCTTTGCTCCTTTGCTTTTACCAGCAAACTGGAGCCTTATTTACAAACCCCTGTATCCAGCGCACAAACATCCTTGTTCTCCTTCAGAGCAGACAAAAATGCATAGTCTCTTCTTCAAAAAGCTCATACTCCTACATTTTCACAAAAACATATCATTTTTGTTGACTACAGGGTGGTGACAAATAAACAGTTGCAACCCTTTTGAACAGGCAGTTTAAAATAGCTCCCCAAAAAGCTGAAACTCTTTTCTAGAATGATTTAAGCAGAGAATTTTTGCACCCCGCTGCTGATGGGGAATAGACTCTATACACACACAGAGCAGGAAAGGGACTTTGGTGATAAAAGATGTTTTACTTGAAGGTAATGAAGACTTCACGTGGCCTCATGGAACCGTTTTATCCCTCAATTTCTAGATAAAATCCTACCTGAGAAAGCACATTAGCTTTACTGAGTCTTCTTTCCCATGCAATCACTGTGCTGCTAGTCCTGGTTTTATTTACATCTGCATTTATTTAAATATTGTTTTACTAATTATCTTCCCTTAAGAGGAATGTAGCATTAATCAGCCAGTGCATTTAGTACCTACTCACATTAATATCTAGATAATGCAGTGATTTGGAATTCTTTACACCTTTTTGCAGGTTTTTCATTATATTTCTTAGTGTCTTGAGGATGCCTTTCCTCGTGACACTTTACAATAAACCTTTGCAAAATGAATAGCTTTCATTATGAAATCAACGATAAACTTCAGGGGCAAGGTCAAAGAAAAGCTGCTATAATTGCTAATGCTGAGCAGTTTTTTATGACTAAACTCTACTTTCCAGATGTCACAGCATTACAGTCATCACCTTCCTCAGCCCTTTTTCCCTCCCCTGTCACTATAGCTCCCTCAAGAAAGTGATTGTCAGCCATGTCTTTTTCCGTTCTTATGTCTTTACTCTGTTTTCTGTTTTAATTAAGCCATAAAGCTACCTTTTTAAGCAGAAATGGTGTTAAGTTTATACCTGTGACTCTGCAGAGCAGGAACCTCTGACCCATGCCTCATCTAAAACATGATGTAAAGAAGAATTTTAATTAAGAAGCTGATGTATTAATTTTAATTTCTTTTTATTTTCAGATCTGCCATGCAAACATTGAATACTGCCTGTGACAAGCCCACCACAGTCTGCTCAACTGAGTACTATCTCAGGTGCTAGAGATTTTAATTTGATGTAGAGTCCATAGAAGCATTTTTGAGGAGCCAAATGCAGTGTGCTTATTAGCACTGGCCCCTGGGGTGCTTGCTGCATGCACTGGCTGGCTCCAGGTGTAGCACCCTGCTCAGTTTGGTCCTGCCTGGCACAGGGACCCTGGGACCCACAGGAGCTGTCTGGACAGAGGGCTTCCCAGGACTGCTGTGTCAGCTGTAGACGCATAAGTTCCTCAAAATTCTGATAAAAAATAAATTAGGCACATTTTCTCTTCAAGTGAACCTTTGAACTTATGTGTTTATGTATTCCAGCAACAGAGAGAATGTGAACGAATAGGTTTGGTAAAAGCCCTAAGAACTCAGCAGCTGTTCATTAAATCAGATACTGTGGCTGTTCCACTTTTCAACATCTTTGCAAGGTGTAAAACTGCATCAGCTTGTTCTCTCTCAGAGAGACATGGTTTCTTCCACTTCCATTTTATAAGGTAATCCTCTGGTTCACAAGAAAATGCAATTGAAATCCTAAAAGTTTGTCAGCATCTTGGTACTCTCTTGATTAACATTCTCTTGATTATAAACAGTTTAATGTGTCTTCCTATTTTAAATACAGAAATAGACATCTGAGTCATTAATTTGTTTGCCTCTTTGAGGCCAGTAAAATGTGGAAAAGATGAGTTAGCTGCCCCTGGCTACAGTGAGGGCTATAATGGATATGGTGACAGGCAGACTTATAGCAGGATGATGCTACCAGGCATTACAATCACAGTTCACTCAGAGAAGTTAGTTTGACTTCTTTAAGTAACAGCTGTAGTTAAGCAATTCCTTAAAGTCCCTATTCAGATAGTTGAATTTTTGTCATAACCAGGGTACCATACCACTGGTTTTCCTGATGTTCTGTTTCACTTCAAAGGCTTACGATTGTCTTATCTCATTTCCTGCCTTAATTGCTTTAAATGTACTGACAAGCACAACTGACCAATTATTAGTACTTATCTTGTATCATTTGTTATCCATGATGCTCTTCCATGTTGTAATTACTTTTCAATTTTTTATGACTCAAAATAGGAGGTGTACATAATGAATACAAATAGCAAATTGATTAAATGTAACATGCATTGTAGCACCAGTGAGATTGTCATTAGTTATTAATGAGAGAGATCTGTCAGGTGCTTGTGAATAGGCTTGTGATACACAGCAATCCAAACCTAACAGTGAAAGGCTGTGGCTGACTTTCTGCAGTTTTATTGTGATCCAACACAAAAGGAAGCTGTGCATTATTTTCAAGATAGATTTGTATTGTTCTGGTTTGGTGCCATCTTAATTCTTTAATAGCAGAACATGCAGGTTAACTGGGAATAATCCAATAAACGGTGTGTAAGGCATCAAATTTCAAAGCCACGGTCCTTTTTAGGAGCTAAAATACTGATTTTTACAATGCTGAAACTAAATGAGACCTTGGCCTGCACTGGTGTCAAGCAGCACAGTAGTCAGGCAGCTCACACAAGAAATACAGGAGCCTGCTGTTCAGATCTCTGTGCCAGATTTAACCAGGCACACAAATACTTGTGTTTTGCATCCCTACTAAGGCAGTGCACTGCTCCAGGGCTGTGTGCACTGCTCCTGGCCACACTGGTTCACTCTACATAAATAAATAACCACTGAGAACTGGTCCTCTGTGAACTGCAGGGAAATACTTGCTATTAGAGTTGGTGGTTTTGAGAGGTCTCTTCCATACCAATATCTGATAAGAAGTTTGTTTGATAGCCAACATTTTTTTTTCTGGAATGAGGAAAGTTTTCTTCATTGTGTTGCAGTGAAACAGATAGAAAGGCTTAAAAATGAAAATGGCAATGCAGGAAATTAGTTTCAAACCTTGAGCCTTAAGCCTTAAAATCCAAAGAGCTGAATCTTTGTCCCCTCCATGAAGCTCCCTAATTTTACTGTGGATTAACAAAGATTTGGTTTTTTTCAGAGTCAGAGCTTTTATAGTACTTTAGTTCTTTGTTGATGTGCATTGCTTTTGCTCCAGTAACTTCAAAACTATTTGCACCAGGTGAAGATCTGACTGATGGTCAGTTTGTTCTAGCCATGGACTATACTCAGTTAAGAGCAAGAAAAAAAGAGTTTTTCTTCAAATTACATTTTACAGTGGAACATCAGTATTATTTACCTAAATCTAATAAATTAAATGAAGATGAAACCTTTTTATTTAATTTTATCAGCTCTTGCGTTCACAAGGGAATGTAAGGATTTTATTAGCATTATTTAAAACAAAAAAATTTATTATAAAGGCTTTGAAGAACTAAATCAAAATGTTATGCAGTTGTTATGCACCACAAGAAGAAGAAAATCTTTGAAATTTACTCTGAAATTAGAGACTTTAATCTGCATAATTTATACACTGAGTATTCATAAAAAGGACTACAATTGAAATTCACCTGTCATCAAATGTAAAAGGATGGAAACAATACCTAAGACTGAGGCAGGGAAATGGTATTATGGATGTTATTTCCTAAATATTTGCTAAAGAACAGTTTCTACCAGTTACTGAGGAAATTAACTGAAAGTGACAAAGCAACAATAATTTCCAAGTAGTAGTTCTTTTTTCTTTTCATTATCAGAGCTGTCTGCTCTCAGATCTGCTGCTTTGTTCAGATTTAAAAACATTTCCTGCTGTAAGAGACGAGGCAGAGACTGCCCAGCCAGGCAGGGAGGAAAGCTGGGCTCCTGCTCCCCCCGCGCTGGGATCTGCTGCCTCCAGCCCCGAGCTGCTCTGCCTGTGCCCAGCTGGGCAAGGCTTGGGGCTGGCCTTGATTAAACTGCCCAAAACTGGGAAATAATTTTCAAATAATAAGATGGACTTCCCCCTTTCTACTAATTCTTATTTTCCCTGCCCCCCAGAGGGACTAGATTGCTTTTTCTTGCCTTTGGAAACACTTTTGGCTCTTCAGGGTTTTTTCTCTTTGCCCTGCTCCTGGCAGAGGTTATCCTAGGAGTGCCTGTTTTATCTCCTGAAGGGATCTCATTGCTAAAGAAGAGTCCTGGGCTGGACTTACACCAGTACTCTGGAAACACCAGAAGCTTATGTCAATTTTTGCTCTTTCATATTCCTGTCAGCTTGTCAGGGACTATCATTCATACAAAATTTAACAGAGAAAACTTGACAGGATTGGTCTCTTGGTGCTACAACAAAATAAATATTTAATAATGACACGATGATACATTTCCCCTAAACAGCTGACATCCTGCACCCCAGCACAATGGGCTAATAGTTCTCTTTATGACTGTGTTCCCAGTAGAGTACTTCTGCAACAGGTGGATAGACCAAAGCCCAGTGAACAATACAGAGGAAACATCTTATGACTGAAGTGGCAGAAATCCCCAGTGATTTTCTCACAAAATATGACTTTTTGTGACTCTGAATTTCAGTGCTCTTGGCCAGAATATTTAGGTATGTTTGCCCATATCCACCATTCATCCAGGGGTGTTCCATCCACTTGCTGGAACTACTACCAGACCTAGCAGAGATTCCAGGTGCTTGTTCCAGATATGTTTTTAATAGCTGTAGCCATACTCCTCAAGAAATTGTCTTTTTAATTCTGAATTCTTGATTTTGAAATATTGTACTGTTACTACTGAGGTCCATTAATTGTTCCTCTGACAGCTTAGGTCACTTTGTATGATGATCAAGGTTTATCACCCTTTCTCTTCAATTTATTCACTTTTTCTCATATATAATGTTTGACTTGAGGAAGGACCAAGGTATTTTTGCCTTTAAAAATGTACCTTTTTGATGTACCTATCTAATTAGCTTCCTCTAGTCTTCCAAAGTATTTCTTGAACATTACCATTTGAAACTGGACTTGGTTCATAACTGGAAAATTATTTTAAAATATTTTTCTTCTCTTGTCCCTTTCCCCTGCATATGAAATGATGTAAATAACAAAGGCCAGACAAAAATATTTAACAGTCTAATCAAATTTGCTGCTTCTTCACTACTTGTACTTTTATTTCTTTGTTCAATAACTCATTAAAATCTGCAGACTGACCAGTTCGAGGTGAGAGAACAGCAGTTATTTATTGAATTAAATAGAGCTCTTCACTATATCTATGACTGAAAAATCTGTGTCTCAGTCAAGTGTGGGTGAAGGCCGGGCAGTGTGAGCAGGCACAGGGTGTTCTCCATTCCCCCTGTGGTGACACTGGACTGGTTCAGCCTGAAAGAAGCAGATTGTACAGAGCATGTGTAGGTCGATAGACCTGCCACAAGACCTGCTTCATTCTCCCTCTGAGCCACTTTCACATCTGGGGCCTCCAGGCTGTCTTCAGCCAGCACTGCATCTAATAGATGTGCAAACATAAGGAATCTTTCCCTGCCTTTCTTTTCAGCTTACAGAAATATTCTAATTGGTTATTTCAGGTGGAAGAAGGGAAAGGAATTTGAAGCAGGGCAAATGTGCAACTGTTGATTTTGCAATAGTTCTGTCAAAAAAATATATTCTACTTTTAAAGCACACCATTTGGAAAGCAAAGCCCCTTTTAAAATGCTTCAGAACTCATGTCCTTTTTAATTGCCTGGAATTCATGGTGGCTGTGTGAGAAAGCCATAAACATATACAATCATAAAAACACATTTAGACAACCCAAACAGAATCAGTGCCATATTATTTTAGTTTATTATTCCTGGTGGAGTACAGATTGGTCTTCCTACTTTGATATTTATTTATACTAAGGAACTACAAGAACATAAATGCCACTCTTGGGATAATCCAAATGCTGGGGCCAAACACAGTACACATTGCATCTGTCTCATTTGCAGTAAAATGAAGGAGCATTTAGGTGTATTCCTGCTAATGAAGGACAAAGTTGAAGGTCAGATGTAGCCTTCAGAATGAATGTGTCACTGTGAAGCTGAGGGAACTGTAATTCTGCATTAAAACTTTTTCTTAAAGTATCGAATAACTAAGATGCAAAAAAAGAAAATGTAGTTCTTTGGTTTCATTATTCTCTTTTCTTTGAAGCCACTCAAGGATTGTGTTCAAGATTTTAGTGTTCATATGAAAAATTAATGATGGGTTTTTGCTAGACAGAAAGCCTTTTTATTTTGCACATGATTAACAAAGAAAACTCAATGCAAAATGAGATGCTCAGCAGGGGGTGGTTCTCTCAGACTCCAGCTCACAGCTTCATACCATAACATTTATTGACATGGGAAAATACTCACTTTTGTCCAAAGACAGTTAAACACATAGGATATGTGCAGGGCTGTATAACAGGCTGAAAAACAAGGAACAGATTCTCCACAAAGGAAAATGTCAACCAAAATAAACAAACAGCCTAGCAGCAGGCTGGCCCTGTGCTGCCTCTGGGCTGCTTCGTGTCTACTGCAGAGCCCAGTGCAATGTTAGTCCTTTGCTAGTTATTGTCAGGATTATCGGCTGAAAGGCTGCAGGGTGACTTCAGACAGCCTGCCTGCAGCAGAAGGAAAGCCAAGTGTAGGCAGTACAGAATATAAACCAGAGCTGCACTCTGCTCACAGGCTGGTTTGATTTCCTGTTCCTCACCTACAAAGATCTTGTTTGTGAAGGTCTGGGTACTTTTTCTACAGTGTAAAATCACAGAGTAAGCTCACATTAGCTTGTCCATCCTGCCTTAACCCTGTCGTTTCTGTGCCTGCCCCTCAGTGTTTATAACTTTTTGTTTTGATCTAGTCAGCCAACTCTGCATTTTCTGGAATTCAGAAGAGCCATCTGCTACTCACACACTCAAAAACAAAGCCACACAAAAAAGGTATAACTTTTACAAATTACAATGGAATTATAATGAGTCTTACTTATTTTAAGCTTAAGAAAAGACAAACATCTGTTACTAATGTGTATTTATATTTGTCCCTAAACACAGGAGGCTTTTTAAAATATCTGTTAAATACAACAATACTCTGCAAAGAGCTGAGTGAGCTTATAAATCTCAGGCAAGACTTGGGGTTTTGGTGTCAAAGAATGAAACAAGCACTCTGGACAAACAGGACCAGAAAACTTTACAGAAGTGTCAAACAACAGAAGTCTTTCATGTAGAAACTTGTTTTCCTTAACACTACATTCCCATAAGCAGTAAGGATGAAGGCGTCCCATGCAAGCTGAAGTGACTCTTCCTTTTGAGGTAAGGAAACCTGAAGAATGCTTAAGTTGGTAAGAACTGGCCTTGTGCAGGAGAGTACAAGGCAGAGTGTCTAAGTTATAACTCTAAGGGGTAAGGAATCAGTTACACTGCACAGAAAAAGCCACAAATACAGCACCTGATAATAGCAGTTATGAGCTTTCCCAAAATATTTCATTCTTTGTCTTATTTAGTTATAATTTGTTTGCTTTAACACTTCCTTCGAAGTTATCTACAGTAGTGACACTGAGGTGCAATGACTGGTGTACAATTATAGAACCAGGGTGGCAGGATGATTGAACTGGCTAACTGCCATTTTCACAGCAACTGGTTTTTTTCTTGTGGATTTTTAGATCAGATCCCTGCAGGAACAGATTGAGTGGAGTTTTTATATTGTTATTATAGCTGTTTTTATATTGAAGTAATGATTTTTTGATATTTGATAATAAAGCCTCGAGATAATAGCAGTGGAAGCCTCAGCATAGCTTTCATAATCTATTGATTTTGTGGCTTTTTTCAGGATGGATTTTTTTCTTTGCTATCATTGTTTTTTTGTTTTTTAATTATTTTGTGGGGATTTCTCTCAGTGCTGTTTCCTACCACACAGTGCTGCTACATATGAAGTATATACAAACAGTGTGCTTATTTCTTCCTGCCAAGTGCTACTAATCAAATACAAATATAGCCCAAGTTTGGTCCTCCATCACAAAACAGTGATAGCTTTACTTCAGTGAGATAAAAAGCTGGATTAGACTATCTGAGAATTTCTGGATCATTTTGATACCATGTGATTATATTCCAGCCTCTAACTCAAAATTTAGACAGTAGGTTTTAGGAATGACTATACTTTATATCCCTAAATTATAATCTCTCCAGAACAGGAATGGTATCACTGTGTGTAGTCTGTTAAACACTCTGACAATTTTGGCAGGGAAGGCAGAATTTGATGACAGATTTGTAATTACTACTGTGAAGCTGAGAACTAGAAATGTGCCTGTGAGGGAGAGGTGCCCTGTTCTCTGGGAGCCTCCCACTCCTGGAAGCAGCTGGATCCACTGTTGCACCCTCGCCAGCCAAGAAGCTGCTCCTGCCCTGCCTTGTCCAAATTTAGCCTCATGCTGGTGAGTGGCCAGCCCTGATTTGTCCATGGCTGCTGCCAAGCAGATGGAACTGGCTGAGTTCTCTTCACCTTTGCTCAGCAAGAGCTCTAATTTGTGTGTCCTTCTGCTCCTCAGCCAAAAGTGGCAATGAAGTCTTACAGGCATGTATTTATTCTTGAGACTTACAAAGCTTTTTTTACTCTGAGGTTTACTGACAGCTCCAAAAGCTCCTGTAAGGCAATATGACAGAAAAAAAAGAACAGACAGACAGACAGTAATGGCATGACCCTAATTTCCTTAGGAAATCAGGCTAAAAATGAATATGTGACCTCAGACCCTTTGCTGAGGGCTTCCCCTTTGAAAACCAGCATGAGAAAGATATATCCTGGATCAGAAGAGACATGTGGAGATTACTGTAGTCTTGTGACTATATTAAAGGAGTCAAGAAAAGAAACTAGTTGTAAATAACTTTTAAGTCCTCCTAAATCATGATTATCATTAAAATTATTAAAAATAATATTATTGTATTTACTTTTCAAAGAAAGAAGTGGTGTCATGGTACAGGTAGCTGTGCCATGCAGCAGGTAAAAACAACTGAGAAAACAGGCTGGAGTCCCTGTGCCTTCCCTGGGTGAGGACACAGCACACAGCAGAGAGGGATTCCATCCTCAGGTAACATAAAGGGTGTGGAGTCAACTCAGGAGAGAGAAGCTCCATGTCCTACGCAGGCTCCGCTCGCCTACACATCGTAGTAGCTCACAGGCAGTTTGTAACCACTTAGGTGGGTGTTCTCTGTCTGCACAACTGGACTTTAAAGCTCAGTCCAGTAGTGACCTTGAGAAGTCCTCTCAGATGTGCTGGCAACTGTGGAGCTGACACATTTCCATACAAGGCACTAAACCCTTACGTACTGGAAAAGCCATTCAGTCTGTTAGAACTTGCATGGAAAAATACAAATATTTCATAAGGACAAGTGGGCAGATTATTTTCAGGGTATTGATTCCACATTTTGGTCTGCTGAAAATCTGCTGCTAAGTAGACCTCCATACTGGAGAGGCTGAGCAAGGTGGTCATTTCAGAGAGAGGCTCTGGGGATTTATTGATTGCACATGAAAACACTAATGATGAAATAGCAAAGACTGAGCACAATGTTGCCACTACCATTTGCATAAAAAGGTAACACTTCAGTGTTTGGAAGCCAGGACACTTCAAAATATTAGCAGCAGCTGTCCCTTACCACATGCAGCAGGATAGCAAGTCCCCCAGGCTTCTCATTTTCCAGTATCTAGGGAACTGGGACAACACGCACATAAAATTGTCTATATTGTTGTCTGCAACAAGTTAGCAAATATATTTGCCATACTAGATAGATCCTGAAAATGAAGCTCTTGTCTTCAGCAAACCTACAGAGTAATGTTTTCTCTCATACTGGAAAACAGCATCACTTTGGGAATTTGAAATGGCTAATTGGTTTTCTATTTGATTCTTGTCATCAGTTGAAGTTAATTCAATTAATTTCAATCCATTTTTTAAAAATCAATTTCTTGTAAACTCTCCTTCCTCCTGACATGCTAGTTTTGTCAACTGCAGTTCTCAGTTCCTTGCAGATGGGATTCAACAAGGGATCTCAAGCAGGTCCATGAAGTACTTTACCAAATAGGGTCCTGAAACACAACAGACCTTAAATGCCAGTCTGGCCTGCTGAGAGAGTCGTGAATTCACTCCACATCTGATGAGAGGATTCAAATCATCAGTTCAGTGGGAGAATCTTTCTGTTGTGGGGATGAAAAGCTCAGGGGACCTCACTCATGCTCAGTGGTCTTGTAATTAAATGTTACACACTTGATGAGCATTGCATTGCAAGCCTCAAGGCTAATTTACATGTTACCACCAAAATGTCTTATTTTATTTTGCTTGTAAAAATACTACACAGGCATTATTGCATGTCATTGCAAATGGTTTCTATCAATGATGCTTGGGTGCCTCTCGAAATTACTAAAAGCTGTACATAATTACTGCTAAAAACCCCTGTACAGAACCAATAATGCTTCCTCCACAAGAGCTATTTTATGACTAAGATGGTTTTCCTGATGTGACTGACAACGTTAGGATAAACAAGCAGCCTGCCAGCAAATAAAGAATAGCTTTTTGGGGAAATAAAGTGGTTTGATTCAATTATAGTATTACATGTACCATTAAAGTGTGTCACTTTTCTGAGAGTTGCCCATAATTCACAATAGGAAGGCAGTGTCAGAGAAAAGAGAGAAAAATTAAAGTAAATAGGAGCTCATTGTAAGAATGGTGAGAGATATGATCTAAATATAAGGTATTTACTGGTACATTTAAATGCTTTATGTTGTAAAAGTTGCTTTTAGTGGCTTGGGACACATGACTCATGTCACTCTTTATTTGAGACAAGTGAAAAGCGTGGATGGTCAGGGCTCTGGGATCCATTTAGCACATTTGTCTTTATCAGTTTCGTGTTCTGAGGAGTTTGTTCCACAAAGACCATTTCCATGCAGGCACATCAGATGGACTTAAATACCTTTCTTTAATACTCTTTACTACTGACTTCAAAGCAATGCTAGAGCACTGCAACACCATTTATTGGAATATATTAATAATAATAAATTACATTTTCATTCACTGAATTCCAGCTCTTAGAAGAATAAACAACCTTCTGCAGATGCAGAAGAAAGGCAGAGAAATATTAGATGACTTACCCACAGTCTGCAGCAGGTGAATGAAAGAATTAGATATAAAACCTCTGGCCTTTCTTCCAAATAATCTTGCCTGTATTTGTGCCACACTAAAATGATTTTGCATATGTCCTGTCTCAGAAATATGAAAAATATATGCAATATGCAAAACAGCCAATTGGACTACCTTTTGGAATATATCATCATTTATGAACAGTGCATCTTGAAACCTAAACAGATTGTGTGCAATTAATTGCAAACTGTCAAAGAGACTACAGGCTTTGTTGCCAATTTGTAAATAAACTCTGGTTTGCAAAAGGACTGAGGCAAGTAAGGTGAGTTTCTGTGGATAAAGGGGAGGCAATGCACAAATGCAATGCAACACAATTTTTACACTTCAGCCTTTAAGAATTTTGCTGACCCTGGAAAAAATGGTATGGTGCAGAGTCATTCAGTGCAGTTAGGTTTCTCTGTAGGCAGATATTTTACATAAGCTAAATGAAGAACTCCCAGCTTACATGAGATGCAAAAATAATAAAGAAGTTATATGCAAAAAGAAAAATGTACTTGTAATTAAAATCTTGGAAAACACATTTTTGTGCCTTAAAGATGTGCTGAACAATGGTGATGATGATGTGAAAACAAAGCAGATTCCTTTTATGTCCTGATTATGACCCTCAAATGATCTTTGTTATAAATATGCTCATGCTGGTGGCTGGCCAATACCTGACTGGATTCCTTATCCGGTGCTGTCTCTCTCCTTTTGTATCACTGCTGTTACCATCCTACCTCTCACTGTTCCCCTCACACATTCAATAAATACAATATGTTTGGTGCCACTGCTGATCTGCTGAGCCAGTCAGTGGCTGGCCCAGTGACTCAGACTTGGTCTCAGCTTCAAAAGATAAATGATGATATCTGTCTTTCTAGGTTTGAACTCCTCTGGTGAACAGCATCACAAATGTGGTACAGACCTTCAGTAATTATTGAAACAGCAGTTTGTCACAGGCTGCATGCAGCACTGATGGACAATCTGCTGGTGGATATAGTTAGAGGAAGGAATATGTAAGAAAATATGATATTTGTGACAGGCTTAATGTGGATTTTTTTGTTTCAGGGGATGAAATGTACCTGCGGAGGCAGTCGATGAAGAGCTAGGTACACATATTTATTAACTATTCTTTCCACCACTGTGGAAATATAAATATATTAATATTAATATATATAAATATATTAATATATAGGCAAAAATTACTCCAGTATTAATAAGCATTTGGCCCAAGTAGCAGTGACAATTACATGAAATGCAATTGTCCTCAGAAGTCCATCTATATCAGCAGTTTCTAAACCAAGTAGATTTAGCCTCTGAGGAAGAGGAGTTCTCCCTGCATATCCCAGACATCCCTCACATGGGTCATGGAGGGGGTCTCTGTGATGCTCAGCAAATTAAAAAAATCTCTTCCCTACTCCCCTGAGCCTTGTACCAGGCCGAGGTACAACATACAGGCACTTCCCTGTGCTCTGTGAACCTGAAAAAAACCCCAATATAAAAGTCCCCTCCTCATGTGAAACAATTCTCTTTATTCTTTTTCTGCCCTCATCTTGTAGCACAATTGCAGTTCCAGAAATGACACAAAACACTCAAGTCCATGGACGGTGAGGTAAATTCAAGGTTGAGAGAAGATGAAAGAAAAAATGGACTCTCAGCCTGATAGGCTTTGGATGGAACTTTACAGGATATCAGCACACCAAAGGATGCTGTTGTGTGCAGGAACCACAGGCTCAGCTGGCTGCAAAATTAGAAATCTAGAATTGAGAGGACAGAATTCACTGCTTAACCCCAGGCAAATCAAAAGTAACTTTTTGTTTCACAGCTTAATATTTAAATAATGTTGCTGCAATTAGTCAATGGAAGACATTTTGTTTTCTGTGAGATATATTCTTTCCAAGTCAAGATGGTTTGCTTCAAAGATTTATTTTTTTTAACTAGATTGCTCTTGGCTCTAGGGGTAGCGGGTTTCCTTCAGAAGTGGCACGAACACTTATGCTTCTCCAGCCTTTATTAACAAAAACTTTCAAAACCCGCGTGCCCACACCCCCTGTGGTACTTTGCATGTTGCTCTGCCGGGAGTGCTCGCGGTGCCCCAGAGCGGGCTCTCCGGAGCGCAGCTCTCGGCGCCTGCCTCCGAGTTCCCCTGCCCCGAGTGCCCCTGCCCCGAGTGCCCCTGTCCCGAGTGCCCCTGTCCCGAGTGCCCCTGCCCCGAGTGCCCCTGTCCCGAGTGCCCCTGTCCCGAG
>VWYI01029880.1:98892-165366 GCA_013399455.1 Anthoscopus minutus | reverse complement strand
CCGCGGGGCCCTGCCCGCGGGAGGGGGGGCCGGGGGGCAGCGGCGCTGGGCGGCAGTGGCCCCGTGTTGGTGCTGACTGGGTCCTTCCCTTACAGGTACTAGTGAATATCGGCAGCAACTTCGACTCGGAGCGGAGCACTTTCATCGCGCCCAGGAAAGGGATTTACAGTTTCAATTTTCACGTGGTGAAAGTGTACAACAGGCAAACCATCCAGGTCAGCCCCGAGCGCCGTCGCCGGGCACCGCGGGAGGGAGCGGACGGGTCGGCGGCCCGGCGGGAACGGGGTCGTGCGGGCGGCGGGGCGGGACGTGTCCCAGGGCCGCCGCGGGAGCGCAGACCTGCGGCGATTCTCCACTCGAGGCGATGGTGCCCAAGGGCCCGGTGAGCCCCAGCAGGCCTCCGCTAGGCCCCTGTCCGCATGAGCCGTCCCGGGATGGGAGGTGGCTGGCTGCCTGCTACCCCCACACAGCTTGTCCGGGCCCTCGGACTGCCCAGTGCCGCGGAGTGCTGGCGGGAGCATCCCTGCGCCGAGCCCGTAGGAACCACGGCCCCTGGCGGGCTTCTCACCCATTCTCCTGTGGCAGAAGATTTCATAGGGATTTGGGGTTTGGGGAGGTGCCTGTGGCATGGAAACGATAATGAATCTGTGCATATCTCGGCAGCTACCTTACACGTACCTGCCTTTTCTATGGGGTTTGACGCATGTGCTGCTCTAGGTAGGGCCGGTAAATTACCGGCCTGAAGCCAGGTAGCATAATCAAGACAGGAAATCTGACTCTGTAATGATGCACTTTGCAAAGCTGAATGGACAGCTAGATAGCACCGTTCTGGTGCAAGTGCCTTAAGACCTTTGGATTGGGCAGGTAGTGTATTATTAATGTGGGGTACGCAGTCCCGGGATCATTAACGTGAGCTTAGCAGAGCTTATTGACTGTGTTGTGGCATATTGTCTTTGCTGCCTAACAAAGGAAAACTACCCCTTGAATACACTTCAAAGGCCCTGACTCCACGGCTGTGGCTCTGCTCCTCCTGTCTCTGAGGTTTCGCATAAAGCCATCTTTCCATAAGTACAAGCAGACCTCTTTTCATAGCCTGAAAACACAGGCACCCTATTGAAATTCTCCAAAATAGGATCAATGTCCTTCTTTATATGCACCGGGTGTTTTGATGTGGTTGTCGGTCTAAAACAGCGGTGAAAGACTTCTTCCTTTGGAGGACATACCTTAGCTGGGTTTGGATTGGCATTTCTTTTTTATGGGACTGGAGTTTCAGCTGTCAAAAGAGGCCTTTCCTTAACTAAGCATTTGCCTGTTAGGCAAGCCCCAGCGGTGCCATTGTCTGACTTTAATTGACAGAGGGCTTTGTTTTATCTTGCTCTTTAGGTGAGTTTGATGCTAAATGGGTGGCCAGTGATTTCTGCCTTTGCAGGGGACCAAGATGTGACCCGAGAAGCTGCTAGCAATGGAGTCCTGATTCAGATGGAGAAAGGAGACAGAGCTTATTTAAAACTGGAGAGAGGAAACTTGATGGGAGGCTGGAAGTATTCAACATTCTCTGGATTTCTAGTGTTCCCGCTTTAAATCACTCCTCATCCAAGAAAAGGGAAAATCTCTTACAAATTCCCAAGTCAGAGCTGGGTTTGAAAAGTCATGGACAGCAGACTTTTTACATTCAAATATTAAAGAAGCTTAATCCTGCTTAGGTTTGTGTACATCTGCTTTGAAGAATTACTACTTATTTTTGTTGTGTTGCAGCCAACAGGCGGGAGACACTATAATTGATCAAACCCCCATTTATATTCTTCTCTCTCCTCCCACAAAATTAGTTCCCATCTCTGTGTCATTGGTGTGATCTGCCATTGTTCCCCCATGGCTTCTGCCTCACACAAGTAGACTTTAGATATTTTCATTGTCCTTTACAGCATATTTTGTAGTTTTGTTTTTAAAACATGTTAATCTTGACTCTTTCTCTGAGTTTAACTTTTAAAAAAAGAAAAAAGCAAAGTATTTTTTGAATACATGGATGCCATGATGGAAGGGAAAATGCAATTCTTGCTGTGTATTGGCTGGCAAAAGGAAAAATTTCTACATGAAGAACTATCCACAGCCAAGGCTGACTAGAGTATTTCAATATTTCTATGTAATTCTGAGTGATTGTGAAATTTAAGGCTGCTAAATGTTTTGATGCTTGTTTTGCTCTTGTACAACGTGGCCCAACTAAATGCCAGGAAGTATATTGAACTTTTACTATTACTCTGTAATATATGTGTGAATATTGAAAATTAATTTTTGCTTTAATTCAATAAAGTTTAAATGGGACTTTTATTTTTCTTAACCAGAAATAAGGTTTCTCAATGCAGGTAGGTGGGGAAGGAGGCTCGGCGGGGTCCCGGGGCTGCTGCAGTGGGAGCGGCTCGGGGGGTGCAGCCCCTGCCCCGCTGCCCGCAGCCCCCCCGCACGGGTCCCGCAAGCCCTGCGGGCAGTGCCGGCAGCCCGAGCGGACCCGTCGATGGGAGGAAGTTTGATGGCGTCTCTGATATCCACTTATTTATAGCATTTATCTGTATTATACTCTCTAGACCAGATCGCATTTTATACGGCCGCCTAAAACCACCTGACCATGTGCACTCGAGGCTGGTACTATTGATTCGCTGGTATTATTTGTTTACCGTCTTTTGAAGATATAAATGCCATAATTTTGCAGTACTCAAAGAGATTACTACTTTTATTAAAAGGTGCGTACCGAGGATTTCGATTGTATCTAAACTTAATGTGAAATAAATCGGTGAAACGATCCCCGGGCTGTGTGCGTGGCGCGGCAGGCACGGGGCTGCCCCGGCTGCGGCACCAGCGGAGCCGCGCGGATCCCCGACTCCCGGGAAGGAATTTAATTAGCGCCAAGAAGGGGGGGGATTAATCGAGCACAATAAGCAACGCTTCTCGCTTTATCCGCAGGTTCTGCCCTGGAAACAGAGCGGCGGGGCGGGCGGGGACGCGCTCCGCGAGGGGCGGCGGTGGGGAGCGGGGTCGGCCGGAGCCGGGGATGGCCACGGCCCTCGGACTCCAAGTGGAATACACCAGCTGTCAGCTCCGACTCTGTCACCCTGCGGCGCAGGGGCCAAAACAACTTCTGGCCGCGCGTTTGCCGCCTGGCCCCGGTCGTGCTTCGCGCCCCGCAGGAGGCGCGGGCCGGCCCTCCAAAACCCCCGCCAGCCGCTCGCCAGGAGCCTCGGCACCTGCGGCCGCTGGCCAGGAGCCGAGCGAGGGAACGACTGAAACTTAACAAGGAATAACGACGCCGGGCTGTGTTCACCTGGAGTTACAAACTGCTCAAGACAGCCAACACGTCGCATGCTCCTCTCTCAACGCGAGACTCTTGCTACTCTTCCCTGAAGCCTCTCACGCCGCGCCGCCTCCCTCCCGCACGGCTGCCAGCCCCGTGCTCCCTGCTCGCCCTCCCCTCCAGAGCGGCAGGGTCAGGGCGAGCCGAGCAGCCCTGGCCTCCCGTGACCGCGGGGAGTGGGCAGCGGGAGAAAAAAAAAGGGGGAAGGAACAAAAATTACTAAGTTGCAAGAGAAAGGAAGGCGGCCTTGTGCCTTCCCCGCCTCGTCGCGCCGGAGCCGCGGGGGATCCCGGCGATCGCCGCAGGTGCGGGGGCTGATGATGCTGACGGTTGTCTTTTGTTTTTTCTTTTTCCCTCCTCTCCCTTAACGCGAAACAAATAAACCCGCCACCTTCCGCTGAAAGTTTTCCCCTGGTTCTGAGCGTCTCATTAATATTGTGCAGCTGGAAATTACATTACTCCGTTCGCAGCAAATCGCTGCTCTGCGGCTGTTACAAAACGCCGCCGTGGCTACTTGAAACAGCCTCGTCTGCTCCGCGCAGCGAGCCCCCCAGCCCGCTCAGGGATGCTCCCCTCAGCGAGCCCCACACCTGGGACCGCCCGGAGGCCCCGCGGTGGGGCGGGAGTTGCGGCGTCCTGCCCGAGCAGGCAAAGCCCCCGCCGCACCGAAAACCCCGTGGCGATGGGCTGGGGAGCCCTTGTGGGTGTCCTGGGTGGGGGCCCTGGCCCAGGACCCCCCCCCCGGCTCCCTAGAGGGGCAGGCGGGTGCCGCTGCCTCCCCGCCTCAGCTCGGCCCGGAGTTCCCCGGCCGCGGTGTCGGGAAGCGCGGGCGGTGCGTTCCAGCGGCGGTGCTGCCCCATGATTTATTTCAGCAGACACCTTGTGTTTAAAAACAGCCCCTTTCTGCCATCCCTGCGCCCCCGGCGGGTCGGGAGAGGAAGGCCGTGAAGGTCGGAGGGCACGGGGTAAGCCGTTCTTGCCGAGCCTCCCGGGGCCGCCGCCGCCGCCCGACGGGGCGAACAGGGCGCGGGGCTTCCTTAGGCCAGCCGGCCGCGCCCATGCTGGTCACCACCCGCAGCTGCTACTTTGGCCTCGTGTTTATGGCGGGGAAATGTTAAATGAGCCTGGTTGCACCTGCTCGGAGCCTGTTCTCATCCTGGAAATCACCCACACCTGGGCGGGCGAGGCAAGGCCGCCTTCCTGCCCGGGCAACGCCGGGTCCTGCGAGCCGCAGGGCCGGTCCTGCGAAGAGAGCGGGCTCCGAGGGGGTGGCCAAGCTGAGGGAACGGGACATGCCGGGGGTCTGGCTGCGGCCACCGCTGTCCAGGCTGTACGGAGCCGGAGACAGAAGAGGGACTGGCTTTGTCCGGCAGCCCCGCCACGGCCGGTGAGCAGCGGGCGGGAGCCACGAACGGCCCCAACACCGAGGGGTCCCTCGCAGGGAGGCCGTGTCCCCTCAGGGCTCTGGCGGCCTCAGCCCGGCCCCCGCGGCCGTGGCACTGTCGCGCTGCCTCCAGGAATGAGCTCTCTACTCTGCTTTAATGTATTTTCAGTTGATGTATGTAATGTCTGATTGAATTTATTGCTGATTAGTGTTGAGCATGAGAACAAGAAATTATGTTTCATTCAGTTCATTAGCATGTCTAGTGTTTGCTTTATGAGCATATCGCTAATGGTAATGACCAATGTTGATTGATTTCTAATGTGAATATAATTACACAATGTAGGGGAATTAAAGGGAAAATCCACATTTTTAATTGTTGGGTTTTTAGGGACTGCATGTGGGGGCGAAGGGGGTGGACAGGGGAGAAACAAACCAACTCTCTTCTGCGCAAACGATGAGAAGGTACAGATTAATGACTCCAGCAGGAGACGGGGAGTTTGGTTCAACAGAAGAGCAAGTCAAATGCAGTTAACTCAGGGAATAGTTAATGCACACTCGACATTGCAAAACACAATTTCCCCTCGTCTGCCCCCCAGGTACATCTGGAAGCCCGCTAAGTCCGTTTGGAAGCGGCCGTTCCCGAGGAGCCGGCGGAGGCTGGGCTTCGTGCATGGCCGGGCAGCCGGCTCCCTGCAGCCCCGCCGGCGGCTGCGCGGCTCCGAGGCAGCGCCGCTGCCGAGCGGGGAGAGCTGCGCCCTGCCCGGGGTCAGCGGGGCGGCTCGCCCTGCTCTGGCAGCGGCAGTGCCGCCCCCGGCAGCGAGCCCTTGCCCGCATCCTTCCTGCGAGCTGGAGACGGAGACCAGCGAGTGCTGGAGAGCGCCGGCCGGAGCCGTGCGGAGGGCTGCAACAGGTACGGGGCGCGGAGCGGGCTGGCCGCCGGGGGAGGCAGGGACGGGACTGGGCGTGAGGAAGTTGGAAGCAGTTTGTGTACTCCATCTAATCTCTGTGCTCCAGAGGGTGACCTCTGAGAGTGTCCCCCTAAAAGGGAAAGGTGGCCCGGGAAGGGAGAGATCAGGCTTTTGCTGGAGTTATCTCCAGTGGGAGATACAGAGGGAGAGCAGGAAGGCTCTGAGGAAACCCCTTTAGTGCAGAAATCCCAGGTGGGACACACACCCTTGTGGAACTGTCTTAGTTTCACCCTCAGACAGGGTCAGTGGGTGAAGTGTGATGTGTTTTCTGCCAGCTAAGAGTTGCTAAAAGGCCTGTGTCATTGCTTGCCCAAAAAGAAAAGAGGCCTTGTGTTTTTTCAGAGAGTGAAATAAGCTGTGTGCCTTGCATAGGAGAAGAGGGCTCAGGCAAGGCTGACAATAATCAGTCCCTGTGCCTTGGGGCACTCACTGAAAATCCAGTGTGGGCTGGAGTCAGTTATGGCTGCACTGGGTGCATTTCCCTTCCACTAATACCTTCTTCCTTCCTATGATGTATTCCTGGGATACAGGGCAGTGGGGTTTGGGGTTCTTCTGCTCTGGTGGTCCAAAGCCAAAAGCCATGTTGATCCCAGTATGAGCAGCTGTGCACATCTGGGTGCAGAGCATTCTTGCTCTTCCTCATGACAGCTTTGAGCCTTTTGTTGGACAAGAGAGGAAGATAATGCCATTGCCTTTCTGCAGCTTCATACAGCTGGGGAAAAGTGGTAATGAACCATTATTCAATATTTCACCAGTAGCACTTAAGTTCTTACAATATGGGATTCCTGAAGTGAAACAGTTGTTCTTCTCTCAGGACGATTCAGGGATTCTAGAACACCCTGTCTGTGAAATTTTTCTTCAGGAGGGAATTGTGGAGCTGTTGGAGAATGGGTCTGACATTGCATGAACATACAGATTTGAAGAATATACCCAAGGGTCTCCTGCCTCTTGTGCCTACATCACTAACAAAGACAGGTTCAGACTTAGTCATGAGTCTTCATGCAGCGTGCTGCTCGTGGCACTCTTAGTATTGGTGACCTTCTAATTGAAATACTGCCAAGCTATTACAAAAAAGACCCAAGAAAGAGATGTTGGAAGAGTTTGCACAAAATGAAGACAAAAGATGTGAATAGTTGTCATTCACATTAGTAATTTATGCTGCATGCAGTATGTTTGAAGAAGCATCAGTGCTTCAGCGGCAGTTATATTTCCAGGGTTTGGGGGTTTTTGTCTGCACAATACTCATTTCAAGGACTAAAGGTTCATGGGAGGACTCCTGCTTTGTTTGCAGTTAATAGTCATTCAGCTTGTAGTGGAAATTCTCATTGCATTGTTGGACTTCATGCTAATATTAATGTGCTTTCAGTGTTTTGGGCTTCAGGGTCAGTCAAGTCAGGGCCATCCTCCTTGAGCTGTTTCTATACTGACAGTGTTTTCCAATTTTTCCAGTAGAAACAACACCTTTAAAAACATAAATATTTTAGTGGAAATTAACACAGTCCTGAACCTTTTCTGTTGATACAATCCCCATGCTACTAATTGCATGACAGCTGATTTTGGTATTGTTGTCACCAAAGCAGGTCAATATTTCTTTCTGTTGTGAAATAAAAAAGTTATGAATGTGCCATGTTCCTCACTCTACAGTTTGTTCCATCAACATTTCTTGTATAACTCTTCAGTATATTAGTCATACTGCCTGATGTGTTGACCTGATAAATACCATTTCCACTGAAAGAATGGAGAAGTATTTTGGGTTTTGCCATGCATGTGGTATTGTTTCTGATTTTGTAATTGTTAAAATCTGGTTTACAGGACTTGAGATTTCATGGGTCAGTTATCCTTCCTACTTTGATTCTCCCTACTTTTTCAGCATTGAATCATGTTTTAAAATTATTGATTGGCATAATCATAATTCATAATTTCCTTTTGAATGTTTTTATGATTTTTTTACTTGGTTTTGTGTTTCCTGGATGACAATGGAGCTGAATTTCCCTACAATTCTGTCTGTTGAGGTGTGGGGGAAAAAGAAACTTCAGATGTCTCTCCTTTTAATCTAGTTTTATTGTTTGCTGTCTTCTGGTTGATTAATCTCACTATTTTAGTCTCTGAAGAGCCTTTCCAAAGACTCAGTTGTTCACACAATCCAGAGGAGTGCAGCCTCTAGTTTTGAAACATCTCCTTTGAAATGGCAGGACCAGCTCTGTCCAGGAGAGTGAGATGGGGCTCAGCAGTTATTTTATCCACAGCAGAAATTCTAATTCCTGTAGCTGTGCACTTTGTCTTGTGCCCAACCTCTGCTGCATTGAGCAGAGACCTTCACTGAGTTTCCTGCAATATTCCCAGGCCCTTATTGTGGCTTGATTAAGCTAATTGAGAGCTCTGCTGGGAATTAACCACCATTAATATATGTAAACCTACCAGCTTTGCATTTAGCTTATCACATGCATGAACAATTGCACAGCTCTGAGCAAACATGGAATTATTTTTTTCCTATATGGAACTAAGACACCAGTGTCTTGAAGCACAGGTTTAACACAGCATTTTGATCTGTGAAAATAATTTATTTTCCTAATATACATAGCAGAAGTCCTTTATTGACAAGAAAGGACTTTGAAACAAATACAGTGAGAGAAGAATCAGCTTTGCTCTATAGCAGGAAGAGGAGGATCTTTCTTTTCTAAAGTAGAAATGCCAGGGCTCAGTTTTGAAGATATGGTTTTAGTTCCAGTGGGTCATTAAATGAATTTTTTTCTGCTGACAGAAATTTGCATGGCTGTGTTGCAGGGCAGATTCTTGCAACTTATTCTGCCTGTGGGATATTTTAGCAGAATTCAGGAAACTGCTGTCACAGAAAAACATCCTAGTCCCATTTCCTGAACTGATACAAGCAGTAGATCCACTTGCATGAGACATGGATTACTTGGATCTTTTGAAGAAATACATTCACATTTATTCTTCTCACATTTCATTTTATTTTTTTCATGGAGCCTTATATAACACAACGGAATTCTTTTGGCCATGTTTTCAAGATCATGTAAGTATTCTGGATAGCTGTTGAGATATTCAGTAGTTTCAGTGGTAAACACGTGGTGAAATGATGCTATTGTCCAGAAAAATGTTGTCCAAAGATGCCTAGGATAGGTTGGTTTGTGGGTTTGTTTGGGTTTTTTTTCTAAATAACTGGAATGTCACGGACTGATCCAGTGTTTTCTGGTGATTGTTATGTAAATTTCTATCAGTGTCGGGCTTTAGGTGCATAACTTGTTTTATTCCTATGACAAATTTTCCTCTTTAATATTTATATTCTTTGAAGATGAAAAAATTTGAAATACATTAAAAAGCATTGAAAGTTAATATATCAAGTAAAGTATTTGTTTAAATAGAATCTGTTACTATTTTCTCTTGAAACTGTCAATGGTTTTAGGAAGAAACCACCTCTCCTCTGTTTACTAGCAGTCTTTCAGATGGTACTGAAGATTTGTATACTTGTGCTGTGTGGGAAAGGACATAGCTGAACTGTTCTGGAGTTGTTTGACGACAAAATGAGTGAAGTACTCACAAAAAAATGAGGAGAACACAATATCAAGGGCACACACAGTTTTTGTTTCTAACTGTTTTGTGTCTTTGTGGCTGAGGTGGTCAGAGTGTAAGGTAGTGTTGGCTCCTGACACCAGGCAAACTGAAGCTGCAGTTCTCTAGGCCAGTTGGTCAGTACCTACAGGTTTGGTCATGACTGCTTTGTGGTCAGAACATGGAAATGCAGCCAAATCCCTTTGGTTATACTTCAGCAGCTGGGAAGATGAGTCTTGTACAATCAGAAATCAACTGCAGAATGGTAATTTTAGTTTAATGTTTTTAATGTTCCCTTACTGTATTGTGCTTTCAGCAAAGCTGAAGATGTTGCAGATTCAACACCGGGGTATGGCTTTTAAATTGATATTATTAGGAGCTGGTCTGATCAGTGCTATCAATGTTAGCACATCCCAAAGGAGGCAGGGCTGTTCATTCAGATTGGCTTCACGTGTATTCTCTCCATTTGTGGCTGTGTGAATATATTTATATTTTCCAAATGTATCTGTCACATCCTACCTTAATGGTGACAGCATATCTCATCACACTGTGTCTCTGTCTTTCTGTATCTACACTGGTGTCTAATGACTGCTTCTGCACAAAGGCTGCTGTACTCCATGCAGCTGAGCGAGCTCCTCTCTGACTCAGACGCTTTTCACTGCCTTCACCTCTGCAGTTTATGGAAATTTCCCTCCTGTTTGCTGTGGCCAGGTTGCACTAACCCTGAGTCTGCCCTCGGGCAGAGGAGGATGGTGAGATGCATTTCTACAGCTGTAGAGCACAGAAACACTTCTGCAAGCTTGAAGCAACAGGACTGTTACAGGGTAGGAAGTGCTAAGCACTTCTGGGCAGGCAAGGTAAGCCCTGGCCACACCTGACCAGGTGTAGCAGAGTTTTAAACACATGGATTACTTGGATTATGTGCAACAGCATCAGTAATGTGCAACAGTTCTTCATATCTTGAGACATTTTTGGTATATTCCTTCTGTTGCTGTTGCTCATTTGCTGAGTTTCCTCCATGAGTTGTGCAGCTTTTCAGTTGCAACTGGTTTAGTAACCTTTCTTCTCAAAAGGCCCAACACTTCAGCCTTGCCAATCAGGAGGAGAGCCTCTTGGCTGTGCTAACTCAGTTTGTGTCTGCCTCTTTGTGTATCGACTTCCTGTCATCTTTGAGATTAACTTAAAATAATCCTTGCCTTTAGTAGCTCTTTCCAGTTTTTTCTACTACCTTTGTAGGTTGTTCATGCTGTGCTTTTCCTTTTCTAACTTAATTTTCTTTTCTTGTTTAGAAGAACCCTGTTGATATTCAGTATTAGGATCTCTGCTGGAAACCAGTAATACGTTCATTCTGGCTGAAGTATTGGCTCCCCACATCTCTGACTGGTTCCTCAGGAAAGGATGGAGATAGATACTGATATCTCCAGTTACTCTGTTGAGGAGCCTTCCATTTTACAAACCCCTTAAGCTGAAAGTGTGTCCGTGGAGTTGAAAGCAACAAGGTGCTTCATGATTTTCAAGTTAAAGCACTTAAGCATAAGCTTACCAGCTCTGCATGCCTTCAGCTAGATAATAGAAACACAGGAGTTGTTTTATATTTAAGCCAGCAGATAAAAGTGGCCTTTTGAAAAGTGGAAAGTTCCTTTAGAAGGAATCACAAGCAGCTGCTTTTAAGGTGGGTGGCAAAATGATGTTCATGAAGACAGATGTGGAGTCTTCAGTGCTTACATGTAAGCCCACGTGAGCAAGTTTGTTTCTTTGACTGATAAGTTGCTTTAGTAAATACTGATGAACCTGACTGACATACTGCTATGTCATGAAATGCAGTAGCAAAAATCATGGAAAGAGTTGCTCTACAATAGCTGAGGTTTGGTTTCTGTGTCTGTTTTGCCAAGGAGGTAAATTGTACCAGTGTCTTTGGCTGGTGTGGTTTACTCTGTTATCCATACTGGATGGGACAATGACTCTTCCCTCTCCCAGCTATGCATGGCAAAAGAGCCCAGGAGAATTATTCTATTGGCAGCTCATTAAATAAGTATCCATCCAGGCTCATGGCTGAGCATGAAGTTTCTCATGGTTCAGAGTTAAATGTTACAAGGGAATAAAATCTTTCTCACTAAATGATAGCACAAACACAGTAGGAGGTATTTTGTGCAGGGAATACAAGCTATTGTCCTACCCTTGTCCAGAAGGCTGCATACATCAAGCAGAAGATGTCTTCCTTACATTCCAGCTAAATCAATGTTATTTCTTCCAGAATACTGCTGCTTCCGTTTCTAGAGATAAAAAAACATAGCTCACTGTCAGGAGATAATTCCTTCTCTTGGGCTTTCTGTCCTTGACCAGTAGAAGTTTTTATTTTTCGTAGACAAGGAAGCCTTTCTTTATCCCTGGAAGATTAAATTGTCTTGCTGGTAGATCTGCCTTACTGAAGAAATGGAGGAGGAAAAGCAGATAGGGAAGAAATAGAAAAGAAAATAATTTCAAGGTATCTTTATAGTCTCCTATTGTTAGGATGTCAATTACTACCATATATCACCTACACAGCAAACTTGTCATAGCTTGGGGTATTTTTTTTCCCCTCCATCTAGTAGAAAATGTATCCGTTATCCATATGAAATCTTTCTTATTGCTGGACTCATCTTTAAAGTATAGCTGTGATGCTCAGAGGGATTTACTTTTTTAGTGTCCTATTCAGAAGGATGAATGTTAAAAGATCATAGTTTTTTAAACTCCGGTTGAGCATTCTGTGGGAATAACTGAAGGAACTGCTGCCCTTTTCAGGTGTGTGAGTTGGCACAGCTCTTGGTTCAGGTGCTGATGCCTCACACTGGAGTGGTGACGAATGGTTTATTCAGCAGTGTATCTGGAACTGGGGGCTGATTTAACTGCAGAGTGCTTTGGCTACTGTAAACACAGATCCTCCAAAGCAGTGTTTAGGAGCAGGAAGAAGCTTTAGGACCTGGGGAAGCCCCGGATTGGGGCAGTGGGCTGAGAGGGAGCCGGCCCAGGCCGGTGCCCGGGGCGCTCCCGGGGCTGGCACACGTGGGTGGGCAGCTCTTAGCATGGATTTGCCTCCACAGCCATCAGACACCCGGAGCAGCAGGAAAGAAGGCAAGCACTTATTCATAAAATGCATCAACTTGCAGACCTTAGATACAAATCTTCCCTTTCCTTGTGGGAACAAGAACTGACTTGTGTTCCCCGGAGCTCAGATTTTCCTCCCACCCTTGGAAGGAGGAGCGGGTCCATCACCTGGCAGCGCGTGTGTGACCCTCAGGGAGCAGCTCCTGTCCTAAATGCTTTACTTTTGAGCTTCAGCATTGACTGGCCAGGAAAAGTTTGCCAGGAGGGCTCCCAGCTCTCCCTGGGGACAGAGGGAGTATAAAGAAGGGAGCAAAAGGGTGAGAGGTGTCTGCTAGTTCAGCTCTCCCTTGGTCAAGTTCTCCCTCCTTGATCTGCCCAGTTCTTACGTAAGGCCAGTCCTCTATTCCTTTCAATTAGAGCTCTATCCTACTTTTCTGTCCCTTCCAGTTTGTGGATTTTAATCCTCTCTCAAGTCTGTTTCATTTGTATTTCTTCTTTGCTTTCATGACTCAGGACTTTTTTTTCCTCATTTTCTTCATGCTATGTCATTTCTTGTGGCTGGAACAGTGTCCTTTTTTTCTGAAAGGAAACATCAGTCCAGCAGGAGGATTAAAGGAGATTTTAAAATAAATTCATAGGAAGTCTCAGAAACGGGAAGAAAATGGCATCAAGTTTCAATTCAAGCGAGCTTTATTTCTGTATAGTATAATATAATTCATAATGTTATCAGTATCTATAAAAGCTTAAAGAAAAGGCAGCAGTAGGAGTTAAGAAAAAAATCCTGTAAAGGATACAAAATTAAATTTCAAAGTACTGCAGAAGAGAAGGGCCAGAACCCCAATAGCAGGCTGTTTGGAAAACAACACCTTTGAAAAGATCCAAGATAAAGCCAAAAGATGGAAGTGCCCCCAAACCAGCAAAAGAGAAGCCCATCTAGGCCAGTTTAAGTGAATGGGTTAGGAGCTGAAGAGGAAGGGAAGGTTAAGCAATTTTTGTTTATGTTGTACACAGAAAGAAGAAATAACCACAAACTTTCCTCTGGGTAAAGGGGATCAGAGGAGCACTGACAATAGAATTTGATTATATTGCTCAGGCAGTTTTAAAAAATACACAGACAATCTCTAAGCTTTCTCCTCTCTGTCTTTAAATAACCAAAAAACCACAAACCACCACAAAATATAAATCTCAAAAATGAGGCATCAAAATGACAGATTCTTCTTTGAACTTACTCTTACAGGTTAGATCATAAATTCTCTTCTGCTGTAATGAATGTGATTAAAACCATGATATTTCCTTCTATACCACCTTGAAAAGTAAACAATTCAATGGAGAACTATAATTATAAAATGTTCCATGCTCTACTTTAGTTTAACACTGCATTTCATACCAGCTTACAGCTGCTATTACAAGGGAAAGATTTGTATAACCTCTGTCAAATTTCCCACAAATGGAACTTTTTCTGCCACCAATGTGGACCTACAGCTTGTGGCATAGTCCCAGTGCCTTGGAGACTTATGGCCTTTGCTTGAAAGAAAAGCAGAACTGAATGAGATTTTGACAGGAGTACATCAATAAAATAATGGTAAGTTGCATCAAAAGACACCACATTTAGTTTATTTGTCATAATCATGATTATCATCATCATCTTGCCCCAAAGACTATTTTCAGGTTGTAGGAATCTGCCTAAATTCCAAGTTATATAGCAACTTCATTTATTTATTTATTGAGACAAATGATGATTTCCATCTGCTCTCATGTTTAGCAGTCTCTGCTTCACTACATATTACAGCTGTTACCTTAGAAGTTCTGCCTTGGGCCTGGGCAGCATTAGGCACTGGTACACTGGAAACAAGGAATGCTTCCTGCAGTTATATAGCTGAGCAAGTAAGGAAATGGGTGAATCTTTCCTTATCCTACAGGAGAAAGGTTGCTATTTCCCTGTTCCCAGTTAGCTAAATTGTTTTGAATCCAGGACAGATGTGATTTGGGAAGTGATGATGAAATCTCAGACAAAACAATGATTTTTAATTTATTGATGTCAGGTTATTCCCATGTCAGAGTTGTTACTTCTCCTTGGGCCTGCTTTTCTCTTTTGCTGGTAGAATGTTGGGCATGTAAGGCTAGTGCATATTACTATAGTAGGGTATTCAAGACTTCTTTCCTTATCAAATAAGCAAATTCTAGGTTTGCCTTTTCAAACCTCAGATGTTTAATTTTGCTGTTGTGTTTTCACAGTGTCATCTTAGTAGGCTAATTGGTTTGATTTGATTTAGTTTTGAATGCTGTTCTGCAGAAACAGGGAAGTTGAAGATATCTATCCTAGGCTATAGGAGTAAAGACCAAGCTGTGTGACCATTCCCTGGCAGGCTCTGTGTGTGGCAGATCTGTGTGTTCAGCTCCAGACACCCCTGATGGGGTGCTCAGCTCTTACATGATACCCCTTGCTAATGGGAACTGCCCTTGCAGAATTCTGTTAAGCATAATAAGGTACATATGGGATAAGAATAAAACCAGCTCAGCTTTATGATGTGACTTGCATGCCTGGTAATGAATAGAAGGAAAGCACACGCTTTCATGAACACAGAAATGTAATATAGTCTCTTCCTGGGGTTGCACCAGTGGGACTGAAGTTTATTTCGGCATTCCAAGGGCAATAAAAAACTAAATTTAAACTCAAAATGTACTCAAAAGAGTACACAGAGGCTATGTACTGTTCAAACTTTGCTTAGATCATAACTACTTATGTAAAGTTACTTTATACCAGCTAGTTAGACTTTATGTTTTTGAGCAGTGCCTCTGTTACTAGCAAAGGCAAAGCAAGGGGAGAGGGTGCATCTCAAAGTTCAGCTCTGTGTTACTACTGCATTTAATTCAGCTCTTGACTGCTTAGTGCAGAGCTGTGAGGAGAGATTTGTAGCTCTTAACCTTCTTTGTGCAGGCACCTTTAAAGCTATTCCTTTCATTGTTAGACATCTCAGATTTTGGGTTTTAAGGGAAACATGAAAGGCAGAGGTGAAGAAGATGCCAGGTGAGGGTTTGCTATAGCAGGTAAATGCCTGTTAGTTATAAACTCAGACTGCAAGGACTGAGTATGAACAGTAACCAGGTCCTAGCCAGTGGGCCCTCAGTTCAGAGTTTCACTGGTCCATTGTGTCTTGTGAAATCTGTCAGCCTGACTTAGCAGGAGTGAACATTTCAACTTTTCTTGGAGCAGATATAGATGGGAGTAGCCATGAGATGTGAAAAGTGCTGTCTCTCTGGCTTCTGTGAGAGAAAACTGCACATTTTCTAGGATTTAAAATATGTTTTGGGGAAATAATTAAAGTTACCAGCTATGTTTATTTATTCTTAGTTTGTTCATTCTTTGAAATAGTTCTGCTATGGGAAGCATGCCCAATATTTAAGATATTTGATATCACAACAAAGATTGAAGAAGACTAATTTACATAAAAATACCACTTATTATTCAGGAAAGGTCAAAAAAAGTTTCAACATGTTGGAAGACTAATATGCATGAGATATAATCTCAAACTGACAGTCTCTAAAACTGCAGATAAGTACAAAAAAACCCATCTGAAGAGAAATCCTTGCATTTTATAAACAATAAGATATATTTTAAAATCTTTCTATAAAGGTTTCAACTTATTTTTATTTCTTCTGTATCTTGCCAGTCCCTCTTTCCCCATCAGCCCCTGTTTTAGGCACCCTCTGTCCATTTTCCCTGCCTTCCCAGATGTACTTAGATCTCCTTTCTTCTTTTGATATCTGTTTCACCATGACTGCTACATCCTTATAATTTCCTACACTTTTTGCATTCACTGGCATTCAGCCATTTACATTGCTAATTTTTTTTTCCAGTCTCATAATAGTTTTACTACAGTTACAGGGTCCAGTCCATGCCTTTGTGTACTGAAATTCCCACTAGTCAGTTTTCTTTTGGTGAGTACTCACCCAATACCTGTTGTTGTCCAGATTTTCAACTCTGAGCCACAGCTGACTCAGCTCTCCTGAAAACACCACATAATTTATTTTCTGTGATTATCCCACTTCACACATACTAGATTTGTAGTTTCCTTTTTGATTTTATTAAAGCATTTTTATAAGATTGTCTTCACTAAAATGGCTTTCCAGCCATGAGCAAATGTTAGCTCTTCCTAAAATGTATGCATGCATGTTTCTACAGTACTTGCCACCAGGATCTTAAAAGATAAATATTTACTACTCAGTAGAAGTGTTACTTTTAACTGTGGATGTGCATGAGCCTCTGTTACTGGCTGGGATTGTGGACAAACATCTGGACAAACATCTGTGTGTTTCTCATTCTTCCCAACTTTATTTGGGCATTTATGAGAAAAAAGAGGGTTTTATTTCTCTTAGTTTCTTTTACATGTATTATTTTCTGCTTCAATCTTATTAGTTTGAGAACTCTGGAAAATACGAACTTTCAAAGCAGATGAAACATCAGTTACAGCCTTAGAGGCTTCTCTGGGACAGAGCTGTTTCCTCTAACTCACTGAAGACATTGCTTCAGGGAGCAAAAACCGTATTTGTTCTCCATGGCACTTCATTATTTGGCTTCCTTGAAAGACCCAGTTCAGGAGCTGGTTGCTTCTGACAACAGCAGCAGTTGCTGCAGTCCAGATGAAGGATCTGACTGTGGTTCTAGAATATGTGACGCAAACATTAGCAGGATAACCCTGCTGTTACGTGCTAAATTTCACTCATTTGCATGCCATGCTGATAATTTGAGGCTGTTGGTATCATAATCAAACACTCATGTATTTTTAGCTGCATGGCTTGCAAGTATTTGCAAGAAATCGAATTTTTTTGTTTTCTTCATAATTATTGTGTGGTCTTTATACTGTGTACTCTTCTCCATAATCTCACTGATTTCTTTTTACTCTCAGGACCCACAGTGGCAGCTCCCTATTGTTTTAGATTTATTACACAAGGGTGAAGACAAGAGGATTGTACAAATGCAGCCACATGCCCAAGAATGGCACAGATTGGCAAAGGCTGGATAAATGTCCTGCCAGCCACATGAACATTTTACTGAGACTTCATGGCACCTTCTGGTTTTGTGTGAATATGGTGTGGTGTGTGGTGCTACCTGCACAGTCCCTAGGAAATGTATAGAGATGCAGTTATTACTTGCCATTAAAAATTGCAGAGCTCCTAGAAAAAGAAACAAATTCAGCTTTACTACCTTTCCCCTTCTCTTAAATAATATTATAGTAATTAAATTTTAATATGTAAGTTTTTTGTAGGTCATTAGTGCTATAACACTGCATATATGTGCCTCTTCAGAAAACAATTCAGTCCATAATCTCATAATTTTGATTCTACCTGGCAGTTTTATTTGAACTTAATTTCTTTTTCACCTAATGCTGTTACCCCAAGAGTTATGAGACAGGCATCAGCTGACAGCACCAGGGGAAGGACAGGTATTGACGATAGCATAAAAGCAAAAGGGTGGAAAAAGAAAAGCTATTGTAGCATTTATCAGTATTCTATTAATAGTCTGCTCAGACACAACTGTGGAATAAAACAGACATTCATACTGCAATTTCTTGCAAAGGTTGAAGCTATTCATCTGCATGGTTACAAGGCAAAAGTCTAAAGCTTCCAGGTATTAAAGATGTTTCATTTTATTGTTATAATGGGAAGAAACACCTTTGCCTTGGGTGTAGATACTCTACCCCATTCCCTTTGAAAGGAATGCAGATACAGACAGCCATCCTTCATAGAGTGCTTTTTAAAATAGTCTCTTTGCAGTTTAAAACAAAACTATAGCCAAATTCTCCAAGCAGGGGACAGGGCCAGAAGTCTTTTACTTCAGGGCTCAATTGGCCATCCACAGAAGTGGGCAGAAAGCCTCTTCTTGTTTTCCATGGTTTTGTATTGTTTCAGTGAAGGAGAATGTTTTCACTGTGGGTACCCAGGTAGAGATAAACTCCACAAGAGCTTATGTCCTTTTTTTACTCAAGAAGAGACTGGAGCACCAGGGTGGAAGAGGTGCCCAGAGACAGCTGCCAAGTCTGTGAGTTCAGAAACCCACCAGACCCTGGGAATGTCTGTAATATCCACAGAGAGCTTTGCAGGTCAGATTCTGGGCAGCAGCTGTGCTCTCACCTGTGTTCTCTTCCTGTGCCCTCATGGAATGTACCTGTTTTAGGCTGAAACAGAACTCCCTATTTGGGTCATGGGCTGCTTTCAGACCATGTAACTCTGCTGTCCTGAGACACCTGTGCTAGGAGCCTGGGAGCAGGTGTCTCATTCTCTCTCCTTGATATCACAGAGTTTTTGAGGGCAGCTGCTTTCTTAATTAGGCACCTCATCAAGTGTGGTCTGTTAGGGAATGACATTGGGCTTTGTTGCATTGAAAGTTATGAGGGCAAACTTGTGAAGGCAAACGGGGAATGAAACTAAAGAGAACCAAACCAAACCAACCACACTAAAAAGCAAAAACCACACCCAAAAAAATGGGTCAGGCACTTGTTGGTTTTAGCATTAGCCAGCCCATGACCTATTGCTACTTTTCTAGGGGGACATTGCACTTAGAAACTGAAACACAGTTAACATTTTCTTTCAAGTTAATACCCACAGATTTTGTCCAAGGTCTTATTACAAAGAGCTCACTTCCTCCTTTGTTATAATGTGATTGTTAAGCAAGGAAAAAGAATTACAGTGAACAGTGCAGGTTGTCAAAGATAGAATTTCAAAAGGTCCAAAATACTCCTCAATATTGGTTGCAGTTACCCAAGAGTTTCCTCAAGAAAAATGGAGAAATAATTAAAGAAAAATATTTTTTATGTACTCAAATATTTCAATTTTTGTGTTTGTTTCAGGTTTTAAGATGTGTAGAGAGGATTAAAATTTATTCACCCCTGAACATTTTGAATTTCAAAAATGAGCTATTATGTTAAAATTGTTATTTTAAAGCCAGGTTGAGAAAATACATAGCAGATTTTACTTATTTAGCAAAGCTGTGTTTTCCTACAACTGTTTAAAGTAATGCCTTTGTTCTTTTGGGAAATCCTGGATTCTGAAATTAAAACTGCCATTTGATTTTCAGTTGGAATATTTTATTGCTACAATTGTACAACAGAGGTAGTTAACTAGAATCCTTTATAAAACCTATTTAGTCAAAATATTAGGACACTGAAGTGGGTTCAGATTGCATTAAAAAGCATTTGCCATGTTCACGATCCTTGGCAGAGAAAGGAAGAAGAAAATAGTAATTCTCTGTCAGTATTCCCAGTTGTAAGATTTAGGTATAATTATTTTATGCATTTTACATCGTGTGCTCTTCTCTAGTCAGCTGTGTGAGTTTAGATTTTGCAAGCTGAGTGAGAAAATTTAAAGTAGAACTTTCAGGTAGAATGGTTTTCCCTGCTTAAAAGTTATGAGTGATAACTGGGCTGTGTTTCTAAGGGCCAGGAGTGTTTGGTAACTCTATGATAATTACACTAATGTCTCCTCGATTTTGCTGTTCACACTAGCCAGCCCTTGGAAGGAAATATTTTGTGTGCACGTTTCTATTGTCTGCCTTGTGTCAGAAAATGCATGTAAAATGCTACCCAGTCTGACACCTACTTTGTCTCCAGTGTTTTCCTTGTGTAAATGACTTCCCAGATGCACGGAAATAGGAAAAATGGCTCCTGTTTCAAACAAAACTTTCAGCTTTCTGGAGGTTATTCTTGAAGTCAATGGGAGAGAATCTAATTTCACTTGTTTTATGTGAGATGAACCAGCTTGAGAAAGTCTAACAGATGAACATAACTCTCCTTTATTTTGGGGAAAGTTTCTGGCAAGCAAAATGCTTTGATGAAATGAAATTTACCCCTCCACCCCCGACTCATGTAGGAGAGACTTTTGCAATGCACTTGTTTTCATCCAGTTTTTTGACCACTGAGATTTCCACTGTCTCAGAGTTCTAAGGGAAGCTTTAGTCTCTTTGGTAGCTAAAAGGAGGCACTTGAAAATATGAATGAGGAATTTAAAATCTAACATTTATAAAGTGAAAAAGAAACCCAGTTACAAGAGAGTAAGCTCTGTTGAATGCACTTTTGTATTGCAATATTTTAGAAAAACTGTTCACTAAAGGTTTTTTTAACACAGAAGCATAAGAAGATAATTCTTTTTTCTGACATGCTTTACCTTTGCAAAGTTCCTGGGCTGTTGACAGGTACAACAAGACATGTGCTACACTTACATGCTATTAGTGCAGCAGGCTTTGAAAAATGTCTAATGCATTGGCATAGCTGACAATTTAGGGTATTAGTTAACAGTAAGACTTTGTAAATAGAGTGAATTTTAGCTCCAACTGCTGACTTGAGCATTCAGTCAACATCTGCAGTACAGGGCTGAACAACAAATAATGTCATTTTATGCTATAGAGATGGAAGTTGGCATTATACAGTGTGTATGGCTCAGCCTTAGAGCAATGGTAATTGCAATGTATTGAAGTTTTGCATTGTAATAAAAATAGAGACCATTAGTGGATACCATTTATGTCATTAGTATTTAGTGTCTGTGTGTTGCAGCTTTTTTAGTGCTCATAAAACTGTCTCTGCTTGCAGATATGTGACAGCACTGATATAAATTTAAATGTTTAGAAATCCATGAGACATAAAATATAGATAGTAAATAGGGACATAACATTATAGACAGAATCTTAATAATTTGGCACACAAATGTTTATATATTTGTATGTCTTGTGCAGAAATTAGCATAATGGTGCTCACATTTATACTACAGATAAACTTGATTAAGCAAAGAATAACAAGTGAATTAAAACTGAGGCACATCATGCCAGAGCAGCAGAGGATACTTTCAGGTTCCCAAAAGGGAATTTGTGATGTTGAAAGGTACATCCTCTACATACATCTGGTGGGATATTGATTTTTCTCTTTATAGACTTTTTACTAGTTACAGCACTTGTTCCACTAACCCAGTATTACAGTTGTTCTTAAGAAGTGATTATGTTAATTAAACAATAAAAAAGATAATAAGGTTGTTAGGAACCCTAAGATAGAGATTGGCTGGCACTGATTTAACAGCTGTGGGGCCAGCAAGCACAGGGAAGGTCATATGGTGTCTAACCCAAAAGTGCAACATTTTGTCAGAAAACTAGAGGCTGGTGTGAGGGCAGGGAAGGAGCTGGCTGAGGAAAGACTTCTTCTTTGGGAGATGGGAAGTCCAGGAATACAGTACAGGAGGATTTCCCTAAATTCCAAGCGTTACACATGAGACAAGAGTGCAAGTCACAGTTTGGGCTTCCCGGTATATGATGTTTGTTCAAGAAATTTGGAAGCTTATTTGACTTCTGTGCAGCAGAAAACTGCTGAGAAAGCTGTCTTCTTCCTTTGTTTTAAGGAATGTCACTTGGATTCTGCTGGCAATTACACTAACATCTTGAAGAGGTTCCCACCAAAGTTGATTTTTCCTTAGGAAGTTGCCACCATGGTTGATTTTTCCTTTAAGAGACTTTGTGCTTTACTGACTGGTTTCTGCGTCAGTGACAGATTTGAAGCAAGAGATTCTGAGATTTGTCTTCTGCACACTCCATGCCTGTTGTCCTCAGCTCTGACCTTTAGATCCTGGAAACACCCTGCAGGTTTGTCACAGAGCTCTCAGGGGATTTGGGAATCAAATTATACAGCACTAAGGAACACAGAAAACTATAAAAACACTTCAGTCATTAAGAGCAAAGTGACAGCAAGCAATGTTAGAGTATGAATCTTTCCAATTAATTTTCCTTTCAGAGCACTTTTGTAACATTTTTAATTCTAAGTTTGTATGAATTCTTCGGCAACATTAGTTGTGTCTTTCAAAAGAAAAGAAAACCTTTGATAAACCTTCCGAGTCTCTTGATAAACAATGATAGTGCCCTGATTTCTTTGCACCCACATACTTTGGAAAGGTGATAGTGGGAATGTACATTTGCAAAAAGCTTGTGGCTTACATTAATAGTTGTTAAGATTATAAAATGAGATGCTTTGCAGAAGCTCAAGGAATAAGCAGAAGCAAAACATAAGCTCTCTGTACCGTGAATATAAATAATTCTTTCTGTGGCTCCTAGTATTTCTTACAATCTAATTATGGAAAGTGTTAAACTGAAAATCATATTGCTCCTTTTAAAAACATATTTTTATCTGTTTATTCATACAAAACAGACCAAAATGTAAATCTGTAAAATGCTTTCCATCTTCAAAGCAGCTATTTATATTCATCTAAATTCTGAAATCTTTTTGAAACTTTCATTTTTATTTCCGATTGTGGGATTCAGTGTCACTTAGCACACTGAATGCTGATGGCTTTGAACATACAGTATGGCACAAAGTGATAACTCGTGCCCACTACCCTGCTGAGAGGCAATTCTAAAGGAAAAGTGTTTTTTGTGCTGGAGTTTTGGCTGATTTTAGAATTAGGGGAAATATTAAAGAGCCTAACAAAATGTTTTAATTCCTTTATACACCACTAAATTGCTTGTTACCTTATTTATCCAGTTAACAGAGGCTGCTTTCTGAAACCATTCTTCACTAGAATTACTAAACCCACTAAGTTCTAATGCAGGTGACAGGTAAGTTTTGCAGTAAAGAGTGTTATTCATGACTGGGTCTGTGCACATTTACCAAAAGCATATGTAAAGGGAGAAGAAATTGGAATGATGTAAGAGAAATGGGCTCCCTAAAATCTATTGTGTCATAAGGTAGAATGCAAAAGACTGAATTTCTGGAAAAACCTGGATGAACCTGAAAAAATGCCATACTTCAAGGTAATTCTACTGGAATAATTGGATGAACTGTAGTTACCATAAAACCTGATGCTAACTCTGAGTGCAGCATATTCCTTTAAGCAGGACAAGCAGATGCAGTGTTTTGAATTGGAAATGAATGTTGAATTGGTGGTACTTGAAAGTACCAGTAGGATTGTGCACAGCAAATTTTCTTGATAACTTGTTTTCCTGTGTTTTCTAATGCCAGTTTTTTAAGTTCACTCTTGTTCTGACTGCTGGGTGATACCTGGTATCTCGCTGCTGTCTTGTACTTCTGTCTGGCAGGTACACAGTGCATCATCCCACATTCTTACGGGGCATTCGGCCTTATTAAATTACCCAAATTACTACAGGTCACAGCTGAGATGCATTAGAGGAATTTAATAGGAAAGCTCACCCAATATAGGCTCTGCTGTTCTTACTGCTTCTTATTGCTTTCATAAGAAGTGAGGGAGATTATTGAAGGACATATTTATAAAATATCCAGTGCAGTGCAGCTACACTCCAGGTTTATGCCAAATTAGGTGTTGAACCTGAATGAATTTGGGCATCTGCTGCAGTGGAGATTATAGGTCACTCTGTGACCTCACACATGTAGGTTGGCCTCCTCCTCCTTTGTTTAATCCATCTACAAAATTGAGAAAAACAAGGACCTCCATGAAGAAACAGGTATGCATCTGGGCACAAATGGCCTGGGTAAATAAATTACAGAGAAGGCAGAGGCTCAGCTGAAGGAATAATAATGAGGAAATATAAGTCTCTGTCTCCTATACACATTTGCCATTAACTTAGTGGTGTGCTGTGTTTACATTTATTGGGCATGTTTAGTCTCACTGGATTTCCAGCAGTACAGATCGGGGGTCATTGTCTTTCCCTGCA
Organism: Anthoscopus minutus; assembly: GCA_013399455.1. NCBI lineage: Eukaryota > Metazoa > Chordata > Aves > Passeriformes > Paridae > Anthoscopus > Anthoscopus minutus. The sequence goes on along the minus strand of VWYI01029880.1, from coordinate 141,358 downwards.
ATTCAGTGCAAGAGAAGCACTGTGTGGTTAGGTTTATTGGAAGGAACACAGGACAGGCTGTAGTGACTTGTGAATGAATCAATAAAGCATGTTCCTGTAGATTTCTGAATTGTCTGTTTCATTAACAATGGAATTGGACAGCAGAAAATTGATTTCCATGGCAAATCAGAGGGGTTCTTTTAGATCTTAGTTTAAACTGTGGGTTTTTGAAGTCTAAGAGCTCCATCAAAAATATTATATAGGATTTGAACTGCAGAAAGGATCATAAATAGTTTAAATGTCCTTTTTCAGAAGACTTTTTTAGACTCAGAATTACACGAGACTGATCTTTAGCAATGCTCAGAGCTGACTAAATGAGTGGCAAACTGCTAAGCTCCCACAGCTGAGGATCATGGCTTACAGAGTACTGGATATGGTGCTGGTTAAAAGATATTTGGAAGGGCAAAAATGCACAAAGAAATATTGCCACCAAGGTTATAACTGAGAATTGTGTTGCTTACAGCAGCTCTTGACAATGAAGTGTGCTGTGTGATGATTATACAGGTATGGAACAGTCTTAAGTTTTGGCACAGAGCTGTTTGATTCTGCTTATTTTTTTAGCATCACCATGTGGCTGTGAAATTCTGAAGAAACTTACCTTTACAGATGTGGTTTATCTAAAAATTCTCTTCCTGCATGGCACATCCAGGCTTACTTGAGTGTGGTAGTGCACCTTGACAGTGTTTTAGGACAGTAAATTTGCTTGTAGATAACACAGTGTTCATCTTGGGGCCAGGGCTTTAGGTACACATATGTGCTTTTATAGCATCCTGAATCAGTTTTACTTTCATGGACAGACAAGGGCAGTGCTGCATATGCATTTCTTAATTTTTTAATAGGCTCATCAAGTCAAAATTTGTATTTCCAAGTCCTCAGGGAAATGGAGAAACATGGATGAGCCACAGTGCTGAGTCTAGACAAAAATTAGCTGAATGTAAATCAAGAGCAGCATCAACAATAACACTTAGAAGCACAGCTTTATTAAGAATTGATAATTTGCCAGGCATTGCTTTCCACATAGCCAGTGTTGTAAGATGTCGGCTATCAATAAGTTGCTATGTATTCCAAAGCAAATTCAAACCAAATAATTTATCACAGGGTGTCATCACCTGTTACATCTACTTAGCATGTGTATACCTGCAGAGGATAATGGTGTTTTCTAGTAATTCTCTTGAGAGGCAGTTACATTAATTTTCTAGTAATTGTATAAGAATTACATGTTACCTATGTGTAGAGGGTTTATGAATTATTCATTATTTGGTGCAAACCTGAATCTCAATTCTGCCAGTTGTGCCCTCGCTGGGTACTTGTGTAGACATCCTCCCCAGCTGACTGAAGAAGCACGTTTATACCTGAAAGGGTGCCCAAAAATGCTACACATACAGAATTAAAATGTTGCTGCTGTGGTGCAGTGATGGATGCTGGTGATACAGGGCCCTAGTGGGGGTTTCTAGTTCAATTTGCTGTTACACAATCAGAAGCTGTGATACTGCTTTTTACATTGTTGTGTCACAAACACTGTTAGTCAGGGACTTACTAAAGATGGGTGAACTCTGCAGGATCTAGAGGCCTGGGTAAGATACCCAAAGTCTCCAGCAGTTTTTCAGAGGTTAATGAGAAGTGGAGTTTTCTTTTCTCAGTGTTTTCAGGTGTAAATCTTTCCCTTTTCAATAGTGTATCAATTTTTGCAGGCTGCCTTATCATCCAGAAGTAGGAGGAAGTGAGATGGAGTCTCACTGTTGATGTTCAGTCTAGAACAGAGCATTCCTTGGTTGGGATGAACATCAGCAGATGTTTCTGAGGAGTTTTCCCAGGCAGGGTTTTAACACTGTCTTTGATGTCCAGAGGAGAATTCAGCCTCTGTGTGTAGGTTTCTCTAAAGCCATTATTAATGTGATAGCCATAATTAAGGGTCTGTCACGCTAGAGAGTAAGAAAGGAGTAAGAGACTGCTCGTAGCTCATTGTCAAGTTCACAGAAGGGGTGATACAGCACTCACTGGGTACAACTGACAGCTGTCACTCTGGGGGATTATTTTTGTGCTCACTAATGATGAATCAGTGTACATGATTTACCTTGATTTTCACAAGATCCATTGCAAAGCACATTTGGAAATGGAAGACCTTTATTCTTTCTTACTTGTGAGAAAGATCTGTCAAGTCAGTGAGTGGTTTGATTGAATGAGAGCAGTGAAATTTCTTGGTCCTTTTAAAAAGATAGGTGAGCGGCTTTTTTTGTTTTTTTCTTCAATGTTTAACTGTGGTTACATGGCAGAAAATGTGAAATCTAGTAAGTGAGTTACCCAAAAATTATAACCATCTCTCAGAGGTGTGGGAAGGTGCTCTCTGTGTTAAATCTAGTCATCATCTCCCCATGAGAGTGTCCCAAAAAGGAGTGTATTTGTGTCTGCTCAGGAAGAACAGGGATGTCCTTGATTCTGAACTTTGATGAATCCTTCGTGGTAAAGAGACTTGCTGAGGATGGAACATAAGCATGCAATGGCTTTCACATTTCTGAGTGGTGGAACTGCCCATACCTTTGAGTCCAGCTCATTCAGGTGGTGGTGTACCACATCCCTGGGACCAAAACATGGGCTGCCAAAGCCCTGCATGGAGGGAAGTCAGTGAGTGGGAGTGACAGCCTGACAAGCTCAGTTGAGCTAAATAACTAACTAATAAATGCTAGTGTCAGCCACTGAGATGATGGATTTGCCACTTACAGATGAACACTGGAAGTATTGCAATAGGATATGTTTTACTCAAACAGGAGTTGTGGGGATTGATGCAGAAGTAACTGAGTAAAAATCTCATATAAAAGATTAGACCAGAATGTCTGATGGCCCCTTTATATCTTAATAAAATTTTAAATGTTAAACTAGAACCTCTTTGTCATAAATTTGAATAGCACTTCTTGGTGAACTTCTCAATGTCCCAAGTGGCACTGAGGTTTCCATGGGATTGTAATTTTGCATGAGTGCCTGCTGCATGCCTGAGGACACTTGGCCCTATAATTCTTGCTTGGGTAATGCAGACAGCCAGAGTGGACCCAAGCAGCTAAAAAAGACAAATGTGTTGTGGATGAAAAGGAAAGGAGAGTCAGTTAATATTAAAAAATATCAGACTGTCTTAGGAGGTTAATATTGTCTTTTGGCTTCAGTTCCACAGATGGGAATTTAAAGCCTCCGTGTAAATCCTGATGAAGTGAGGGCTGAAGCAGTTCCCCTGACTTCAGTGGGATCATTTTGAAGAACGGGGTTAAGTGATTCTTAGTGGACTGGGACAGAGAAGAACACTGACAACATGGTTATCTTTTGCATCTAGGGCTCTTTGTCAATCCCTGATAAAATTTGAACCATAAAGAAAAGTACATAGTAGGAAATTGAAGAAGAAATAAAAAGATCCAGAATGAAAATTTTGAGTCTTGAGGCTTAGCAGAGGAAGGGGAAAACATATAAGAAATGCACATGGAAGTAGCCCCCAATTAGTGATATTCATCACTAATTAGGGATGACAATCACTGTGGAGCCATAGGGTAGAAGAGGAGTAGGGTCTTTACTGAAATTCCCCAGGCTGAAATAATGCTGCTTCTGTCTGCAGAGATGTATTTGCCAAAGCTTGTTTTTTGGGTTGATATTTAGTTAAAACAGAACACCTGATCAGTAATGTTGAACTCTATGCTATTTTAATGTTTATAGGCAGATGGTATATTCATTTAAAAAAAAAGGACTTCTTTTGATTTTTCTGTATAGAAAAATCAATCATTTCAGTTTAAGATGTCATGTTAAAGTGAAAAATTAAGCATTTACCCAAGCTGAAATCCTTTTGTCATTTCATTTTGTGGAAACATGGAGTCCCTTAGGCATTTACAGTGTTTGGAAATGACTGTCTTACATGGAGCTCTGGGTTACTTCTCAGCTCATGTTCACAGGTTGGTATGGGTCATAATTATCACAAGAATTAGCTGAAGACCATAGCAATTAACTATTTTTATGGCTTATTATCATATTTTAAATACTAAATTGTTCTGTCAAATAGTCTCAGAGAGATTTGATAGCTGCCACAGACAGTGCACTGTCTTTGTTTACATATTTAAGCTACTAATATTTCTAGGAAGATATAGCTTATTAATTCATTATTATTTTATTGATGTTCAATTGATGTCTGATTAAATATAAATTAGATACTTGGTAATAATAATGTAGTTAGATGAGGCAGGTGAGATTTCCCCCAGGATAGTTTGTAATGAAGCTTCAAATTTTTAATAATCTTAAACTCATAAATAAATTATTACAGGTGAAACAAATGCAAAAATACTGAAATAAGCTATAAAAATGTTAAGTGGTGGTGAAGAGACACATAATCTGCTGGGAGATCTGTGTGAGAACGTGCATTTGGTACTAAGTCACATTGGTCAGAATCAGCACTCCCCACTACTTCCAAACATTTCAGATTTAGGTGTGTGTCTGCCCCTCCTATCCCATTATTATGCTGCACCATCCTGTTCCCAGACATTTTGCTTTGCCTGGGAACAGTGTTAATTTAATGCACTCAGGTGACCCCAGAGGCACTGGAATGACACGGCAGCAGCAGTCCTGAGTGCTGCAGTGATTCCTGCTGTTAGCAGAACTGCCAGGGAGACCGGGCGCTCTTCTGGACAGTTGTCTGTGAACTCTTCAGGGAAAAGTCAGGGGGAGCTGTCTCTTTGACCACACTGTCAGTGTTGAGAAGGACACATCCTCTCACTTAGCTACATCTTTCATCTTTTCCTTGGAAGACAGATTTCCCAGGTGCTCCTCTGTTTTCCTTAAAGAGTTAGCAAGGAGACCATAAGTCTGCCTTAGAAAAAGAAAGAAAGGAGAGCTTACCCTTATGTAAGGAAAGAAGGAAGTACAAAAGGAGAGGATTCTGATAGTGTATTTGCTGGTTTGTTTGGGGATTTTGGATCCCCAATATTCTGCAAAGATTTCAAGAGATCCAAACCCTCCCCCCCATTTCTTCAGTAAAAACAGCACCATTATCCCAGCCTTGAAAGACAGAGTGAGATCCCACAGCAACACTCAATATCTGTGTTTTAGATTCACCATAATGGGAATTGCAGAAACTCAGCACTTTGTAAAAGCTGTGATAATTGGAAGAGTTAAGTCCTGCAGCAGGTTAGTAAAGAAGCTTAGTTCCTAAGATTAATTTTGCAGTATTTGCATCCGCAGAAGTAAGGGAATAAACAAAAGCCTGAAAATCTGGCCCTGTGATCGTAGTCACTGGTTTTAGACTTTCACCTAAAATAATATTCTAAGAATCTGATGGTTATTGAATGGCCAAAGGGTTGCAAACTAGAAATTTGGCTCAATACAAGGTAGAGAAAAAGACAAGTATGCTGCTTTTCTGATGTGAGAGACCTTGGTTGCTAGGAGGAAAACATTCAAGTGTTTGCTTATGTTTTGCTGGGGTGTTAACAGTGTGGGATAAACAGATAACACCACACCTCTAAAATAACATTTTCCTAAATACTGAAACTATTCCCTAATGAAGAAATTGCAGTAATCACATCTCTGTAAAAAATAGGGAGTTATAGTATCTATTTAATAAAGTGCTGTATTTTTCCAAACAAAACTCTGCTGGCAAATACATTTTTGTATATTTGTGTAATTGGAGATTTTGAAATCAGCTTGTTGAAACACAGAAAATTGTTGCATCTCCCTAACAGGCTTAGGAGAGGGGAGTCACATGTGTGATTTGCAGCATCCATAGCAAAATGATGTTCTTTTTGGTAGATATGGTTATTCCTGTGCCCAGGCCCAGGAGGCCCATGGGTACAGAAAACAGATCCAGCTTGAATCATTCTTCACTTTTTCCATGATGTGCCAGGCCAGCATGGTGTGGTAGAACTGTTTGCCAGTTCCTGTCCATACACTTGCTGACACTTCTCTGGGGAACCACATGAAGCAGTTGCTTGGGTCACCAGATGTCTGTGCCTCCTCCTCCATGTGCCAGCACAGGCTGGGCTTGAAAGAAGGTCCTGCCCTGCTCTTGATGTTGTTTGCACACTGCCCAGATTTCCTGTGACTTGTGGCAGTGTGACAGAAAGCCCTTTTCAGGCTCTGCTTGCTGCCTTGGATGTATGAGTGCTGTTAGAGATGAATAAATGCTTTGCAAGATCCCTGCCACTTTCTCATGCAGAAATTAGAGAAGTCTCAAGGCTAGTTTCACACTTGGAGCTCCTCTTTTTTGTTGTTTTCTCGTCCTGCAAGAAAATAAGATACAAATTACTTCAAGCACAGCACCTTCTGCTTCAACTTTGATACAAAGGTCTTGTAATTGAGAGAATTTATCTGTGTAAGAACTGAAAGATTAAATAGGCATTAAACAGGCATTTAAGCTGTTTGGAGATCTACGTGCCTCTGCTGTGTGTACATAAAGCTCAGCTCAGGGAATGTAGCAAACATTCTGCAGCCTCCAGAGATACCTACAAATTTGTGGTTCTGTATTTGCCCTTGTCTCCCTTTAAAAGGCTCCTGTTGCTGCACATCTTTATTCAAAGCTACCTCTGGTGAGGAAGAGTAGAGGACAACATTTATAGTAATTGGTAATCAAAAGGAAAGAGGAAACAAAGGAAAAGGCCAATAATGCAGGGTAATCATTAAGTGCCAAATATAATTTGTCAAATGTGTTCCTTCTAAAATTGGTGAAGGCAGCATTTTTTCAGATCAATACTGCCTCAGTGACTCCAGTGCAGTTCTGGTAGCTTTTGGCTAGCAGATAGGAAGAATTGGTATGTCCTATGTGTAAACATTAAAACTAAAGAACTTAGTGGATGAATAGACCTTGACTGTGGTCAGGTGTTACTGTAAAACTGGGATTGGCAATATGGAAGGGTTGAAGCTGGCACAAATCACATTCATGGCCTGATTAGCTATGAGCCAGCTTTGTAGATCAGCACAGCCAGAAGTTCAAAGCTTCACAGCAAACTGAGCTCAGTAGTAAATCTTATCAAGGAGTACATGCCCTGGTTCTTGGTGAGCTTAGTGGGAAAACAGGTATTGAATTCATTCAGAGTTTGAGCTGCCTATCAGAGGAAGTGCATTAAGTACTTAAGCCAGCTGTTGCCCATCTTTATCCACACATCTTACCCAGCCTGATACATTTAATTACCAATATCAAGTGTTCTTGCTGTGACTTAGTATGATATTATATTCTTACCCAATGTTACTAAGGGTCAAATACTGTTTTATTTCAAAACACATGGTGAGAATAGAGAAACAGGTGTCATACAACAGAGGGGTAACCTCATAACAGGAAATGGCATTTCAACTAAAGTTTCAAAGGGGGAATGAGTCTCTGGGCATTTAGTAGACCAGAACATCCTGGTAGCCTGCTGACAGGAGCAAGCAGCTGATTGTTTATTAGCCCTCACCATGCCACAGGAGCTCCTGGCTCTGGCAGCACAATTCTACATCTGTGGTCTTAAGCAAACCATAAAAACTTGTTCTGAGTCCCAAGAAACAGGGTCTGCACTGGAACTCAGGCATCCTAATTCACAGCCAGCACAGCTTACTTGAGACCAGACCCAGTGTGGCATTCTGCTATCCCCTGGGAGGGTTAATCCATATATGTGCACACCTACAAACCTCTGCATCTGGCAGCTTCACATCTTCCTGAAGACAGCTCTGCAGCAGGAAGGAGCATCACAGCTGCATTTTTCATCAGGAGAATATGCTAATTTCTGCTGCAACAACTGTATATTACCTGACAATTATTCTCTCCAGTCTCTTGGGTTCACTTTATGTGTGGTTATGTTTAGAATCCCCAAATGATTATGAAATAGGTAGAAGATACCTAATAATTTAACAGGCCTTTTCTAATTTTTTCTAAAGCTGTATTAATATAATTTCTTAGGTGTCATTGTGTCTTGCTTGACATCAATCCTTTGTGAATCATGCAGACACACCAGTGAAAGAACAGAACCTGCTGCAGCCTGTGAGCAACAAGAAATTTCAGCTGGATGACTGCAAAAGGGCTTTGCAAGACCGCCAGTAATTTTTTATATTCAGAGTTAAATAGAGCAATAAGATGGAATTTCAGCTTTAGTGCAATGGGTTGCAGCTCTTCAGTCAATCAAATTATAGTTCAATCAGTTCATTTTAATCACTTCTCTGGAGAGAAGTAAACCCCCATGTTGAAGAATATGCAGCAATTTTATTGATGGAAAGTTTAATTGTTTCATTTTTCCTTACCGTCTGTAACATACTAGACTTTTAATCAGTGGGAACTGAAGTTATAATGAAGTAAAGTCCACTTTCCACAGTTCACAACTAGCTGAAAATAATTGGGTTGAGACTCCCATCCAGACAGTGTAATGCCTCTGGCATTTTCCTGAAAACTGCACTTAATTGCTTTGCTGATGTTGTTAAGTGGTCCTAAGGGGGATGAAGTAGTAAAGCTGCTCACATATGCAGGGAAACAATACACAAAAAATGTCTTACAAGGTCCTTAAAGGAGGACCAACTAGTGACTGGAAGACAATATATTGCACTTTTCCCTGCCTTTCCTATACCAGAGAGAACACACAGGAGTGGCAGATAAAATAAACTGGAAATTCTGTAAACACTAACAGTATTTTTATTTAAGGGCAGTAAGCTTGGGAGCTGAAGTACAGAAAACGTCAAGGCAGGGCTCTCACAATCAAACCTGCATCTTTAGGCTAGCCCAAGTTGCTTGGCATTTTTATCCTGAACACTGGTGAGCTGCTGCCTGTCTTCAGCATCTTGGCCTGAGGAACAGATGTACTCTTGTCTCCAGGGAGGGAGGACAGCTTGCTCTCTGTTCTCTAAAGTGACAGGATGTGAGCCAGCCATGAGCTGAAAGCCTTGTCCAGGCATCAGTGGGACCAGCACATGTACCCTGTTAGGCTCTAAATGTAGCCAGAGAAGGAATAACACTTTGGCATTTCTCCTCCATGATTGTATGGCAATTGTTTAAAATGGTGAATTAAGTGATGGACTCAAGAATATTCTGATGAAGAAATACATTAGCTGTTTAATAGAGAAAATTATTTATTTAGGCTACTGCCTACTGATACCAGTGTTAGAGCTGGATCTGTCTTGTGGGGAAGAGAACTATAGAGCTAATTTAGATTTTTTAAAGTAAGTGGAGGGGTTTCTGTAGGGGTTTTTTTGTCCTTGTTTATTTAGATATGTGGGCACAGCAAAGTCTCTTTCAACAACCTGACCTTCCTCAGCTGCTATTTGTGTAAACTTCAGTATGACCTTTGCTTATTCTGTTCTTGCTTTCACAGGCTCTGAACTGAACAGCTACCCCCTGATGACTTTCTAGAAAGGAACATAGGCAAAATTGAGCCATGGAATTCTAAAGCTAAAATCTTAAAAGTTTTCTTTAGTTCACGAATCTTTGTGTTGGCACCTCAAATTTTGGCCAGCATAACTCTTCCAGAACCAGAAATTATGCTTTTTTCACTGAAACAAGCTCAAGTCTAGACAGGACTCAAGTACCTTGACATGTAGCCCCATGTTAGCCTGACCATTCCCCTTAATATTAATATTTCTCCTATGGTAAAATGTTCACCTCCCATGTGCTGGAACTGCCGACCAGCTGCCAAGGAGATCAGCCCTCAGTGAGAAAGTGCCCTGTGTCCAATTCTCTCTGCTTTCCTGTCTCTGAGAACTGCTCAGCAGCAGCAGCAGTGCTTGGGCTCTCCTGTTCCTGGGGTCCTGTTCTGTCATAAGTAATGTGGTGTGGAATGGTTTTAGCAAATGCACCAAATAAAAACTGTGTTGTGATGACTGGTGGGAGACAGGGTTTGGGTTTTGTCTTCTCAGAGATGCTGAGGGACTGGAGGAGCCAGGGAAAATCTGCAGTGCAAAGAGCAAATAACTAACCTGGTGTGGCTGACTGAAATTTGCCTCTGTGTTATCTGGCTGGTTTGGAGGGTACCCTGCCCTGACCCTTTTTTTGGGGACAGGGTTTCTGTCCCAGAAGGAGTTCTTCCAGGAGCTGTAATGCTGTCCTGTGCAGCAGCACAGCTGCCAGCTGGCCCTTACTGCCAAGCTGAGCTGCTTGCTGGGGCTCACAAGTTTTAAAGTCTTAGCCTAGGTCTCAGTGGAAACAAGGAGAAGAATGATTTGACACACATTCCCCTGATTTGCCATACTGTGTGGTTACAACATGGTGTGTCCTCCACAAGAAATTCAAAATACATGCTGCTGTGCAGGCACAGATCTCACTGTTCCTGATAAACTGTTCATGTGGAATAATACAATTTGCATGGTTGTCATCAAAGGCAGTGTATGTATTCATTGTGGAAGCATGTCAGACACCATATATCACTAATATGCCTTTGATATGTTGGAGTCTCAATCATTATTTTAACTGCTGAATGGCATATGTTTAAATGTAAGCATCTGTTCTTTGTACTATTTATTCTCTATTTCTTACTTACTTTTGACTAAAAGTTTGATTTAAACCTAGAAAAATTGTGGAATTCATCTTATTTTTAAAGAAGAAGAGTTTTGCTAATATTTCAGCATTTGGCCAATGAGTATATTCTCACAGATGAGAAGGTAATTTAATAGAGAATTTTTCCCCTTTCAGTAACCAGAAAAAAATCAGTTCCCAGGCAAAACAAAGACTAGATTTGACTACAAATTTGTTAAATGAAAAAAATTATTGTTTTAGTGTTGGGCAGGTTCTGCAATGTATGGATTTGTTGAAAATAAGTCCTTGTAAGAGCCATATGTTACACCATGATGACAGTATATTGGTTCTATCCAGAAACTTTTCTGATTCAGTTAAAGAACTTGCTGTGTAACAAATGACTTAATAAAGGAATGATATAATACACTATGTTTGTTAGGCTATTCATTATACCTGGGTGAAACTCAAAACCAGTGTCACAACAAAGGAACTCAAAAGTAGTTATTGCAACTCATCAATCAACTGAGCCACTGCAGCACCCTTCAGGAGGCTTCAGCCAGCCTAAAAGGCACAGTTTGGGTAAAAGCAGGGAATGATACTTTACTATAAGAGGAAAGCAAGAAGAGACTTTATGAACCAACTGGGAATACCTGCAGAGTGCAGACATGAGGCAATACTCAAGTACAGGAGGCACTTACAAACCATTGCGAAGGGAGCAGCTGTGTTGGGCTCACCAGCATGGTGGCAGGAAGAGGCCCGTGAAGGAGCAGCCATGGTGGCAGGAAGAGGCCCGTGAAGGAGCAGCCATGGCGGCAGGAAGAGGCCCGTGAAGGAGCAGCCATGGCGGCAGGAAGAGGCCCGTGAAGGAGCAGCCATGGCGGCAGGAAGAGGCCCGTGAAGGAGCAGCCATGGTGGCAGGAAGAGGCCTATGAAGGAGCAGCCATGGTGGCAGGAAGAAGCCCGTGAAGGAGCAGCCATGGCGGCAGGAAGAGGCCCGTGAAGGAGCAGCCATGGCGGCAGGAAGAGGCCCGTGAAGGAGCAGCCATGGCGGCAGGAAGAGGCCCGTGAAGGAGCAGCCATGCTGCACACTGAATTGCAGAGCTACAAGTACCCACCCAATGACCCCTTCAGCCAAGCTCTGACTGTCCTGTAGCTGTGGCATTCTGCCTTTCTGTAAGAACTCATCCCATATTCAGCAACAAATAACAAGTGGCAGCTCTTGGTGGACTTGAGCAGCCTGGGCTTCATATTCTGTTTGTATGGTTTGGCTCCGGCCTTTAACAGGCAAACAGCCATTGCATATATCATTGCGAAATCAAACCTGTCTAAATCCAAAAGCTTTATGTCACTGTCACAGAGTCACAGCATTTCCCAGCCACAGCTTAAAACAAACCACATCAAAACAAACCACCAACATCTGAGTGCAGTTGGCCAGCAGCCAGTTTGTAAAAAAGGCCCCGAGTAGCCCAGAGCGCACCTGCGGCCATGGCAGAGCCCTGCCCGGGCTGCGGGGCTGGCCGGGACGAGGGGCCTCGGAATCAGTCAGTGCCATCTTGTGGCATTTCAGGATATTAAAACGCCCCTGAGCTATAGAAACTGCAAATGTCCTTGGAATCCACTGCAATCCCAAAATTTGCAACGGTACCGCATACAAAGCCCGCACGGCTGCATTTGCTTGGCCATAGCTACTGCGGCTGTGCATGGAGAGGCTTAGCACCTGAATGATTAATGAGGCAAACGCCTACCAATTATGGCTCATTGGAGGGGCACAGATTAATGCCTGTAATTAGAAATCCCTGGAACAGATGGAGAATTTTGCAACATCAAAAGCCTGCTCTTTATTGGCCGTGTCCTGCGCTGGACAAGTGCAGCGCCAGGCCGTGGTTTGCCCTGCACAGCCATCCCCCGGGACAGGGCCGGCAGCCCGGGCCGGGGCTGCTCCCGCGGGGCCCCGCCTGCGGCTCGGTGTGGGTACCCGCAGTTCCCGGGGCAAGGCCGAGCTGCGCTGGCTCGGTGTGGGGACCCGCAGGTCCCGGGGCAAGGCCGAGCTGCGCTGGCTCGGTGTGGGGACCCGCAGGTCCCGGGGCAAGGCCGAGCTGCGCTGGCTCGGTGTGGGGACCCGCAGCTCCCGGGGCAAGGCTGAGCTGTGGTGGCTGTGGGTACCCGCAGTTCCCGGGGCAAGGCCGAGCTGTGCTGGCTCGGTGTGGGTACCCGCAGCTCCCGGGGCAAGGCTGAGCTGTGCTGAACGTCACCGGGCAGCCCCATCACCTAGCAGGGACCCTGCGAGCAGCGCCAGTTTGATGCTCAGAGGTGGCTGCTGCTGCTGCATCACTTGCAGCCTCAAACCCTTCCCTCCAGATCCCCAAAACTCAATTCCTGGGACCAGCCTGAGCCTGGGACACAGCAGCAGCTGCTATTACTGACTCAATAACAAAAATTTTAGAAAAGTATTCCTAACACCAATCCTCCTCTTGCCACCCACTCAAATAGATGGAAAGGGCCTATAAGCCTTCATGTTATCATTTCGTACATATACTAACTATATAAAATGAGAAAATGCGTACTATAATTTGATACACACATAATATCTGCCTGCTCTATAATGGAATTTATATACTATAAACAAAGAACACATCCAGTAGAAAAAATATTAATGTAGGTAATGTAAGAATATATATAAAGATATATATAATGTGCATATAAATAGATATCTAATAGAATTATATAAATTCAAATAATATAATTGTAATCAATTTATAAGTAATTATATATAACTTTTTCTATGTTGTGTGTATATGTATTAATAAAAGAATGTGCTGTTTCCTAATAGTGGCTGCTGCAATACCAGAAGGGGACACATACTGTTCCTAGCAGTGTAACATTTACTGCATGAAAGGGAAGGAAATCATAGAAACTTAAGCAAGATTAAAAACAGCTCTGAGGCCCATTCAGTCAGCTGGTGGCCACTGGGTCCCCCAGGGGACATCTTTCCTTTACTGCAGCTGAGGGAAGGTGGGCAGACCCCTGTGTCCCTGTAGGTAACATCGTGGCTCACTAACACCTTTAATTCTTCCTTATCTCATTGCCCACTTTGACATTGGTCAAGCATCCCAGACACTCACCCAAAATGCTTTTTGGGAGTGGTTACAGTGTAGTTACAAACTTAGAGTAATTCCTGCTTATTACCTTCTGCATTTCTGTGAATTATTCAAAGATTTTTCTTTCCACGACCCCAGATTTAATTTTTTTTTAAGGAAAACACAATGTCAATTTTATCAAATATTCTGAAAAGAAAATCCCTTTCATACTATAAATGTTTCATTCAAGGACTTGAGCCCTGATGCTCATTCAGTGTAATTTTAGTAAATAGTGGGCTTTTCTCAGCTTACAGCTTTGCTGGAAAGTAGTCTGGTACAGTTGCCAAGTACTATTGTTTGCTTTAGGGTTTATTGCAGGACACTGAAGCATGTTATAATCTCTTTTCTTGAGGACAGTAGAAATGCTCTGATTGCAGACAGACAAAAATTTTACTACTTACAAGGAGTCAATTAATAGTAAATTCAAAGCTGATTTTCTTCTGTATTAATTTGAACACTGAGACAAAAAACCCACTATATTTCATTTCATTGTTCCGAACTGCCATTATGGTTAGTTACACATATGACTAATGGGTTCACTCTGACCTGAACAAGGCACTTCTTCTTTTCCGAACTAGGCAAACTGAGTTTTTATCTTCTATTAGTGTAAGCTATGTTATTAACACAAAGTAATCTTCCAAATAGTTTGAAGGCAATATGATAATTACAACATAATTGATTGCAATTGCTTGTTTTCCTAGGATGAAAGCAAATAATATTTCCTGCAAGCGTCTCTAATTTTCAAAACATTATATACATTTCTGTTGGCTGAACTCTCACTGTAAATCTATAACTTAGACAACTGTTTCCTCTCTATCATGCTGGAAATGAAATATGCCTTTTGACTATGATTTATTTTTCTCACTTATTCCCTGTCCTGGTAGCAAGCAGTGAGTTTTATTTTCTGATGGGCCAGATTTTTTTCTAGTTTTGCATATAAAAATTCCCAATAAGCCATCTCAGAAGGGATGATATCAGTCTGAATTCCCACTACTTTCCTCTGGCTGAGGTATGTTAAAGCATTATTTTGTTGCTCATCAGAGGGTCTGATGTAGCTGCAGAGTGGCTGGAAGGGGCTTCCTTCTCATGTAGCCATAAAATACCCCCAGCCTTTCACCATGTAACTGGGGAATTACGCACCCTGCAATAATCTCAGAAGGAAGAGATGCAGAAAATACTGCAGCTGCCACTGATAGGAAAATTTGAATCCAGTTCAAGATTTGAATATCAGAGATACCTGAATGCCAGTGTTCTCAGCACTGCCTTTTCATTTTGAAAAATGAAAATATAGAGAGAGCTCATATTTTGAGAGTTTAAGGGTTTCTCATTTCAGAGTTTAGGCTGTACCTTTTGGAGAGACCTTGTATACGGTGGCCAAACTAACATTCTGACCTAACTCAATCCACCATTTTCTCCCATTTCTTCACCTTACAAAACCATTCAAAAGTCCTGGTTTGCCTATAGGATTCATTACTACATTAGAGCACTGTATATTAGACTGGACTTCCAAGTTAGCCCTTGGAGAGATTGCATTTCTACTTTCTAGTGATTTTACCATTGGAAAAGTTCATCTAGAAACATGCCTCAGAAACAATGAAACCACAAGGGGAATTCTTTGCCAGAAGTATACATCACTCCTCAGTAGAGGAATTGGAGAGATATGTTAAGCTTGCTACATCCTCTGTCAATCTTTTGTTTATTACATTATCAAGTTGCTTGCACTGTGAAAGATTAAAACAGTTGGGTAAGTGCAAAGCATGGAGTTACTGAGCACTTTGATTACAAGACCGACATCAAACTGGTCTTTGAAGTGCAGAACTACTGAGCTTTCCCTTTGTCACACAAACAGATGTTGCCAGAGGCAAGGAGGAAAGGAGCCCTGTATTTTTTTTAACTTGGCTGCTGAACTTTGCACTACCTGAAGAACCAGGCGCTGTGTGCAGCTCCTGGTTAGATGCCTTTCAATCCTTACTTCTGCCTAAGGGCTACCAGATGTGCAGCTGAGGCAAACAGATAGATTTTCCCATTTGTGCATCTCTTCCACCTGAGGACGTGCTGCTTATTGCTTCAAGAATGGTTGGGCTGCTTTATTAATTTCGGAGTCTGACAATAGTATTTTTCCTTTTTGCTCTACTTTAAGGAGAATTCTTTCCAGTATGAGAATGAACAATTAATGAGCAAAGATAATATACCTAGGGAGGAAGACTTCATCCTGGATATTAATTCAGAATTTCAGCTTGAAAGATCCAACCAGAACCATTTGCCATACATATTAACTCATACTTCCTCATAACTGTCGTCTGCCACACATGCATTCTGACAGCCTTTAAAGGTTGGTTGGGATTTGCCCACAGGAGAATCCACAAGTCTGGTGACTCACCTGTCCCACTACCTGGATGTCCATACTCTGAAAGACCCAAGAAACATCTGGTAAATGACTCTCCATGCATGGTGAATTTACTCAGGACCCTGGATAAGTACATTCATGTCTCTTAGTGTTCAAGTAAAAAAGTGCTTCCCTCTCTTTTTAACAGGTATTCAGTAAACCTACAAGGAAATACTGTAACACATTTAACAAGTGTGAAATTCATCTACAGGCTTATGATGGAGAATACCAGAGGTTTCACTGACCATCAGCAGGACTGCACCCACCTCCCTCAAACATAAAAAGCTGTTACAACATTCCCTACAAATGTTCTACCTTGACATGCATAACATACACATCACTTGTGTATTTGTAAATACCTCCACTGCTATTGCCTATCACCCCTTATAAGAGAGTGTCCAAAACACCATGCTAAAAACCTGTGTGTCTGTACCTTACAGAGAGATGAACTGGTGAAGTATTCCTCCACGTGGCTGCCACAGGCCCATGTCACCACAGATGCTGTGTCACTGAGGGAGCAGACAGCGAGGCTGGCACTGGCAGAGGGAAGTGGCTTTTGGAGGGTGAATTAATGCAAATGCCACCATTACAGAAGTGAGAGCACTCACTTAGGAAAATCCATTTGAGAAGAGAACCTACAGAAGACTAACAATACAATGAGGTGCACCTCAGGGCAGAAGCCCTCCTCTGAACAAATGTGGGCCACTATAATATTTTCTAATTCACAGCTATCTATAATTTCTTTTTAAGCACATTAATCTACTTCCAAAAACCTAGTATCTTGATAAGATTTTTTTGCTTAAAAATAAATAAATATTAGACATTGGAATTGTACATAGAACTATTTTCCCCCTAGGTAGGTTCCTGGTGTCTTTTTGCATTATGTGTAATCATGAGTGACCCCAAGGTCAATTATGAACAAAACCTGACAGGGAGCCCTGGTAGATAGGGAGAAACATGAAAATCTCAAGGAACAAAGTATTTGACTTCTAAACAGAATGCCTGCCTAAGACCAAACCTCGTTAGGGAAGTCCTCCAGGCAAACATCCTCTCATTATTTATTGTCATGGTTTGCTGAAGATTCCTCAGAGTAACTCACAATTGTGTTTTAAATAAATCTCTCTGTATAGTAAATACGGTAATCTTGCATCTAAGCAACAGGGTTAGCTGAAAACTAAATAGGACCAAAATTTCACATTTCGGGGACTCATAAACAGCTTAGAGTCTGACAGTAATGCAACGAGGGGCAAAAATATGACTGACAACATATGGCTGGAAAATAAGGTCACAGTGGCTGTATAACATAACAGAACAGCGAGACTGCAAAGCAAAAGCAATTAGCTGCAAGTGTTGCTAATGTGAAATTATTTATGGTGAGGAACTCACCATATCACAAGGATGGTGCTGTGTTTATGATTAACATTTAAGACATGAAGGCCTTGGATTTAAGGTTTTGCTTCCCATCCTTCATTCTGGCCTCTAGAGGGTCATTCAGGCCTAGGCTTTCCAACATTTTGCGGTATCCTGATATCCTGGAGGAATTTGTCTAAGCCTCCTGGAGTTCAGCTGCTCATCTCAAAATTAGGGATACTAAAGCTCTTTCTCATAACAGGTACTGTGAATGGGAGGGTGCTAAAGACTGGGAGTGTTTTATCAAATAGTTTTGCTATGGATCTTTCCAAAGCGCTGAAGGTCTGATAGAATTTCCTA
The DNA here is from genome assembly GCA_013399455.1 of Anthoscopus minutus. NCBI lineage: Eukaryota > Metazoa > Chordata > Aves > Passeriformes > Paridae > Anthoscopus > Anthoscopus minutus. Next base: position 123,660 of record VWYI01029880.1, on the reverse strand, counting down.
ACAAATCATATCACATCTAAGGGTTAACTGATGTTTATGCCTAAGGTGACCATGACTTCCATTTTTAATTCCACTAAACCACTGAGACCTCTTAAAGAAGTCCAGAATACCTCAGAAATTTCCACCTCTAATCAGAACAGTGTGAAGTTCTCTTCAAGGAGAAAATCCTCTGATCTGATCCATTTTTCTGCTATAGTTAAATATTCTTGGGCTGATTCAGCATCTGGGCTGATGAGCTGGCCCCTGGAAGTTCCTGCTCTGGTTGCTCTGGAGGAGGCTGGAGGGGCAGCACAGTGGAAAGTTCCTCTCCTCACCAGAGGACATGCACAGGCCACCCTTGCCAGGGCACAGTCTCCTGACTCCCCTGCTTGGCTCAGCGCACTGCCTCTGCTCTTGCCCATAAAAGATTCATTCTCTTAAATTTCGTATTTATCACTTTCCATAACAAGGTTTCTCTACTAAGGTAATGCTATAGTCAAACAAATGTAAAAGTGGTGAGGATAGAGAGTAAAATAACTGAAAAGGTCTTTTTTACTCAGTGTGGTGAAAGGGGATATTAATACAAACAGATGGCTTTTTTTAGTGCACCTATTATAGAATCATTCTTTGCTGAATGCATACCTATGAGACTGTGTGTGCAATAAAACCCTTAGTTTATTAAGCATTTTTTTCTATTCTGCTATGTCAGTCTAAATTCACTTTGAAGGCAGGAATGATGGAATTGTTCAATATATTGTGTGCACAAGGTTGTGACCTCTTCAATCAGCCCCTGAAACACCACTGCCTGCTTACTATTGGTACAGCTGAAATGAATTATTAGGTAGCCTCATAAAACATTGTACTAAATCTGAGGTCTCTGAATATGCAGTTCTTGAGCATTTCTGTATTCTAACTTCCAAAATATTTACAACCTCTGTAGGACTTAAAAAATGAAAATTGAACATACTGTTTTTATTGAACATCTTGTTTCTAAACAAGGTCTCAGTCCTGCCAGAGGTCAAATGGGTGAATTGCCTTGTTCCTGTAAAAAAATGTGCCACTGATTTCTGCATCCATTTGTGTTTGTGTTTTGCAGGAGACATCCTGGAATTGTTATTGTGTCATCCAGCAGGAAGGCACAGGTACATCTGCCTGAGTGCTGGCCTGTGCTGTGGAGGATGCATCTCTACACAGAGAGGAATGTGGGGGAAATGCTTTTGTTTTAAAAGGGGGACAGAAGGAATACCCTCAACAATAAATCTGAGACCCCAAATACCCTGCTCTGCACATAAGATCCTCTGAAGACTGACCCAGCCAATCTGGAATACCCAGTGTAAAGCTGTCATCACTCTGCATTTCCACACTTACTGAATTTACTAGAATTATAACATAAATAGAATTATATCAGCCACCACAATGATCTTTTCCTTTCATCAGCTCTGTGGCAGCAGCTCTGCCTCCCTTCTGTGCTGTTACTAGCAGGGTAGCTCCAAATGATTCTTTTCCACATACAACAAAGGCGTTTACAGCATCAGCAGGGCCCGTGAAATGGAACCAACAAACAGAAAGTCCAGTTGCTGAAGTTTATCATTGGTGCCTCTTATTCTGCAAAATATTTTAAAGCTGCTGTGAATATTCATTCAGTGCTCACAGGTGAACACAGTTCACCAGACGCCTGTGTTAACACCACAGCTTTAACTCACATATGGAACTTGAAAATTTTCCCAGCAGGACCCTCTGAACAAATGCAATTTATATAATACTTAAAAAAAATAAAGCTTTATTTATTCCTACCTTGAAGGAAAAGAGCCTTGAGGAAAATGTGTTAACATGGTGCAAGGCCACCACTCCATGCTCCATGCCCCAGAAGGGAAAACTGTCACTGAGCTGGGAAAATCCAAGCTGTCCCACTCACAAAATGTTGTCTTTGTTCTCTGCATGAATCAATTTGTATCTGCTGATAACCCACTTCTTTCCAAGGATTTCAGGTTTAGGATTCTCTTTGATGCCACACTCACTGCTGGAAACAGTAAACCACACTCCCTCTAGTCAGCTATTTGATTGTTTCTGCTAAAAAACTTACGTCACCATTTTGTTTTAGGTAGGCTTCCCCTCCATCCTTTCTGATTTAAACCATGCCAGTCAAAACTCACAAATCAGATAGCCCAAGAGGCAGGTAATGTTTTCATATAAAATATGCATCAACTCATCCCTCCCTATATCATGTATGACTAAAATTATGTCAGTGACCCCTGCAACCATTTTTCCTTTCATCATCCCCCTTCTCCAGTACTGCTGCTTCCCATTTGTGCTGTCAGCAGCAGTGGAGCCGTGGTGCCTCTGACACAGTCACGGGAGCACAGAAACGCCCAGGGCTGGAGGTGGCTTGGTCTGAACATGTGTTGGTGCCAACACTTGTGAGAGTTTCAGCCTATCTGGAGCACAGGAGTGTTACATCAGGCAGCTCAGGCTGGTAATGGTAACCTAAGCTACCAGCAGCAGGGAGGCGTTTGTGCTGTGCTTTGCTTCGAGCAGCGCTCAGAGCCTGTGACACTGTCTGACACTGACTGATTAAGATACAGGTACTGTGGTGCTGTCAGGAAAGAAGAAAGAGGACTTGCCATGCTGCTGTTGCTCATGGATCTCCAGCAGGGCAGCAGCCAGACACCAGTGCACAGCAGCATCGTGCTCTTCCGCCTCTTCAGAGAATTACTTCCCAGTCAACCTGAGGAGATTAAGAACACGCCTCGTTTTAACACAGCCTGTCCCTCCACACAGACTCCAAAGTCTGTGTATCACAGGTGATCGAGTCCTCATGACTGGGGAGGGGACTGTGATAGGAGATGAGGGAGATGTGACAAGGACAAAAATAGGAACTCAGTAATGAGCCTTACCAGGAAACCATTAGGAAGGTTGCTCCTGACTGCAGCAAACAAGACCAGGTCCAAACAGGGCTCCCTAGTTATGCTGCAGATGTAATCTTCCTTTTCTCCATGGCTTTTACTTGCCATCTGTAAAAACCAGACATTCAGATTTCTCACTGATCCAAATTTTCTGGGTATCCCCAAAGCCCACACTACACTACTAGTGGGAATGGAGCAAAGGATTTCTTTGCCAGGCAGCCTAAGATGTGGGACTAGAATTTTAGTTTTATTTAGTTTAATTCTCAGGGCTTTCCCCAATACAAAAATGCAGGGTTTCCCAATGTACCTTTTCATCTCATCTCACAAATGATGAAATAATCATTTCCCTTCTTTCTGAGGTGATGTGAAACCCTCAAAAAGACTAACATACATGGTGTCCAGCTAGAGGGACACTCTTGAGCTCAGGCTTACATTTTTTGGCTTCTGAGTCACTTCTTCATACAGTCCATGCAGGTAGGAAGGCAAACAGGAATATAGACAGTCTCAGACAAATCTCTGCTGACCTGACATTCTCTTTACTCATTTGTGTGCCAAACCAGGTGTGCTTCTGTCTCCTGTGAAGTAACAGAATTATCCTTGTCTTCCACAAAGCAGAGGAAACTGGAAAGATTCTAATCTTCCTTCCACCACGGAGGAGGCACTTGGCTTCCAGGAACCTCTGCTCTCTACCACAACCAGGCTCTTTTCATCTTAGCTTTCTTAATAACAGTTTAGAGGGCAGTTCACATTTTCCCTTCTGCTCTATGTAACAGAGCTGATTATTGCTAAGGTCAGGTGGCTCCATGAGCTAATTAATATTCACAGGTAGCAGTAAGAAATAAGTACAAACCTCACCTCTCTCCTCAGCTTTAATTACAATATCAGTGCTATCAAATTCCATGTGGATATACTTCCCTCATCAGCTCCAAAACAATTTCAGATGTGTATACGGGATTCACAGCATCTTTAACTCATGATCTTCTGTCATTAGGATATAATTACTCTAATGCATCTTTACTGTGCAAAGCCCACCAGAACCAACAACCGTGGAGCGCCTTGTAATGACAGAATAGAGACATCAATGTGGAATTTTGGCTTACAGGGACCTGCAGCATTCCTTCCAGTCCCATTATTTAACATTTCTGAGCAACCTGACTCCTACCTGCCTCCCTTCTTTCTCTAAATTTACTTTTTGAAACATTTATGTCATTCTAGCACTGAGAAGCCCCAGCTGGTACTGAAATCCCAGTGGGAATGTAGCACAAGTCAGTGAAGTGGCAATAAATTGTCTCACCTTGATCAGCTCTGTGGATATAGGAGGGGACTAGAGGAAGGTGAGTCAAGGAAGAGCAGCTGTATTATGCACCTTGCTGTGCTATGGGTGAGGAGCTGGGCCCTGTGTAGACATGGGGAAAGAGGTGTGGAGAAATTTGACAGAAAATGCAATACTGAATACTTAAGTTAGCAAATATCCCTCAATTAAGTGCTGGTGGAGGTCAGATACAAAAGTCAGTTTGAGAGAACTGGGCAAGCTTCAAAGGGTCTTTGTGGCAAAAAGCTAAAGGATGAGCCAGTGCAATAACCTGTGAAACGACAAGCCATGGAGATGATTTTAGCCTTTCATTTCTACCACTATAGAAAATGAAGAACAAAGTACACATTATAAAGACATAAAATGGGATGAAATTTTGAACCTGTGTAAGGATTTTGAAATAAGGACTAGCTGCAAAGATATCTCACAATGCACTATGTGAAGTATTCCCATGCCTTTGCAGAGATTTACAAAACTCTCTCAGTATATCAGTTTCGTCAGTCCTTTTACTTTTCTTAAATGGCAATCATTTAAAAGTGAATAATAGCATCTATATTTGATGCATTTGGCTTTCTGTGTGATAACAGTCACTATGATAAAAACACGTTATCAAGACTTGAAAAAGACAGTTAAACAGGAATAGCATTACATTGTCACCTATCCAAATTGTAATTGGTTTTTAATTGTAGCTGTGCAAGCAAACACAAAAAGACAAACAACAAAGAACCCTCTGCTCTGATTGAAAGCAATTAAGAGGGGAAAACCCAAGAGAGCTAATATATGAAGTTTCAGGAAGGAAGCATTCCTTCCCTGAAATGTGAAGGCTCTTCTTGAATCTGAGAGGTAAAGCATGGGAATAGTGCAGCTGTTTCTGGGAAGTTGCCTTTTGAGTGGAAATGGAAATTAAGAGCTGCCAGGCTGATTTTTATCTCTCTTGTCAAATTTATATTGTAGATGTTTGCTGATGTTCTGAAATAGCCCAGTTAGCTCTGTTGTTTGTATATTAACTGTTTTGTGTCCCAAATGCTCATACAAGGATTATAAATATTTTGTGAAAGATATAACCATCACTTTCAACAGTATAAACTACTTTTTTTACTTAACAGCTTTTCTTCTGTTCTTGAAGAAGACTCAAAGAATCCCTGAAGAGCTACTTTAGGATGAGCTTTTTCACCATCAGCTGACAGAGACATGGAGGAAGCCATTCCTGAGCAAAAGGACTTCCACGACAATCAGTGTGCACCTAAATCCAGTGAGTTTGCCTTAGGGCTACACTGATCCCAGCCATGGAGGGTGAGGCAGTTTCAGAAGAGCTGGAATGTAGCACATCCTTTAGAGTGCCTGAATCCAGGACTTGGCTCTCTCCAGGGGTACTTGTGTGAAAATAAGGGTGATATGTATAGTTCACACATGGAATATGCAGAGTTGACATGTGGAACTGGACAGAGATTTTTGCAATGGATAGGGTTTGGGGTTTCACAGGGCATCATGTCTAATTATCAGAAAGGTTCCCTGGTTCTCTTCCAGAATGAAAAAGGAAAATATTTTTATCTACTTTAACATCACACTGGCACTGTCAGATGATTCATAGGCTCTGGAGAATGCAGACATTACCAGCTCAGCACATTTGTGTGCCAATCACCATTTGTCATATGTGAGTACTTCCCACAGTCCTAAAAAGAGATTTGTTTTCTCTATTATTTGCAGGAAATGTAACAAACTCCATACTGAACAGCAAAATAAAAACAGCACTTGATTGTTTTATCGAAGAGTTCCCTATTTACTTGGCAAAACTTCACTTCAGGATTTTTTTTATGCTGTCTAATAAAAGGACCCCCATAGCTGTCTTCTCGTGGAGAAAAGCTGTCAACATCCAGTATAATTTTCTGCATATTGAGTGAAGTACTTTAAAGTCCCAGATCCATTTTAATATGTGAGCTACTCCCCCATTTGTATGCAGCTGAAGAGAGTAGTTTTATCCTCATTTAAAAAAGCCATATGATGGATTTCTCTCTTTAAACAAATACTGTCTGAAACTTTTCTTTCTTTTCACTCTTTCCCCCAGCATATACCTTTCCTCTCTTCTTAGGCACCAGTGTGCTGAAATCACTGCACAGTGCTGACATCTCACTCGTTATACATAAAACAATCCCAGCACCATTTCTTTTTTGATGTCTCTGTGCATGATCTGCTGGAATAATTCCCAGATTAACTGTTTATAAATATAATTTTGGCAAAACAGTTGGTGAGGAAGTTCCATTGCTCTGCCTTGAATAAGGTCTTCACTATCCTTTTCTGAATTTTCTGATTCTGGGTATTGACAGCTTCCAATCCTTCCAATCCAATCCTGGCCAAAGCTTTCTCCAATCCTGATCCTGCAGCATTTTGCCACACAGCACTAGGCAGTAGTGCTCAGTCCTTGCACAGCTATTAACCCTGATGCAATGAAATGTTGTTGTTATGGGTTGCAGGGAGCATGTTTAACATCTACAGCTATTTTTAATGACTCTGTCAAGGGGAAGGATTATAGCTCTGAAAGCACAGGGAGGTTTTGTGTAACAGTCACAAAGCTTTGAACTCTGCACACACCATGACTGAACATACTGTTCATGTGCTTCAACACAGCCTGACACTGCAAAAGTCATGGTTGAAAAACAGGGTATCTGAAGGTTATAGAACATTTAATGGCTCTGTAGTGTAAACAAGTCAGCACCAAGAATTTAGTGCCAAACGTAATCAGCCTCCCAGTCTGGATCTGCCACATCTCACAGGCTGAGAATGACTCACTCAAACAACCTCAGATGGCAAAACCCCAGGCAAACAGGTTTGGAGTGATGCTACCAATTCAGCAAGGGAGCATGTGGAGCAGGAGCAGGCACTGAGTAATTCCCCAGACGGTGCTTGCAGATGCTTTCATCCAAATCCAAGGTTTCTGCTCCACATTTTTGTTTTGATTGAAAATAAAATAGTAGATTCTCAAATTTTTCAATGGAATTAAAATTCTGAAAATTTTACATTAGAAAAAATAGATAGTTTTATTGCTGATTATTTTGTCTGAAACAAATGGAGCCAACTAAAAATCTTGGATGAACCTGGAAACAGGAACCCTTATGAAAGCAGCAGAACTGAGAGCCTCAGGGTTCTTGGGATTGCTTGTTTCTCACCTATCCACAGAGTAGGAACCTCAGAAATATGGACATTCACTTTAACCAGCAATCTTGGAATTTACAATGACCACTGCTGGAGGAGCAGAAGAATGAACCACTACTGGGAAAGCTTTCCTAGGGCTTCCAGGTTTCCACCTCCACTGGCTGGAGGTTTGGGGTAGGAATTAAGGTATCCAGATTTTTGAAGAGAGTCAAAGCTTCAGGAGCCCCAACTTGGGTCAGATATCTCAGAAACTCGGGGTTTCCAACTCTACCAAAGATATCTGGAAGGTATGTGAGCTTCTAGGTTCAGCTCCTAGCTGAGCTTCAGGAAGCTTGCTCAGTGCCCTGGGGTTGGAGGAAGGCCATACAAAACCCAACAGAAAACCTCAGAGACCTGTGATATATTTTTTGTCTCAGTAACTCAGCATTTTCTAATGAAGTAGTACTTACTGGAAAGTTTCTGCCTGTTTCCATTTTGGAGGACATTATTCAGATAGACATGACACATTTTGGATGACATGAGAAAATTAAGTTTGGTCTTCTTGCCAAATTCCATCCTGGCAGATAATTTCTTACCTATTTAAATCCACCTCATATTCACAGAGTGCATTTCTTTAGATCACATTCTGTCTTGCAGCTCTTATACTGTTAAATATTATCCACATTTCATCCCCTACATAGCTGCTTTTTACTGAATTTAGTCCCAGGTTAGAGTATGGGATCTGTATATGGTACTGGAAGCTCTGGGGGGTCTCTAAAATCACCTGTGCTACATCAGTGCCATATGAAGGACATTTTTTAGCACTGGAGAAGTTTTTGCAGAGCAGGGTGTGGTGCCACACAGAATGGGACCTGTCTGATGTCAAATTATTTTATGCCATTATGGCACATGACTGCATTACAAAGTAGCTCTTGTATTTTTCTATCTCCTCAGGAACATTTATTCCTACAATGAGGATCCTGCATTGATTCCAATGAAGACCCAGGCCCCTATTGTGCTGGGCACTATAGCAACAGACAGTAAAAAGCAGTCCTTGTTCCTAAAGACTGTTCTATCTAAACAGAATACATTGCCAGATATTTTATTCTTCCATTTATGACAGTTGCAAAACAACTTGGATGAAGAATAAAAATTGCAATCACTAGGATGTGATGCTCCCAGCTGTGGGACAAATCCATATGGAGGTGGGAAACCCCAAGCCAGTAAAAGCATCAAGGAGTATAATCCTGCACCAACTGAGGTAACGTGAGAACTCCTACAGGCTCTGCTGGGAGCCAGGATTTCCCCTCCATTCCCGTTTCACCAGATGCCTGCGTGCACAGCACAGTGCAGAGCTGCAGTGATATTTCCAAATCCCCTGGCACTACAAGCAGAGTGGCAGTATGGTCCCACTGCTCCCCTGGGGGGGATGAGCTCGGTGCTGTCCCTGTGCCTGTGCTGCTGTGAGAGCACAGGCACAGCCCTGCTGCACTGGCTTCCTGCAGAGCTGCCTGGGGGCTGCACTGCAAGAGGGCTCACAGGCTGCCCAGGTTCGCTGGGCTGTCACCAAAGCACTGACCTAGCACAGAGAGTAAGCTGCATGATTAATTCTGGTCTACAGCCCTCCATGGTCTCCAGTGCAGGGGCTATTTAGGTGACAGTGAACTCCCTGAACATACTGTGTTGCTGAAAATCCTTTCTCTAAGGAAAACAGACGAAAAATATTCCTGAGGTACAGCTCATAAACAGACATATCCCCTGCTCTGATCTGGCTGATGTTCTCTCTTGTTATTTACTTAAATTGCATATCTCCCCAGCACTAACAGGAGACTCTGGTAACTTATTTCTTGTCTTTTGGAAGCAATGCAATGCACAGTAAAGCAGAGATAATAATGATTTAAAAGATGCCAGTCTCTTTTCTGGATATTCTGACTATGAATTTAATATAATAGAGGTTTGAGTGATGCTTGTTTTTATGCCTGTGTCTATCATAAGATTAACAGTCTTTATTATTTTGCAGAACAGGAAGTAGCGCCTCATCAAGGGTATAATCACCTCAGTTAAAAAACAAACAATCTTTTACTTAAGGTGCTAAAAATATAGTTGAGAAACCTTCGATCACAGCCGAGTGGTAAAATAGACTATGTTGACTGAGCAAATCAGCAGCTGCTGCTCTGCCAGCTCCTTCACCCTAACAATGCTTGCCTTTTTCTCTCCCCACCAAATTTAGAGATGATGTCAGTGTAGCCAACCCCAGGAGTTCAAAAACCAGAAGACAAACCAAAATAGAATCACAGCATTGATATCAAAGCCATGGAAGTTATTGAAAGTGAAGCGTATGATTTGGGGGGTCAGCCTTTAGATTTTTTAATTCATAGGAGACAGCCTTCTCCCTTCCAGTCGCCTGCTCAGTTCTCCTGGCTGGCTGATATGCCCTATTTCAGAGTGAGAGACAGCACAGGACAATGGGAAGCACAAAGGATTGGGAATCTATTTAAAGTATATATATATATATATATAGTGCTCAATTCTCCACCATATGTAGAGCCTTAATCCTGCAAATACTTTCCCTAAATGCTCAACTTCATTCATACAGGCAGCCCCACAGAAGCCAGAGGGGGTCCTCTTGTACCTGAAGTTTGCCCCTTATTTAAGTCACTATTGCATGTCAGAAATGGTGGCCTGCGTCACAATATTAAGAATTAGCTAAGTATGAAGAGATCTATTGCTCAGTTTTCTCTATGATCTTGGGCAAGTCTTGATTTATTCTAGATCCCAGCTTCCTGCTCTTTAAAAAGGGGTAGAATTTGTCTCTACATGACACTTGGAAATCTCCAGACAAGATAATAAAATGCATAAAATTAATACATTGTCTCTTTCTGATGTAAATTGATTTCTAGATAACACAGATGGAAAGAAGGCTTAAAAATCAAAAGTATTTCATAATTAAATCTCCTAATAATACCAAACTCCTAGAACTGGACTTCATCCCCCATGGATCAAGTGTGACTGAGCAGCTGAGAGAAGCAGCGAACATTCTTAGTGCTGAGAAGACACACTTCTCATTTCACTCACTGGATCTTTTGCACTTCAACAGGCAAACAGAAAACAGAACCCTCTTCTAAAAAGTGCATTTCCAGGGAGCCAGGAGTAAAATCATACAGGAGTTTAACCTCAAGATGTAAACCTTTATTTAATTTTTTTTCTACTCAAAACATTAAATTTCTCTGAATTTTAAATTAAAATAATTTTAAAATTTAGTCTAAATGTAAAGTCTGATATTTGGAAGCAGCAGCAGCATGCTGTAATAAAACAGTTAGGAAAGTACTCACTTAAAATAATGGGAGACTTTCATCTTTTATTAAACATTTGAAATTACTAAAAGATACTACCTTGGAGTCACTTAATTTAAAGAGGCAAACTGATGCATTTTGTTAATTAGACCATTAAAAAACTCATTTATGTGTAAATAAGTCTAGGTCATTAAATTATAATGTACAATGTCAACATGAAACTTCAATCTTCAAAATTTCTAGTTCTGTTAAATGGCCCTAAAAATTAATTAAAAATAGAACAAGCATCAAAGAACTTACTTTCCCCCTTCTGTTTTTAAAGAAAAAAGATGTTTGTAGTAATAAAAAGTGCATTTCTGCTCAGTCCTCCAGTCACACATTCTCTTTGTCTACAATACTTTGTTTAAACCTAGAGGTACAACACTTATATGTTGATATCAATGATCTATTTGAATATTTTAAAAACACAGCAAAAAATAGCTAGCAGTGATGTCACTAATTTTCATGATAGCAAGAGCAGGCTATTTCAGTGAAATCACATATTGGGGCTTAAAAGCATAACAAGGAACAATGAGTCAAAAATGTTATTTGGCACAGCTGAAAAGGCAAGGCTAAAAGGTTGACTTCTGTTAAGGTTTGTGATTATTAGTTATGAAATCATGCTCAGTTGCTCATAGCTTTACAAAAAAGGACATATTTAGATTGAAAGTCTCTAGGAAATTTCCAGAATTCTCAGGCTGATTTTAGAAAACATCAGGGAAAAAAAAAAAGGTAAAACCATTTCTCTTTCCAGGAACAGAATAAAAGCTGTCCCATTTGATTCCAGAGAGATAGTGGGAGAAGTTATTGCCAAGACCCTGAAGACAGAATTGAGAGGAACTGGGCAGTAAAAAACAGGAGAGAGGGAGGCTGAGTGGTCGGGGAGATGCTGCAAGGGAAGGCTGTGGATCCTGGACAGCTGAACAAAATGAGACTGGACTGAGGGCAGAAAAGAGCACAGGAGATAATGGTGGGATGGAAGAGACACTGAAAAACACCACAGAGAACAGCAGAGAATGCAGCCTGGGAGAAATGGCCTGTGCCCACTCCAGCCTGGAGAGCAAACCCCAAGGATGCCAGAATCCCAACCCTCATGTAAAAGCAAGCAGTAATTATCATTTCCATACACACAGGTCACAGATTAAAACAGTAACTGGTGAATATTATTGTATACCTTTGTATACAATTGTATATTGTATATCCTTTGTATACCCTTTAATGAACAGGTAAAATTCCTTTCTTTTCCAGATGTCTAAAATCAAGAGGATGCAGAAATGCCTGTTTTGTGTGCTCCTAACCAGACTTGCAATGCTGACATAACACTTGTGGGGTGGGGAAAGGAAGAAAGAACAGTGAAAATCATGTGAAGGCTCTAAGGAGAAGGGATGCTTTTGAGGCAGTTGCAGTGACACCAGGTGAACTGTAATGAGTAACTCCTGCTGCCAGGAATGCTGTCCAGCCTTGGCAGGAACAGTCTCTGCATGCAATACAAGACTCTGTTTGCTTCCTGACTTAAGGACTGATTGATATATGAACTCATAAAAATTAGGATGTCTAAAAATACAAAAATACTTGAATTGTTTTGAATCTTCCTGATTCACTCGAGCACACAACACTAAGACAAAGACTTTGCCTTGCATGCAGAGTGGATTCTTACTTTAAATCACAATCTGCCCAGGAGTAGATTACTGATAGGAATCTTCTCACTGAAGGACTGAATTAAATATGGTTGTTCCTGCTCAGATCCAATGTATGTAAATTATTCATGTTATATATGAAACCATATTACAGTTACATAGGAGAAGTGATTGCTCCCACTGTACACATTCTTTGGAGTTGTATGACACATGCACATGACACAAGAAAATGAATCAAAGAATATTTAAATATACCTTAGGGAGCCACTAACTTCTCTGATGGTTTTACATAAGGAAAACTAATTGCATCTGCACAATACAACAGTTTTGTAAGGGCTGGGTTCATCAGTGCTTTTACTTTTTTCCCTGGTAAACATTTAAACAGTTTACTTAAATTGATTTTTAAAAAATCAGAGATGACTGAATGGTTTGAATACATTAAGGTTCCTTCCATTTTAGGTATTCTTACTTGTTCCTACTGACTTTCTGCAGTATCAGCAATGCATAGAAATTCTTGACCTATCAAGGTGGGATCAGAGTGGATAATAACAGGCTTACAAAGACCTTGCACTTTTTCTAAGACTTAAAATTAAAGTCAAACAAAACATATAAAATAGTACATTGAAATCACTAAAAGTTCTGACATACCTAATCAAGCTTGTTATACTGAACACATTTGGTTTTAAGACTGAGGTTTTCATCTGTAATGGCATGCACACCCTCTGAATGCATTCATATAATTATAAGAAATTCTGTAAGCTTTCTAGATTATTACTGTCTTAGAAATTCTCTTAGTTAGTGTTCAGAAATGTACAGAAAGAATCAAATAAATATTTTATTCTGTCATGACTTATCCAATTATCTGGTAAGGCATAACAGGCTACAGTAAGTAGTCTGAAATGGTCAAATTTCATACTGACTTGATGTTTTCTTAAGTGGCTTTTTGACAAATTGTACTACATGTACAAAATTTCATATGGAGTCTGCTGGATTATATGATCTTGCTTTACAATTGATACAAAAGAATGTTTTGTTAAAGTGATTGACTTAATTTCTTGTTAAATTGGAAACAAAAATGATGCTACTGATCCATTTACATACCAAGTTCAAGTTTCTTATTTAGAACACTGTGGAGCACTTAAACTGGAAGTCTTTGTGCCCCTTGCACAGGTGAAGATTGATTCCTGTGGTCTCCCAAACAGACTAAAAGTCAGGATAGTTGAGATTGACAACATTTCATTGGTATGAGCAAGAGAAGAGTCAGATTATTCTTTGCCAAGCTGTATGACTATGGAGCACCATCCTAATATTTCTAACTCTCTTCCCACTTCACTATTGATATTGTGACAGGATTTGTAATACTACTAGGCTGTGTTGCCAAGAGCAATTCTTTTAAAGAGTGTGACACTGAATATAGGCTCTGGCAAATGATGCCTTCAGTTAGAAAGTATTAATGTGACAGAACTCTTCCCAAACCTTTTACAGAGAATATATCCTGACCAAAAAGTGACAAAAGAGAAAATAGTGCTGAAACTTGTGCAACATAGAACTGAGACAGAAAAATCTCTGCTGAAAATGCCTTTTTGTGGAAGAATTGATCTCACTGTCATTTCTGGTAATGTAAATCACAAAGAACCATTGAAATCAGTGGGAACTACAGCAATATAAATCAGATGTCATGAATAACAAAGTTGTAAGATATTGTTATTGGGTCACTTAGTTCTGCTCCATAGTCTTATTTTAGCTCTAACATTTATCAGCTTTGCTTGTCCATAGTAACTCTTACAATCGAAATATTTTCTGCAGTCTGGCAACAATGGGTATTCTGGACTGGGTATTCACAGAGCAAGTCATAGAGAATTTGTCATAATGGGGCCATCTTCAGTTCTACAGCTCCTCTCATACTATATGTGTCTACTTTATAGACCCATAAAATCTCTAATTGACACTGAAATGACAGTAAGAAAAAGGAGTGTTCCCTTTCCATCATATTTCTCTGACACATGAGATTTGATCATCTGCATTATCACAGCCACAAATAGCATTAGCAAACACACTACCCAGCCCCACTGCATACAGACAGGTTAATTGACATGAAAATTTCCATAGGCTAATTATTTTCTGCATAAAAAAAAATTCTTTCATTTGTTCTAAATTCATTGGTCCTTAATATCATGATGCATCTATTGCACTGAGCTGCAAAAAGCAGAATATACCCCATCACTGTGTTCTGTTCCTGCTACTTCCTACTCTTCCCCCAAAAAAACCATTTTAGGATGAGAATCTCCATGGTATGAAGTGGTAAATGATCCAGAGTGTCATTTTCTAACTCCTGAATCTTTATAGTCTTTGAGATGGTCTGTATGTAAATCCTACTGCACATCTCACAGGCTCTGTCACCTTTATATGAGCGTTCACAGCCAGTCTATACATCAGTTGTCTTGACCAAAATTTTGAGTAACTCATAAAAAATAGAAACACAGCTCTTGAAAATCATCAGTGCCATATCATCAGAATGTCACGAAAGGAGAATAAAATAAATGTGAACTTTCTGACTTCTAGATATTATACTATTCTCACTAGAAACTCAGCTTTTTGCTGATTTTTTTTGCTGTTTTTAGGGTTTTTTTCGAGGGTGGATAGGGGCTGTATTGATGTTTTTTTTCCCTGTTTCTTTGTTAGTTAAAGAGTATCCCACAAAGACACAGTGCAATTTTTTTGGGGTTTTGTTCCTCTAGAAATACGTTTGTCTAGTAATAATTTATGATCTCTAAAAATACATCTCCAGTTGTAATCCAGTTTCCATTATAATGCTGCTTATTTATGGAATTAGCAGTACTACTGATGAAATTTATAATGCTGTATGTGATTATTGCTTCACTAATCACTATGTATTCCACTGCTTGCTGTATGCAAGATCATTAATACAGTATATGTACAAACATTAAGCTTAATGGACTTAAATGATGATATGGAAAGGCAGGATGGCTAATTAATGATCATACAAACAATTAGTACTCTTTCTTACTAATTCACAAGCTGTTCTATGAGGAATTGCAGCCTTGCAGGGCAAAATCCAGTGCATTTCCTAATTACAAACAAACTAGGGACTGGTGAAAGCACAGAATACCTCTTTACCTTCTGTTACTATAGCCTGGTTTTAAGCTTCTCAGCAAGATTTTTCCTGGTCAGAAGGTAATTTAAAAGAAAACCTTTTCTACCACCTTTACTGGTTGCCTTTAAGTGAATATTTGACTGATGGGACCTAGTCAAGTTTTACATTTGAGAGACACTTAATGAAACAGTCTTAAATAGTCCTTAATTGGTTCATGTGAGATGTCTGTGATGGTACTTAGTGCAGGACTGAATTTCACACTAAAGGTTTATTTCTAGTAACCCTCAACTGATGCTGAGTATACCTCTCTTCCTTGTGCATAGTCTTGTCATAGACTGATAGTGCCAGAGTAATTGTCTTTCTCTGTTCTACAATTCTAAATCTTTTTCTCGCAGCTTTTATAAAAGCACAAAAAAATCTTTTTTTCTAGACATCTAAATATTTGAATTGATTAAATTAATTCTAACTTAATTCTTATAGGACAAGCTATAAAAACATCTGTGTGAATTAAAAACCTTTTATTCACTGTTTCCATCTTACATATAGTCTTTAAAATTACAACTTGTGTCCTCTCAAATGATATGGTTCAGTCCTGGTACAGAGGAAGAGCTGTTGTGAGGCACAGAATTTCAGACAGTCCCTGTCACAAAATGATCAATGAACCAACAGAGAATTCCATGGCAAAAGTTGCTTTGTAAGTTGTCATTAGGTATCATCCCTCTCCTTTTAATACAAGACAATGTCCATTATAACCAAAATATTCAACAATTTTCTTGCAAATCACTTTTACTATTCAATACCAAGAACCAAATTACTTAAATTTAAAACATTGAGTAGCTCTGGAGTTTCACATATGAGTTCATTTAAATATCCTAATGATTCATCATTCAGTGCTTTTCATTAACTGAAAATGGCTCAATAACTTTCATCACCTAGAAAAGTCCAATAATAATTTTAGGGTTTTGTAAGACAGTGCTGGCTTTTTAGGAACACATAACAGGAGATAAAACTCTGAGGTGCCTGATGGTTCACAGTTATCTTAAATATCTTCACCAGACCTTGGGTTTCATTAATGGGGCACTACTGAGTAATCCAGGCAACAGGCTTGGCCAAATAAGGACTTCCACAATTAAAACAAAAACATTTTGATCACACTATTCAAAATAATTCCAGGAAGATATATTAAGCATAATATAGTAGGCAGATACTCAGAACACCTGGAAAGTGTTGCTTTTATACTGCCCCTTGGGCATGAGTCAACTGGCAGCCAAAACACTATTATTTAAGTAATAGTTTTCATAATTTTTAATATTTTATGGATTATTATGGAGTTTTTCAAATTACATCTCGTATATTAAGCACAAATGTTTAAAAATGTTTAAAAAAATGTTTTATTTACTTTCCAGGGACTCCTTCTGCAGGTGTTTTTGCTGAAGAAGGTTAATTTGGTAAATTAAAAATAGCAACAATTAAGTTGTGTTCCACAAATTATGGGCCAAAAGAAAACAATACAAATGCAATGTAACAAAGCCAAACATGAGAAATAGGATATGGAACTGTGCTGGAAACTGCTACCTGACTGCACCTGTAAACATATAAATAAAATAGAAATTATTAGATTAAAATCAAGAAGTATATTATTTACTATCAATTTTCAAGGCAGTGATGATAACAGTGATAACTGCAATTTGAAATACTTTTCATTATTTGAGTAAAGTTTAAATAACTACTTTATGGTCATTCTTCTACTAATTCACTACCTGATTTGAACAAATTTCATTTCAATACGAACCTTGTCATTTGATATATGCCATAGAGAGGAAGAAGAGAAAGAGCTGAGGAAATATAAATGTCTCATTTTCAAGAATTATAACTAGCTCTTCCAGCAGAACGTGTCATGATTAAGTAGTAATGATCACTTTGAACCATTACTCTGTGTGCTCATCTGCCAGCAGAGATTTAAGCCACTTTCATTTCATACAATGGTAAATTATTCTGGCAATTCTATTAGTGCTTTATTTCCCACATAACTCCACTATATTCTAGGAAAAATAGTTCTTCTCATTCTGAATTACAAATCTAAACACTCTTGTATGGTTTACTTGATTGAATATGATAGTCTATTATGTAAAATAACTACTGAGAATTTTTAATCAGGTAGTCATTGACCCAACTGACTTAAATGCTTCAGACAGAGCTGTTAATGTCTGCTAGGTCAGTGCAGATGCTCTGCACATGCTATTAACTCATAAACTAAACCCTCTTGGAATCTGATTAAAGCCTATTAGGACTGAAATTCCTTTCCTGGGGAATTCCAAGCAGATATCTTACATCTAAGTCATTCCACGATGCAAAAAAAAAAAAAAAAGAAAACCTGAATACTCCCATATGAGACTTAAATAGATTGATATCACAGGAGACAGCTGAGGAGCTGAGTAACTTACTGTGGAAATTTCACCTGGTTTAAACTCATTCTGTACTAAAGAACTGAAACTGGTTGAGGTGTTGAAGGTATTAAAAGAAATGTTTGTGGGATATGGGAATATAGAAAGCACAGTCCCAGCACTTCTACGTGTGATTCAAATATCCCAAGCCACAATTCATGAAAATTGTCCCTTTTTATTGCAATCCATTGAGAAGAGATTGACTCCATCATCTTTGCAATTGCTCTTCAAGTGGCTGTAGGCAGCTATTAGAATCTTTGCTGGATTGAACAAGTGCATCTCCCTGAAATGAGGGCTGCTGCTTTGAGTCCCTCAGGGTATGGGTCACCCTCCACTGGATCCACTGCAGTTTGGCAACCTCCCTGTACATCCAGAGGGCCTGAACTGGCTGCAGTGTTTTCTTCCTCGGCAGAAGGGAGCAGACATGTAGTGTAGCCCATTTGGGATTTGCCTTATTCACACTAAGTGGCACTGGTAGCTCTTGTCAGTCTTGCATCACCCCAAACCCTTCCCAGTGGGGCTGGCTGTCTCTTGGCCAACAGGTTCCTGATCTTTAGCTGTCCAAAACTTTGTGCTTCATTTTCTTTATATTTATTAGGTTTATGTCAGCCAGATTCTGAAGTTTTTCCAGATCCTTCTGTCCTGATGCAAAGGCATTTTGTTATGTCCCACCCCTATATTGAGTCTGCAATTTGCCAATCTGCAATTTGGCCTACTGTCTATTTACCTGTATCATCCAGATGACTGACAAGGACATTTGACATAAGCAAGACTTTCTAAAACTCCTAAATTGAACTATTGTTCATTTGTTTTCTGTATTCAGTAAAAATCAGAATCAGCATCTGGTTTAGTGTATAAACTTATACCACTCAATACACACATACAGATTTTCGTATTCATCATACACCATAGTCACACATAGACAAAATGGAATCACAATTTTGCCCATTTATAGGCTATACCACTCAAATCCATCAAGACAGGCAATGCTAGGCATGTCATGACATACAAAAAAGGAGCCTGGTGAATAACACTGTAGGGAAAAAAATCTGGTTTTCCTCCCAGGTTAGGCAGAAGGCAAGCAGGCATTTTCAGCACTGTAATTTTGGAGACAGGTACCTCAGATCCACCTGCTTCCTGAAGCTTGCCAGACCACTGCAGTTATTTTGCACAATTCTGTCACTTCAGCAAGCCAGCATGCAAATCCTCCCTGTTACACCTTATGTGGACACACCTGCCCAGTTCAACGTCAAGCACAAAGCAGAACAATGGGGGTTTCCTGTAGTCAAAAATAAAAGAGGACTTAAGCTTGAAATGTCTGGCTTTAGAATACCTTCCAAGATCTCTCTCTTGTGGCTATCTGAAATTCTAGCAAAGCTTTGTTTCTTAAGAAATGATTTTTTAAAAATCATTTTTTACAGCAGAAAAATGGGAAGTATCTATATCTACCTAATCTATTTTAGTTACCAGTAAGCATTCATTAATATTAAAATGTCTATTTGGCATTCTTTTTCCAGTCTTACATGTTTTACAGAAGACACATATATTATATGCTGAGAAATACCAAGTTTCCTTATAAGGAAAATTTTAATAGCCAAGCTATAAGCCTCAAACCTAGGGGGTTGTAGAGCAAACAGATCTTTCCCACAACCACAACTTCTAAAATAAAACAAATCTTATTTAATTTAAAATTGTATCTCATTCATTAAATATATATTAAAGGAGCATTTTAAGGCTTTTTTTCCATAAGTGGCAGATGTTATGAATAATAATCCATAAAATCCTCTGAATTCTAAGAAGGTGTATTACATAAAACTTTAATTTAAATCTGTCATAGTGCTCAAACACACTGAACAGTGATAGTAGTAAAACACTACTAGCAAACCATTTGAATTAATTGAAATAAAATTTGATATTTTAAAAATAATTTAAAAGGATAATACTTCTCCTCGTAGATCTCTTTACAACACTTTATGTAAGCTAAACAAATGTAGCTACCTACTGAATCACTGCAATTTCTGTTCCACAACTGAAGTGTATGTAAATTTCTCTGAAAAAAAAACCCAACATCTGCCCTTTAATGTGCTGGAGAATTTAATAGTTTCACCTAAAGAAAAAGAGACTCAATAAAAATGACCTTAGCCTTTTTATCGTTAGATATCTTGGGGGAAGAAAATGAAACAACACAAATAAAATACAGTTTAGTGGAAAACTAAACATCTTCAAAAATATTGTCCCAATAGATCTTAGTTTGCAGTGGATCAGTAGTGTTTAAGGATGAAGACAAGAGCAAGCTCTAAACTGCTTCAATAAAAGTCAATTAACCCCTGCTTGCTGCTGCAGCCCCTCTGCCAAGTGTGCAGCGTGCACCGGGACTGTGGAACTCCAAGAATTAAGCAGTTAAATGAACGCTGCCAGAATAATTACCCTCTGAGACAATAACAATCACTAATGCATATTCAGAACCAAATCTTGTGCTGGTTTGTGACTTTCAAAAATATGATGTATAGTACAACAGAAGCTGCTTTCCAGTCATCTTTCAATAATATCCCCAGGCTGGGAGACCTCTGGAAGGATATAAATCTTTTTTAGGTTAGGATATTGTCTATGAATGATGGACACTTATTCCCTTAAATTAACCCAACTCAGTGAAGAAAACCAAACTTATGGAGTCAGAGATGACTAGAAAATATTTTCCTTGTTAGAATTTTAATGTGAAGGTATCACTTCATTAAAGTTATTGAACTGGAATGCATTGCAAGAAAGCTAATGGTTTCAGTAAGTGTTTTTGAAATGCTAACTTTTGTTTAAAGAGCAGCCAAGTAGCATAAAATGCTTTGCTACACAGCAATTAATTTTAGGTGTGTATCACTTCCCACAGTAATTCTACAACCTTACATTTGCAATATGTGTTTTCAGAAGATCATGGCTCTGCCAAACCTGATTCTGATACAGATTTTACTTCATGAAACTCCCACAAAAAAACAAGCTATGGTGGCACTATATCCTTTCAGTCCCAAGTAAATTATCCCCTCTTCCAGACACAATACAGCAGTAATTAATTTTGTACAGCAGTACTATACAACAGAAAGTGGAAATAAATAAGTCTAAAGGATGAATTGGTTCAGACAGAATTGCATTACATAGCCATCTGATTAGGGTTTAAGAGCTGATTTATTGCCATGCATTGTCTACATATAGCACCTAGTCTGGAATATGTTAAAAACTCAGGGAATTCCCTACATGTAGTTTTGAGTACCTTAAATTTGCATTTTATCTAATTTTAAACCACTTTCATCTATAAAGTACTCTTTGATATCATCTGGGTATTGGTAGAGTGCTGCTTGCTGAATCATTCATTTTTCTATTCATCAGACTCCTTGATTGCCATTTGCATTGTCATCTGTGCCCTCTCCATTGTCTTCTCTGCACAGTCCTGGATTTGGTAATAAATGTAAATGATATGCTATTTTGTAAGTTATCTGTAGTCTGAATCTAACCTCTTATCATGCCTGAAAGAGTTTATATGGAGACAACAGACCAAATTTAAGTATTTGCTTTAATGTTTTGAAACAGTCCAATTCTTCTTTACTAAAGGCCGATGAAAATTCATCACTGATGCCTGAAAATAAAATGCACAGTCATTAAGTTGTGCTCATACTGGAAACATCACAGCACCCAGACACTGTGCAACTAAATATATACAGCAGAGAAAACAGACAGGGAGACTGCAATTAAATGAGGTTAATATTATGTTGGCTCTTGCTAATTTAATGCTCACTACAGCAACAAATACAAGACCCTCTTGCCTTGCTCCCTCACTTGAGATAGACAAGTCTCAATTCTCAGAATACACAATAGTTTGTGACTCACTTAGAAAAGTGAATGTGAATGAATTCATCTGGTGGGTATTTTGTTCCTACAGAACTCAAATACCATACTCTTCCCTTGGATGTTTCAAACTGACCCATTTAGATCAATGGCACTTTATGTGTTTCCTACTTAGATCAATGACACCACATAAACGTGGCTGAAGGAATCAATTTCTTGGCACTTCTACAGGTATTTCACAGAGTTAATGAAACATAACATAAAAGTAGCTACATTCTGAAACAAAGAGGTAACAATTTGGAGCACTTTCACTAAAAATCACAGATTTATCCTTCACTGTACTAAACAGGAAAGTATTTTCCCTGACTCAATTCATGGTCCTTGGGATCCTTTCTTTGGGGTCTATTCCAGACTTTTTCACTGCTCATCCTTAATGGATAATTACTGTGCCCATCAGTGTTTACAACCACTACATTTTTCTGACACAGATACAACTCTCTATAGTTTCATCTTATACCACAGAATTAGAATTAGAATTCTGCCTGTTACAGAACTAGACAGCAGGTTGAGAATTCATTTTCCTTGACCTCACTGAGGATTATTTTGACCTAAAGAATTCAAAAATACCGGTGAACACTGTGAAGGTGTTAATAAATCCAGTACAGTAAACAATGACATGGAATATTATCTTTTGTCTCAGCCTAAATGTAGAGGCTAAAACATTGCTCTGGGTAATACTTGCACAGGCCTCAGGAGGGAATAAGGTTGTAATTAAAGACAACATGTGACCTCTGCAAGAAATAACAGCAGAAGCAGACTTCTGCAACTAGTAAGATTGAGGCAGGAATGAAAAATAAAATGAAAATATTTTTTTAATATCTTGTATAATCTTTTTATTCTATTTTCAGAAGAAAAAAAGGCAGAATATATGTCTAGAGGATTGAGAATTTTAGCCACGCAGTTTCTCTTGCGTAGCGATTTCTAGTGAAAACTTTGAAGATGCTTTTGCACAAGCTCTGGCAGATGATTAGCAACATAAGGTCTGGTATTCAAGACAGTCTCAAGAAAGTAATCCTTTCAGCCAGTTTCAAATTTTTACACACATTTGCCTTTAGGACACACTGTCAGGGATTAGGGCAGGAAAGTATCACCATAGTTGCTCCTGAGTGATGTACAGTGTATCTTCAACTTCTGTAGACTTCTCCAATAAACCTGGGAGTCAGCACAAACCAGGAAAACACTGTCACATCCTTGCTGCTCCCTGGAGTACAAGCCATGGCACCCTACCTCACTGCCAAGTTATTCCTCCTGGGACTGCCCAGGCAGCAGAGGGAACTTTCTGGAGGAATGGGAAGTTCCAGCCCCACTGCAGACAGGGCAGGAGTTTGGCTCAGACAGGTCACAGCCACCTGCTAGAGGAGTGAAGGTAGCTCAGTACAGAGCTGAGCAGAGACAAAATGGCAGGGCAGGCAAAGAAAGCAAGAAAGATACATAGTGAAAATACTGTGGAAAAATGCATCATGTATTTTGGAAATTCTAATAATATTAAATCATGTGAGAATGAAACTCAAGAAACTGATAAAACACAAGCATTGAAAAGAAGAAATTAACAGTTTCTGTGTTTTGTTCCCTATTTTTCCTGTATCTAAGGTCTTTCCTTACAAATTTAACATTCTTGCTCATGCAGACTGTACAAAGTTCTGCATTCTGCCAGCCACCTTGTTAAGCTTTTATGGGAGATAAGTAAATTTAAAAATGTGAGGAAACTGGATAAAGAAACAAACTCTTCCCTGGTTTTTGTACTACAGTGATTTCCTCTTAGGCTAGAAACTTTCCTCTGTGTTCTGTATTTGGGGACCACAACCATAAAGTAAAGAGTTAAAAATAGATTTTGGAGAAAATCTAATTTGGTAGAGTATCAAGTAATACTAGATGGTTTTTCAAAAGTGAATAATTTTCTTAATTGCCAATGTGTTTCAGGGCACAAATTGGATTTCCAATGGAAATTTTTTAAGGACTTCAAAGACTGATGAATTCTTTGCTTACTCTTCAGAATATCTGAAGTCAAAAAGTAGGCAAAAGAATTCAGCTATTGGCATCAGTGCTAACAACTAGAATAATGACATAGTTCCCCCAAGAGATATATGAAGAGTAGCAAGAAAAATTTATTCTCTATAGCACAGTGGGATGACCAAGCATAATTAGCAAAGGACTGTATGGACTTAGTCCCATTTAATGTTTAATAAATCTTATCTTCAAAATATTCCTCTGGAAGCTGTGCCCAAAAGATGCTGCTAGCTGCAATTTTGGAAATTTTTTCCTTAGGTGCCATTTCTGAAAAGAAGAACCTCTTTGCTACTGAGGTTTCACTGCTGAGGTTGTGGTGCTTAGGGAAGGATTTTCACCAACACTGCAATTGCTAAGGCTGCAGCATCTGCTGGGACTTTACTGAAAGTTTGGAAATTGTTTGGAACACTGTTCTGTGAGGATCCAAATGTGTCTGTGGAAATTCTAGGAAATTATCTGGATTAAACCCAAGGGAGTTAGCTGAGTTAAACAGTGCTTTTCCACAGGAACCCAAAACATTTCCTAAACAAGATAAAGTAACTTTGTTGAAGCAATCAAGGAAATCCAACAGTAATGATAGGATCATATCAGCACCCGTCCATATGTTCATATGTTTCCAGGGGTAGGGAGAAATGCTGCTGCTAGTAGAAAACATACTTTCCAGATATCTGAAATGCAGATTAATGGTGTTGATTAACTCACATGTATCAATGGCAAATAGAAAAGTCTTTTCAGCAGCCAGCTCAAGGGAGGAAAATTGATGACAAGGTGGTGAAGGACAAAATGAACCTGAGTCATCCCCAGCACCACACACAGACGTGTTCCACTGAGAGACCCTCATAAGTTTTTTCTGCACCTTTCTCCTAGAGATATCCTATAAGTTGATTGTAGAGTATAACCCAAATTTTCAATGGAGAACTACATTTTTAGAGCATAGGAAAATGGTTTTACAGCCTCTCATCAATTATTTTCTCCTATTGATTTTGCCTTGATTCAAGGGGAATGTATTCACAGGATCA
>VWYI01029880.1:0-98883 GCA_013399455.1 Anthoscopus minutus | reverse complement strand
CAGGATCAAAACAAATTATTAGTTTTGTAAAATTTCTCAGATTGCTGAATTAAAGTCCAGTTGGGAGGAGTAGTAAAACAATTCTGTGTCAGCAAGTAATTTGGATCCCAATTATACAAACACATTCTCTTGTTTTATCTACCTTTTCTTTATTTTCCCTCAGAATTATGAATTTGGGAATAATTTCAAGCACTCAGGGTAGGTCAAAGCATGTCTACTAGGAATTCCTTGCATGCTTCCTTTTTCCAATTTTTACATAAATAAATTCACATGAAGTCTGAGAAAAAAATGTTAGGGGTTTTTTTTCTGTAGAGTTAACTGTTGCTATGATTCTGCTGCAGGTTTGTACAGCTGCCATTTTTAGGTTTTCTCTTCCCAAAAGGACAAGTTGTATCAACCATTTGGTTTTAGCTGCACGAGTTTCAGAACTAGAAAACCAACTGACCTTACTGGATTCTTTTGAAGCAGGAACAGTTCCCAGCATGCTGGAGAGCCAGTGGCAAAAGCCGTCAAGCTATTATTATTTGAAACTTCCAGAACACAAACCTTTATAAATAGGGATTACTTGGTATCTCCCAATATTGAACTAGATCTGATTAATGCAGGAGAAAGAAGCACAAGATCAAGTATCTTAATTTTTAGATAAAAGCAAAATGTATCTGAGTGGTAATACAGAATAAAAAATTGTTTTCCTGGTTGATCAGAATGGAGAAAAGTAACAAAGTCATTGCTTAATTATGGAGCAAAACTATTTAACAAAATAACTAGGAAACAAGAATTTTAATACTAGCACATATAAACACCGCTCAAAACAGTGATTCAGAAAAGATTTTTCAGGACTATCAAAATGAGTTGCAATAAGGAATCATCTTTCTGAGAAGATCCGAGAGAGCCCCAACACCTGCTTCAGGAATTCAGTCCTGTAAAAACCTTTCACTCTGCACCCTGGTACAAATGTCACTCCTAGAGAAGCCTATATGGAATTACATATGAAAAGAAAATACAAATGGCATTTTGTTGAATTCATTTGGGGATAAACTCTGAAAAACCAAAGATGAAGTGATGGGTTTGTAAGACACCTTTTCCCTCCACATATTTTTGTGAACTGTGGGACCCATCCATTGTATAGGTGGAAATTAGATTGTGTTCCTCTGTAATGAGAACTGTGTTCAGGGGAAAAACCAATGCATCTTTTTGTGAGGAAGCCCTGTGTCAGCCTGATCTTATGCCTCCCCAGTTCAATAGAAATGATGAAGATACTGTGCCATGGATTAGCCAGGAACAGCTAGCACAGAAGTCTGGATCTGTGACATGAGGGAAAGGGAAACCTTTTTTACTGAATACAGTTTGGAAGAAAAATCTACAAGAATCTGTAACCTCACTGAGTTCTATTTCCTGCCTGTCTTCTCTCCCCTTTCATCATTTATATGCCCCTTCAAAGCAAGGCTTACAGCTCTGTTTGAGTAACACTTATTATGGCCTGATGAAGTTGCTTTGTAAAATGAGATAAAAAGGAGAGAATAGCAGAGGTTACTGAGATGGCTAGACAGGCAATTATTTCAATTCATATGACTAATCTTGTGCAGTAAGTGATCTTCAAAAACCACCATTTACCTTAATTATCTGAACTAATTAGCTACATAGATATTTACATAAACTAATCTAGCAGAAAGCTTGCCCCTGAAAAAAAATAGGAAATATATTCTTCATATACTGTCCTCAGATATACCCAGTATTTACATTATGCAACCACTCTCCAGGGGAAATCAAATCTTTAGAAGCTATCTCTATAAAACTAGTGGGTTTAATATTACCCTTCCCTTGGGTCAGTCCCTGGATTAGCACTGGATGCTGTAGCTTCAAACACTAAAGAGCTGACAGAATCATCTTAAACATCATCTTCCTCTACATCTGTATTCATTAAGAAGTTCTACACCTTGCAAATCTCTGTTTTCATCCATCTAGAATAGTTAGAGGCAGAGAAATAATCTGATAAAGTATAATTTTATTTTCTACTAGTACATAAAATTTTATGGGAAGCCTATAATAACACACCTAATAAAATCTACCATAATAAATGACAAGATCACACAACATTATCACTGACCAAAGGCAAGAACCAGTAATTTTCCCTTCAGTCATTTAGTAAGTCTATTTATCAGCATGGTCATGCTGAGTACTTCAAGAATGCTTTATTCAGACACTAAGCACTAAGAAATTCTGTTTTTTCAGAAATGTCTTATGAACCATTAATTTCACATAGCTATTTATTTTACTATCTAGAACAAGTCATGAAAAAAAAGTTTAACTGATCCCATACACCTTGTTCTTGCTATTCTGTACAGCCACCTGCAAGAATACAGAAGGTGAAAGAGGGAATCCAGAACAAAGACATATTTTCAGAAATCTACTTGACAGGCCTAAGAGAGCTGGCCAGAGAGAAGCAGAGACAGTATTTTACTGTGTTCCACCACCTTCCTGGGAGTCCTGCTGCTACTTGGCACTGGGGTCACCTTTAACAGCCCCATGGGCTGTTCTTGACCTGTACAAGACTTGGAAATACCAATATTGTCTCTCTGGCTTTTTCAGTTTTCTAAAGGATTTTATCAGTGAAATTTTCCAATGTAATGCTGATTCCCTGACAAGAAGCCTAAATTAGAATTTTTTTTTCCAGTGGGTAAAGTTTATTCAACTCAGCCCTGTAGATTTTATTACAAAACCCACTATGATCCTTGCAATACTGAGTTCTAAACTAAGGATAAGTTAGAGTGATGTAATTTCTTTTCTCAGAATTAATTCACTTTTATTTCTGATATTAACATTTGTATTTATACATGTTTTCATTTTGTAGAAGCTTTTGCAGGAAACGTACAAAAAATCTTTTTTAAGTCAAGATCTATATTAAGATCTCTTAATACATCTTTTTTTTGTCTACTCAATATCAAAATATTTAAGATGCTTATTCATGGTCTGATTTTCCATCCCTATATTTAACTGGAAGAATCACAGTTGCTGCATTAACCCAGAATCATGTGAACTGGCTCATAAAAATGGATGGTGTGATCATATCTAGAATTTACACAGGGCCCTATTCAATAAAGCATATTCTACCCTCACTGTAATATCATCCTCCAGAGCTTTAAAGTCTTTCAAGTGGAATAAAGATGTTGCTATAATGACAGTGAATGTAATGAGATTAAATGTAGTTGGGAGTCAAGGTAAATGGCCTTACATCAGAAAGAATGTAGTGACACAGATCCTTATAATGAAGACAAAGGATATTACCAGAACATTTTTGCTACATTTCTTTGGCAAAGCAAGGCCACAGCAGGACATGCTATGTAATATGAATTCTGTGTTCCTTTCACTATTTTACATTTAATAAAACCTGCATGCTTTTAGACACAAAGGAATTACTAGAAAGAAGTATCTTCAATAAGCATTGAGATCTGTGTTGGCAATGGTTACATCCCTAAAAAACCTGACAATCTGTTTCATTTAGGAATTAAAAGAATTTAATGTAAAAAATTGCTTTAGAACTGGGATAATTTTTTGCTGTTAAATCAAAATAATCACAGGGGAGAATTCAAGGCCCATTCTGATTCTGTCCAACAAAGGATATGCACACAGGTTTGCCCTAAGCTTGCACATTATTATGCAGACCTTTATTCCAATAGTAAAGCCCAACTGGTTCTGGAATTTACTTTGATTCCATTACTTTTAACATTTCTGAAGGAATTTATTAATAATTTTGTCCTATTTAACTTGAGATTCTACCTTTCAATACATAAAATTAAAAGAGATGCTCAGGAGTCTTATTTATCACAGAGGTCAGCAAGGTGACAGACTATATCAAGAAACTGAGGATCTTTGAAATAATATTAACTTTAATGTTAGCAATGCCTGTCTTAAAGTGCTAAGCTACACTGGGAAATAAGCAGTAAAATATGACAATAAGCAATAAAATACAGGGTTCTGAGAGGTAAGATTATTTATAGCTACAGAAAGTCACATACCAGTAGTTTGTCACAGCAATACTCATCTATTTACACAGGAAACATCAGTTAGTAAAAACAACTCTCATAAAAATTTTTGAGTGGTTGTTTTGCAATAATTATTTATTTAATCTGTTAAAATCAATAGTTGCTGAAGATGAACTTTCTCAAAAAAAGTAAACAAATTTAAAAGAGAATTCAACATCAATATCCCTGATTAGCTTTAAAAACATAAACCCTCAAATCATAAAGGCCCATATTTCTGGAAGCTTCAGATTCAATATATTCCCTAGAATTGTACCAATGATGGTAAATGAAAATTAGCCCTTTCTGCCTGTGAGTAGCTACCTAGCTCTAGGTTTTTATATATACAATGACCAGAAGGTTCACACAGTAAAATCCCTAGGAACTGAAAGTGGATTGCTGCAAATCCACCTTAATCAGTCCTGCAATTTATGTGCCTAAATAACCTTTCCCATCCACCAGGTGGATGGGAAATCCACTTGATTAGAAAGCAAGTTTTTGGGTAGGCTTCTCTTACTCAGCTGAAATAAAAATGGAAACAGCAGCATCAACATAAGCAAAGTGCACAGTGGAACATGTGCACTGAATGACAGACAGTTATTTAGGAGCTGCTTTCTTAATTAGCAATATGCTAAAGTTTATGATTTTTTTCAAAATACCTTAATTACTACAAAAAATCATTTGATTGTGAAAGAAAAGCAATAAAAAGAGTTTAGCCTTAAAAGATTATAGTCTCTTATTGCTGCTGTGAGTATGGAAGAGCATGAAATGAAAAGCTCTCTCTCAGGTACTGCACAGGGTAGAGTCACCAGCACAACCAAATAAACTGCTTTAAAGTCCTAATGCTGATGGGATCTTTTGTTAGCAAAGAAAAGAAACCAGCTCAAACCTTTGCACATTTCTGTCTTTTTTATTTCATCTTCTGCAAGACAGCTTGGAAGGTTTCTGTCTTTTGAGGTTTGCAAGATGCCACATGAATTTGTTCTACCTATCCAGACAGAGCATCCTTAGGTCATTATGGACTACACTGGCAACAGAATGAAGGGCAATTAACCTCAGTAATCACCCAGCAAATCCTTCCCTGAATCTCAGCAGAGCTGGCAACTCACACAGCTTTATTTGGGCCTGCCTGCTATTGAATTTTTGCTAATCCTAGCAAAAGCCAAGTTTATTCTGTCTTCTCAAAATTGACAACGCTTTTTTAAAGTTAACAATAACTATGTTTAATTTTCAGCAGAGCTGCCTTATTTCAAAATTTGTGGTGTCAGACTAAACATGCCTTCTTGCATTGGTTTTCTTGTCTGTGAAATGAGATCTCTGATGGTAACTCAGCATGGCTAATGTAACCAAAACAAGGCCTTTTTTAGAGGAAAAGTGTAATACAAGTGTTAAGGCTCAAGAATGTGGACAGAACAGTATCAAACAAATATTGTCAACACATGAAAACCTCAGCAAAAACAAGTTTGACTTTTGTAGCAGCACAGGAGTCCTGAAGTCCCTGTATACAAATCAGTGAGTGTGAAATCAACTTGCAAAGCCCAAGTTCTCTCTTAGTTGAGTCTTCATTAAAACTTGCCCCTGCAGAGACCCTCCTCTTTTGAAATTTGATTGTGATCAAAGCAAATTGAAAGACATGAGATTACAAAAGCCAGACCCACTTCCAACCCACATTCAAGTGACATGAAGTACTACAATATTATGGAGCCTGAAGAGGGTTTTTGCAGCAGTGTTTATATCATCTTCTGTGGAGAGCCCTCACTGTTTACAGTCTTTCATAATAAACTTTATCATTTGAAGCTGTAAATAAGTGTAGGTAAGTGTTAATAATGAAAGAACAGCACAATTTAGGAATTCAAAGATACAGTCAGGGCACTGGATACACAAGAAGCTCTGAACTAAATATTTAGGTGATGATGATGACAGCAAGGGAGAGAAATTTTGTCTATTTTTAAAATTACAGATGAAAAAATAGAGTACAGTTGTAGCAATAAAATGTTGTTTCTTGAGAAGTGAGGATCTGAGGGATACACCTCTGACTTTTTGGAAAAGTCAAACTTTGTAGGAGGTATTTGGAGGTGAGAACACTTTAGCTCAGAACTAAGTGCAGGGTTTCCTCTGCAGCTTGCCTTTCTCTCCATATGGCTCTTGTTACTCCTCCCAGAAAACTCTTCAGAAATTTAATTTAGCAACATAAACACTGGGAAGGTCAGAAGAGAGGTAAATTCTGGAGTATCTTTATTTCTAATTTTTGGTTATTTTGTCAGAAATCATGGCAATAGTGATCAAATAAAAGTGAAGACTATATTAGACAAAAAGAGAAGTTGGGAGTGACTTTATCTGTATCACTAGTGTTTGCATCTAAGATTTCAGCAGTCAGAGCCTATTATTACTTTGTTCCAACTGATGAAATGCTTTAAAATCCTGGCAGGTTTTTCTATTTTGTAAGCAGGAAACAGCAGCAATATTTTATGCCATAAAAATATAAGATTCAGAAAGCTAAATCTGAGCCTTATTGGGAAACCAGCATGTGCAATAAGAATTGCCAGTAGTCATCAGTTGTGTTTTATAATGACTTTAGGGAAAAAAATTTTAAAAGAAGAGAAAGAGAGAGAGAGAGATTCAGTACCTCCTGTGTTGCCTGATGCAAGTCTAGAATGAAGTGACTCATTTGTCTGTTTTCTTCCTTTTGAACCTGGTGAGTGTTTGTTCCCATCTCTGTTCTCACAATCATCACTGCTATCTCCACTTTACTGGAAGATGCACATTTAGAAATCCATAATTTTACCCCCCCAGCTTTTTCTTTTTCCTGTAGTAATTATAATAAAATAAGCAAGAAAAGTACTAAGAAAAAGTTCCTCTTCTTTCACATGCAAAGAAAGCTTCTTGTAGGAAGATCTCACACTGACCCTGGCAGGGCTTCAGTAAGCAAAGCTCAAGGAAAAGAAAAGCAGGTTGGGAAATTATCTGTTGAGTAAAATATTGGGATAATTTTTAAGAATTCAATAATTTTCCTAAATGCTTGTTCAAATTTGCTTATATATTTCCCCCCTTACCTTTACATAAACCAAAATTAGGGACAGGATAAGCATCTTTGGGAAAGGGTAACTAATATGGCATGTTGGTGTTCAGTAAGATACATCTACAAAACAGCCTGAGCCTTCTGAAGGCTGGTTCTTTCCAGCATGCTCTCTACATCAGAGCAGGTGAGACCCACAAAGTTCTGCAGGATAAAGTACTCTCAGGAAATACCTCAGTAAGGGTCAAAGTAATCTTCATAATACTCATGAAAATGAAATGGGGAATTGTAGATCTCACTCTGAACATTTCAATTCCTTCAGCTCTGTTGGATCCCATCTAAGGAACAATTTGAGTTTGACTTTCCTGTGGGCAAGTCACTGACATGCTCTTGCAATTGTTTGTGGGAATCATTTTAGACTCATAAATGTGTGCCTGATGGGAACACTTAGGTTTATGATCAGAAGATTCACACCAAATAAATGGTAAGAACCACATAAGTAAAGCCTTGTCTGCTTAGAAGAACTTATGTAGCTTTACCTTTGGTGTCAGCAATAATACAGAATGAGATGGCAAATCCCACTGGAACCAACACAACCTCTGTGTGCATCTGAATTAGTCCAGTAAAGATACAGACACTTTGAATAGTCCCATAACTTCCTGGTAAGTGCCTAGAAATTTTGCAGTGCCTCAAATGATGAAGGTATTTTGTTCTACTCTCAAACAACTGCTTTTCAGGATGATTTTCATTTTGTTAGGTATTTGTAGATACCAAAAGAAGAAGTCAAGATTTAAGAAACACTTCAGTATCTCCTATAACAATGACTTGCCTGTTATAAAGCAAAAGACTAGCTCTTATTTTCTATTCTCCTCCCTTTGACTGGAAAGGGAACAATGATACTAAGCCAACAGTAACACACTGAGATCATCAGGTTTATATTAGTGAACTCTTAAAACACATTAACACATTTACAAAAAAGTAAATGTTAGATATAATTAATCTAACAGGTATCAGTTCCTTGAGTATTCTATCTCACAGTGTGTGCTAGAAGGACTTGCAGCAATTGATATTCAAAGGTTTTTCTTATTTGTCTTGATCTGAAGATCAGAAATGCTGCTCTTAAAGTAACACTACTGCCTCCAAATTTGTCTTACAGTTTGCAGGTTAATTTTCGACAGATTCATAAATAATTTCTGATTAGTTCTAGAAAAGTATCAACATTTTCTAAATCTTATTTCAAACAAGAATTTTTGAGGATAACAGCCATGGCCATGTTAAAATTTAGAAAATATCATCAATAAAAGTAAATTTTGACTGAAATCTATTATATTCTACTTCATGCATGTTTGTGTGTCTGACCTTTTCTCTCATTCTAGGAACTTCTGCTGAATTAGAATGAAATTCTGGCAGCATGGAAATCACATTGGGTTTTGCTATTCATTTTAGTGACGCCATGTTTCACTCAGCCTTTTTATAGCTCAGCTCTCATAACAACCATTTATATGCTTTGCTCCAGAAGGAATCTTTGTGTGTTGTGGGCTCTGAATCTGCCCTGCTGTCAGCAGTGCCCCTTCCACATGAGAATAGAAGTCTGCTTCTCCTCAAGCCAATAAATTGCTGTCAATGGCAAAATTATATTCAGCCCCAAACTTAATCTCCATATCACTTTGGAACTTCAGAATGAAGCAACAATTTCCCAGACAACTGGAGAAATTTCATGTTATTTGATAAAAATATTAAAAATTCAACCTCCACCACAAAATCCCCAGAAGAAGGTGATGTCCACAAACCCATCATTAGGACCAGTAAGTTTAGATTAGTAAAACATTGCCAGTTATTCTGTTTTGTACAGAAAATATTTGAATCATCATTTTTCTGTAATTGTATTATGAATATGCTTTCATAGATATCTCCTAAATAGTCCCACATTAATTATTCAAGCAGGGTGAAATAAAAAGAGAAAATGGGACAGAGGCTGAATTGCAAAATGGGAATTCTAGTTTTTCATCATCTGCAGTTCTTCACAGTTCAGCCCTCGTTGTGTGATTTGTAGACAGTCAATATTGTTGCAGGAGCCATATTCTCCACAGGGAGGGCAGGGGGCAGCACTGACTGTGTAGAAGTGAGATGCTGAGTTACTGCATTTTCAATAAGCTTAGGGAACACCCCCACAGAAACCCTGGGAGGGTGGGGAGGCCCTGGAAGTGCTCAGGACTGGGGTTGAGGGGCTCTGAATAACCTGGTTGAGGGGCAGGTGTCCCTGCCCACAGCAGCGGGGTGCAACAACACAAGCTTTAAGGTCCCTTCCAACCCAAGCCATTCTGTGAGTCCATGATATACAGAGAAAACACAGAGAAATTATTTTCCACAGTGAATAAATATCTGGAAAAATGCTTAATTCAACATGGTTGGGTTTTGTTAAAAGAAAAATTAATTAAAGAAATAATATTTTAAAATCTTTGGTACATTTTAGAATTAAAATCTTCCTTTCAGTTTACATTAAGATTCACTTCATAAAGCAGGACAAAAGCAAGCTATTCACAACTAGCAGATCTACATTCTGTCATCAGTGCATTCATTTCTCATCTGAATCTTTTCTGCAAATTCCTCAAATCAGGAAGGATAAAGGCAAAGTTCCAAAACAATGTGAATTGAGAGTCTTGCCTTTAGCAATACACAGGCACCCCTTGTCTTTGGCACATAAATCCAGCACTGTGGCAAACATAGTCTGCTAACAAGAACATGTTCAAACTAATGGAAGGACAGAAAAGCATGGGGAAGAGTTAAGGTACTGTCCAAAAAGAGTGAGATTGCAATATTTCCCTCAATAATTAAGATGCACACCTAATGTATACACTAAAGTCATGCTGGATGTATATACTTGGTATGCACGAGCATAGGACTAAATTTATCCTCAGTTATGTGGTGAAATAATTACACAGTATCATTTATGGATTACAGTAAGCATTAGGACTTAGCCTCATTTTATGTTCAGTGTGTAATTTGAACAACTTTAGCACATAATATGATTTACTTCAAATGGA
Source organism: Anthoscopus minutus (assembly GCA_013399455.1). Taxonomy (NCBI): domain Eukaryota; kingdom Metazoa; phylum Chordata; class Aves; order Passeriformes; family Paridae; genus Anthoscopus; species Anthoscopus minutus. The sequence goes on along the minus strand of VWYI01029880.1, from coordinate 88,804 downwards.
AGCTGCACAGAGCTTTAAACTCTAGCATATTTTCAACTGTAAATGTACTTACACTGAACCAAAGTTCATTCCTTTAGGTTACAAAGGAAAACAGAACATGTAAGAGTATAAACATTCCTTTTTCAGAAGTTGGTTCCCATGTGTAGCTCACACTAACACAGTAATATTTTTATTCAATAAGTATATTTTCCTTTTTCTGAGCTTCAAGATAGTGCAAGGCCGTGCATTTGTCACTGCCATGGTTTCATGTGTGTGTTTGTATATTCAGGTAGGTCCAGTATTTCAAACCCAAAGCACACAATCATATTTAAAGGTTTTTATATTACCTGACCTGGAGTAAAGAGTGGAGAATATTCCAATTTATTTCACATTCTTTGTGATGGCAAATAAACCAACTGAAGAGACTTCATTTTAAATCAAATAAATGTAAAATCTCTTAGGTGTTTGGAAATGATACCCTGTAAGACTCTAATTTCTTATGTGTCATCAATCAACAAATGGGCTACAATTAAGGAAAAATTGATACCTCTTTCTCTCATGTCTGTTTCTCTCATATTCTGAGTTTATGAGTTACTTAATCTTAATTATTGCTTAGTATACTATTATCTCAAACAAACAAAAACCAAACCAATTCTAATTTTAGCTGGGAAGTGCCAAAATTCCAGAGTGTGGGAAAGATGTGCATACTTGTTTTAGCTGTTTTTTGCAATCACTACTAAACACAAAAACATTCCTTCATTATTTCCTTTTTCAAACTAAGCAAAAATCTGATCTTCTCCAAGGAATATTTGAATATCAAGATTCATTACTATGTTTGATGCAAACCTTAGAACATCACAACCTTTCTTCTTATTCTCCCAAAGTTGTAAGAAGCACTTAACTTCTTTAAGTTAATTACAGATGTTAGCTACAGTCAGAAAAGAAAATCCAAATTGTGAACATTTGAACAGTTATAAATATATTGTCACACCTATGCAGGTCTAAGGCACAGCAGGTGAAATATGCACTAATATGAAGTGCTACTATAATGCACAACTGTTCTATAATAGACATTACTTGTTGCACACACAACTGCATAAAAGCTTTGATAAATGGAGGAGAAAATATCAGTGTTCCATGCTGCTGAGAGAAAGATGTTTTATTCAGTTTGATTGATCTCATCTATGTCAGAAAAAAAGCAGGGAAGTATTAAAAAATGCACATAAAATGTCTCACATTTTGTTCCTCTCTCTCATTTCCTAGGTTTTTCCTGGGAATGGCAAGAAAATAATAACAATCATACAACTGAAGCACCTAAGGATATTTCTGCCAGGAAGTCAATATACTTAGCAGTATATCTAGAGATTATACTGTAAATACATACTACAGGGTAATTTTTTTTTTAAACAGGAAAACCATCTACTATGTGTATAACAATACATGACAAATAATAACTGCTCCAGATGGAACTCTCAATGTACACTAATTAATACTGAGGGTCTCACCAGCTATAGGTTAACTTTGCAAAACAACACTTCAGAATTTATGGCAAATGACTGAAATATTTACCCCAGCTAACAAGTATCCTTGGGTTCCTACATGCAGGTAGCAAAATATGAAGTGCTGTCAAAAAGAGACTTTTTCTTCAGCCTGAGTATTGATATTTTGGGTTGTTGGCATTTTAAAAGTTTTTAAAACTTTTTTCTTAGAGCAGCCCAGAAGTACGATTTTTAATATTTTCCTTTTAATAATCTATACCTTTACAAGCATTTTCTCCATTTTGCTATATAAATTTTCTGCTTAAATAGCACTAGCAGAAGGAAAATAGAAACCTCTGAATAGCTTTGACAACAATGTATCTTAATGCCTTTTCTCCTTGTTCTTTTGTCACTGATCAATAGGCCCAAATGCCATGCATTCATCAAGCTATGGGGTTTGATTGCAAAAGCTGTCTTAGCTCATGCTTATCTCTTGTGTCCTACACGCCTAGAAATGTCACAGAGGAGGAAATCCTAACCCTACACATGTCAGCTTCTGTCAGATGAACACAGGTCCTGAATGAGGGGTGTTTTGGCATTCTTTTGTCTATCAGGAATTACTAGAGCAACCGTCCACTTCAAGGCAAAGAGAAAAATAGATTCCTTCCTTGTTCCTTCAACTTCTTTTTCTGTTATTTATGTAATCAGCTGTTGATTTGGCAATCCTAATCTGCAGCCTAATTCAACTGCAGCCTCCTAATGCTGCTTGATACTTATTGATACCATTATATTTGATACTTATTTATACTATAAATTATATTCTACAAACAAATCTCCCCAGTTCCAGATGTTTAGAGAAGCAGAGGGGGAAGAAAAGTGGGACACATACACACACACACACATTTGTTTATCTCAAAAGTTATTTAGAGAGAAATTAAAAACTGTTGAGTAAAGTCAAAGAGCTGCAAGATGTAAGAGTGCTGCCCCATTGATTTGTCTATCGAATGGAAAAAGCCCTCAGAGCTTCTGAAAACTGGCCACTTTCTCCCACTTAGCCTGAGGATCTAAAAAAATAACAAGAGAGGAAAATACAAGTGGAAATTGAGAGAATTCTAGCAGGTTCTCCTCTTCTACTTGGTATTATTGTTCAAGTTATTAGTACAGCTCAGATCAAAGGAGATTTAATTTTTAAGGGCATTGAATATTCTTCCAAATGCCTTATTTTGTTGTGACAAAGTTAATCACATATGTGAGTACATCTCAACAGTCTCACTGATCTCTGTAGGAAAGTCATTTAACCTCTTTTTCTCTGTCAAAATAAGCAAGACAACGTGCATTCAGGTGATTCCAAAGAGATAGAGAAATTATTGTTTTATTTATCAAAATTTAACATTTTGATTCATATTCTTCTAAGCAACATTGCCCATCATAAATAATTTAAAAGCTCATATATATTAGAGAAGATATAAACTGAAGTAGTAGAACAGAGAATATGAACACATTAAGTCCTATGCTAAGATATTCTTAAAGAGCTAGCTGACAGTGCTATCAAAGATAACAAATTTTACACGGTTTAAGAATTAGGGCAAAGCAAATTGAGAGCAGCATATTACATCTGTTTCAGCTGGCAAGCAAACATTTTGCTGCTTTCAGAACATGTTTTATGTGATGGAAAAACCCTGTCAAGTGTCCCAAGGGGGGGTTACAGTTTTGCTTCAAACTGTTGCCAATGAATAAATAAGGACAAAAGTCCTTTACCATTTGTGCAGCAGTGAACACACTTTCAACCCTGAGTTGGCAGCAAACAGGACACTTCTCCCACTGTTCTAGACAACATAAGTTTAATCAAGTCACTTACAAAAACATTGGAAGAATTCTTCTAAACCTGCAAATATTTATAAAACAATGGGAGCAGTTCAGAGAAGTCACTCATCAGGCCCTGTATGTCTGGAGTTAAAAGCCTAAATCTTATCTTCAGCCAGAGATCCTGACCCTTGGACAAATGAGGAGTTTGTCCTCAGTCCCATCAGGTGAACTGTAATGTCCTGCAATTTTTCAGGCTTCAGTCCTAAACAGCAAACCTCCTTTGGTGTGTGCATCATGCTTTTCTGTGTTACACATAGTTGTACCAATAATATTCAGAGCAGACTTGAGGACCAGGCATTGTCTGGCACTTACACCAGAGTTCCTGCATCCTGCTCCACTTCCCTCCCTACCCCATTCTGTAACTGCTCTGCAGCTTGTGTATGATTTGCATGTGTTTATTCACTGCATCTTCATTTAAACTACTGACTGATAAGAACACTGGATCAGAATTTAAGAGAGATTTTCATATTAATTTGCTTTCATTTAATATTTATGCAAATTACTTAGAAAAAGGAATATTCTTCAAAATTATACTATTTGAAAAATAATTATAATCAATTTTCTTTCAAGAATACTAGTTATTGAAAAGTTGTCTCCTTTGAAGACAGAAGAACTATTTATCTCTGTTGCTTCCTGGTAAAGATGAATTAATTCATTTGTTTAGAAAAAGCTTTTCACATGCATGGGGAGTGTACTCAATTCTTTGCTGTTTTTTTATTTTGATGATACAAAATAAGCTAATTTTTTTCTGCATTTTGATACCTAATTGTATTTCCAGAACCAACTTATTTGAAAGCAATGAAATCAATTACACAAGTCTTTTCAATGGAATGAATGTATAAGGCTTTTTTCAACACAGTAGAATAATCTTTTTGATAATCTCAATGTTCTTTAATTCAGTAAGAGATAACTATACTTGCATTTTCTTATTAAATTAGCCCTTGAGCTAATATTTTTTCAGTTCTGAATATTTCAGATGTAAAAAGGGATAGGACTTTTTATTTCTTTTTTATGCTGGAGTGAAGTATCTTTATTTGTATGAGAAACATCTCAATTAACATAAATACAGTTTTCACCAAGGTTCTCAAATACTCAAAGGCAGCTAAACGTTATGCTTTGTTAACAAAGATTAATGATTCCTCAGTACACTGAGAACTGCTCTTGCTGGTGTTCTACAGATACTGTAATTGCTGAGAAAAAAACTTCCTTCACCCTTGAAAGGCTGAGGAAGTCTAAACATGACAAAGACCCAGAAAAACAAGAGCAAAGTCAAGTGGTGGAAGAGCTGGCCCAGAGGGGCTGTGCAATCTCCTGTCCCTGTAAATTCTGGAGACACCTGTGAATAAAGCCCTGGAAGCCTGCTCTGTCAGTGTTAACACTGCTCTGAGGAGGAGCCTGAACTAGAGATCACCAAAGGTCTCTTCCAATTTGAAATATCTTGTTCTTCCATAGAAGCTCCTCACTTTTATTATTTTCCCTTACATTTTAATGATATCTCCCCATAAAAGATTCATCTACCAGGCAAATGAAAAGGTGTCTTTAAGGCTGTTGTCAGAAGGTCTAGCCCTTTTCCTGCAGTGAGTTATAGACAGTTTTGGCTCTGTCTCACTGCAGATGAGCAATAGGGGGGTTTGGGCTGTGACTGCAGACACCTGTGAGCTCAGGCTGGGGTTTTTTTTACAACCTTACCATCACTATTCTATAGTCAATGCCTTCCAAGGAATTTTTAAAACTGAAAAAGGTTGAAAACCATTGGCGTAGAGAACTTCAGAAAGAAATTAGCTTTCTTAGTGACCAGAGCTTTACGAGCAATCTCTTTTTAAATTCCAGCTGTCTCTGAAGACAGGAAGTGCAAACACTGCTCTTTTCACAAATAAATCATATTGTGTTCTGCACAAGGCCACTTTCCAGACTGAGTCAAGTTTATCACTACACTTTTTTGACAACCTTGCCTTGGAGAGGACAGGAGAATTTCCACAGCAATGGGACAACAAATATGTTATTTAACTTTTCAAATTAAGATCTTCACTCTACAAACAGAATCCCAATTTTATTTCCTACAAGAAGTCTTAAGTGACAGAGAATACAGATTAGACCTAGAAATGTTCATATAGGATTCATATAGGATTCTGATTGAAAAAACTAGAGATTAATGTTAGTTTGAATAATTTTATTTCATTACTGGCTATATACTGAGATTGCTCCTGAATTTTGTCAATAAAAATATCAAAGGTCATTTGTAGCAGATTCTCTGTGCTTGGATAGTTCTTTTCTCCCCTAGGAGCTAAAACATTATTTTATAGATTCATAACAGGGCTGGAAGGGACCTCAAGAGGTCATTTCATCCATCCTCTGTTCCAAGGCAAGATCAAACATATTAATCTTGACAGATATTTGTCTAGACTTTCTTTTTAAAAACTTCCAATTACAAGGATTCCAAAATCTCTCTAGGCAATCTATTCCAATGCATTGCTATCATTACCTTTAAAAGTCTTTTTTCTTACTAACTAATCTTAATTTTCCTTATTTCAGATTATATCCAAAACTGCTTGCTTAATTGTCATTGACAATGAACTTAGATTGCTTCCTTCCTCTTACAGATCTTTCAAAAATGCAAACTTCTACCCTGCCATTTCCTCCCATCTTGTCATCCTGCCTAAACACAGTACCTTGAATATATACAACTTACACTACATTCTAATTTTTTTCCTAATATTATTTGCCAATTTTGATAATTTCTGTATCTGTTGACTGTAGCTGTTCTCCAGAGAGCATCTGCTCACTGGCTTCATCCCCTGCACATACCAAGGAAGGCTGAACAAAGATGTCCCCAGGCTTCTCAGAAGGTTCCCTAAATTCTCCTAGAAATTTCCTTTCTTCCCCTTTATTTAATAAGCTGGTAATATTTGATGACTGTGATATGTTTCTTACCTGATTAGCTGCACAGCAGCTACCCAGAAAGTTATTAGTTCCTTGCTGACATGGGCTTATTCTCTTCTAAGCTAATGGCAGTGAATCCAGGATTTACTCTTTAACATCCTAAATAACATCCCTGAGGTAAAGCTCTGATGCAAAGTTATCTTTTCTGTTCTTTCCATGAATATACATAACCCAGGACAGAAGAGGGTACAGGTAATCAATCACATTTAAAGCCTTCAATTGTGTAAATCAATACAGTGGTTTCAGAGATGCATGAAAAGAGTGAATCAGTGAAAGAAAGCTGGAAGGAGTTGGTTGGGGTTTATGCCTTGTTTATAGAAAGTTTTATAATTAGTGTTGGGGCATACTGGGCACTGAATTCATTTCATAGTATCACACATAAAAGCAAGCTGAATTCCTCTCAGTACAAAACCAACCTCAAGCTACCTTGACAACAAGATAACAATAACCCTGTAATTTCAATTGTTCACTCTTTTTTTTTGTGTTCTGTATCTCAGCAAAGTCTCATCTTCCCAGCCCAGTGCCATAGGCTAATAATCTGTAACAAGACTCACCCTCAAAAAATGTCAGATATAATGAAAAACACAACTTCACAGATGAGAAAGTTGGCCCTAGCTAAATCCTAAGGGCCCTAGCTCTCAGATTCTGTAGGTTCTACTGTTTCATCCTCTAACCCTGAATTAGAAGGCTGTGTGAAATTGAACTATTTCTGCTTCTTTCTACTGAATCACTCATTCCTCATCAAAGAATAACTGACTTCCAAAGATTGAAAATTCCATTGCCACTTAAGAAAAAATGACCGTAGCACTTGAACCCAAAACTTGACGACCCACCCTAATGATCTGCCAAGAGATATTTTTATTAATGAAGACATAGTTCTTCAATTGCCACTTACAGAATTTGAGTGGTTATCACTCAAAAGTGATATAATATTTCCTCCTACTTAAATAGGAATTGGAATATTTAATTTGTGATTAAACATTTAATCTTAACCCTAATGTCCTTTGATACAATACAAATGTTGAAAAGTTTCATTTTGATTTGTATTAAAACAATTACTTTCTGTCAGCAATCTAAAAAAAAATCACCCTAAAACACTTCTTTGCTCTTGGCTTTTCCCTTGTATAATCTAAACACTGAAAATGTCAAGTTTTCTCACTAATTAAACATGTCTGTCTAAGACTCCACTTGTATCTTTCATCATAATGGTGCAGAGTTCCAGGGAGACATTATACATTCATGTTTTCAAATATAAGATGTAAAAAAAACAAATATAAATTTAATGCAGCAATCTCTTAATGAGCAAAGCAATTATAATATGGGAGAAATGAAGGAATTAGCCTTCTAAAAAGTTCTCAGTATTTATGGGCCCAGGGCTTCAGGGTCTGGTTGAGATAAGTTTTTATGCAGATCTCCTATAAACATGTAGAAAGAAATGTGAGTTATTAGTGAAAGTCAGGTAAATATGACTAAAAAGAGATGGTGGAATCACAAGGTCCATTAAATTTGTAAGATAAATTATAAAATACTCAACTTTTAAGACTGGAACTGAAATCTTGTAGGAAAAGATTCTTTATGATATTTCAGTTCCACTGTCAGAAGAAACAACAAATTTTAAAAAAAAACAGATACTACAACAACAAATCCTAAAAATTCAAAATTTTAGCAGAAGAAGTTTTTGTAAAGTCCAAGTTTAAAAATGGCTGAAGCTTCTTGGTGCTTGTGTAATATGTCCTAGATTATAGCAGCTGACACATTCATAGCATATATTTTCATTTTACTTTTTTTGTCATTTTCTTTGAGGTCTCTGTGTGGCCAGTGATTAGTATGCCTAGTTAACTAAATTTGAAAAATAACAGCACATGGAAAAGACATACTTTTAGTATTTTTGATAAATTAAGGAATAGAGTGTATTTCAGATGGAAAAGAATTGTAATCACAGAATAAATTTTAAAAGTCATCAAATGTATGATATGAGAAACTGAGAAAGTTAGATGGAGAAAAAACACAATTTAAAAATCCTATCAAGCAAAAAGTATCAGAATGAAGCATGTAGAGTCACCCTTGCTCCTCCCTTAATGGGACACTGGCTCTCCAGTGCCAGGCAGAGGCTCGGGCAGGTTTGTTCTGGAATTCCAGTGCTGTGTTCTGCAGAGCTCTGAGGTCTCCATTCCCAAGGGTAGCTCCAGGAAAGGTCTGGGCCTGTGCCCACCTTTGTGTCTCTGCCAGAACAGAGCAGGTTGCTGTGCACACTCAGGGCAGATGTGAGCCTACGCAACATAGTCAAAGCTGAGAGTGCACAGGGAGCTGCTCTACACCTCCCAGGACGTGGTTCCTGGACAAGATCTGAGATCAGACACTTCCCTCACCTGGAACGAGCTCTGCCTGTTCCCTCTTGCACAGTCCCACGGGGCCCCGCCACAGAGAGCTTCAGCTGGGGAATACATGTTCAGCCGATTCCACTGCAAGGCTCAAAATGCAGGCTTTGGATAATCTCACAAAATAAGCAGCTGCTGGCCAAACATGCTGTGGAAAACTTAGTATTTTGAGCAGAAACACAACACAACTTTAAGAAACAGATTTGTGGAGGGTACCAGACAGACAAATACTGGCATCTGGGGTGGCTGTAGTCTTCTCTAGGGCACCATCTCAGCACTGCAATGGTGCCCCAAAACTTAGTGCAGCACTGAAGAACTGGCACACAACAAACTACTGGGGATCACTGCCTTTTAACCTATCAGACTTCCCAGTAAGACAGCCCTTAAGAGAAGCTCATCCATGTAGGCACAGAACTACACCACTCAAAGCAGGGCTGCACCCCTGACTCCTTCACCTTCCTTTCCCATCTATCGTTGGTCTCAAGGAAACAGGGAATGGCAGTGGCTTGGGAAGATCAAGTGTTTGATGAAACTAAAATGTTGCAGATTTAGCAGGCAATATGAGGGTGGAAGGAAGGGTACAGAGTTATGCAGTTGTGGGAAAAAAAAGAGGGAAAAGAAGAAGTGATATTTAGGGTAAGAGATGAGATTAAAGTGGTGTTTGGGCGAAGCTAACAAAGGATTTAAAGGAGAAATTACCCAAGCAGTATTGAAAGAGAAGTAACTATATTACAGATGGATTATTAAGAAAAAACAAATTATTTTGAGAAATTTAATCTTAAAATATTTCCAAACCACCTCTCATCTATTAGACAAATCACTCAAACATTACTCCTGAAAACCTATTAATGGCTTCCGATTGTGATAATTAAACTACTCTTTAACCTATTTTTCTGATATTGGTTTAATCTTCAACACCTTCTTTATAAATTGATACTCAGTCTTTCTCACCATAGTAAGTGTCGCTGAGAGCAGCAAGGGAATCACTCAAATTCTCAGTTACAAATACCAGTAAAACAATTTTCCCTCCACTCATTTGATGCTTTCATGCCTTACCCTCTCTACTGACTGTTTTCTTTTAAATCCTTGTCAGTCTTTAAAAAGCTGACACGCAACACTACAGAAATTGTTGGATAGTTTTCTTCCTTCTTCCCAAATAGCAATCAATGCAAAACCAGCACAAATTCCTACATTCCTCCAGTCACCTTTCCTTTGCACTCTGGCAGTCTCATCCAAGTGGAAGGTCACTGTCCAGTTTTCTCCCCTGCACCTTTATCAATTTTAAGTTCTTTTAGCATATGATTCACTTTTGAAATATGTATTTTTGACCCTTTCAGTGCGAGATGTTACTTCAGCTTTTCACGTATACGGTTTATTTCCCCTGCACAATCAATATTATTCAACAATGTTTTATTTTCTTCAAAATTTTTAACTCACATCAATCATATGCTTTTCTTCTCTCAGGATTTCTCTAGTTTCTGATTTAATAACCTTAGTTGGCAGTGCAAAATCTCCCATCAATAAGATTCTTTCCCAGACATCTCTCCTGAGCGACTACTCTCTCTGGTGCTGTCTTCTATTCTGACTTGCTGTCTTGATTTTGTATGACCACTTTCAAATTTTTTTATTTAGCATCTTCTCTGGGCTCAATAATCATAAACACTTTGTCTGAGAATCATTCTCTTTTGTGATCCACTCCTTCAACGCAAACATTCTCAGCTAAGCCCATGAGGGTTACATTAGTAACTTCTCAACACTAATCTCTCACCCTCCTTCAGATTCAGCAGAGTTTGAAAATGGCTATTGACATCAGCTGTAGCTGTTCCAATAGTAATTCAGTGAAATTTCAGTCGAGTCAGGACTCTAACTTCTTAACTTTTAATTAAAATGTAGATACATACATTCAGCTCTCTGAACCACAAATTTCTCCAGGATAAATTCTGCAGCTCTAGATGAAATTCTGTCTTTTCACTAACACAGAGTCATCTAATTTCTGGAGTGGTACTTTGATAATCTCTGAACAGCCTCTTTAAAAGAAGGAACAGTGGTTTTGAATTGACATGCTACAGCATATTTTATTGCTACAATTAACCTGTAGCTATTAAAGAAATTAAACAATGAGTATGATGTGCCTGAGCTTTTAGCAAGTGCATGTGGGTTAGTTATTTTATGATATCTGAGTCAGCTACTTCTGATGAACTGACCAGAGAGAATATCCACATTGCTAGGAGAGCACTTTCAGTAGACTCAGAAGAGAAAACAGACACAAACTGAACTTTCCTTTCCTATTCCCAGGGTCACTAACCTAGTTTAAAGTGATGTGACATCACTAGAGAAAAGACAAATCCTACCTGAACAGAAATTTTCCCATTTATTACATCTCAGCAAGAACCAGTCCTGCAGGCACACAGGCTTAGGTGCATCTGTATTTATCTGAGGAATGCAAAAAGCAGTAGGAATGTGGAAAATCTGTCTCATTGAGTATTTCCAAAACTGCGCTTACAGCCAGTAAGATCCTGTGTCCTTTCTTGAAGGATGATGAGTAAAGCCATCCAAAAAACAAAGTGAGGGCAGATGACTGGTAAAATACCCAACTTCTTGTCAATTTTCAATTATCACCTATGGTTTACATCTGTTTATATGGAATCAGGAGTTTTTTAAGTAAGAAGAAATTAAACAGCACATAAGGAAATGTTACCAAAGACCTGGGACACCAAAAGAATAGAGGCAAAAAAAATTGTATTACCATAAATTTAGGAAACACTTCTATCCTAGAATTTGTTTTTAATAGAATTCTTTATGATCATAATTTATTCTAACTGACACAGTGATGTTTTAATTGACCTTCTGCATATTTGTCTTCCCTCTCCCTGCTTATTTATGATGACTAGGCATGTAGGGACTATAAATGATGAATCAAATTTTCCCATAATTACTTTTGAATTTTATACTGTCTGCAATATACAAAAGCCAAGGTCACAGAAGCAGCCACTTCTTGGTGACTGTAATAGGCCTACCTTTTTGACATCCTAAAATCTGAATCTAAACATGGAAAAATGCCAAGTATTTAGAGAACTGAAAGGCCTTAAATGAATTTCTGGATGCCAGGCTTTGCTTTGGGAGAGAAAAAAATTGAACAAAACCTGCCTCTAAGGGACTATGAGCATCCTACAAAAACCACCTCCCTCATTCAAACCTTCCATGTTTATTAAGATGTCTGTTCTTAACTTTAGTGTGCTAATGACCTTACTTACAGAAGCAGCCATAAACTTCTACTCCATCCCTGCTTGCACTGATAAAGGAAATACTCACAATTACATGCTTTGAATGTAGTAAGGTAATTCAGAAAGAAATTTCATATTCCATTGATAGCTTGAACATGGGAAAAAGCCGCTACAGTAATAAAAGAAAGAAGTGTAAAACAGCTGAATGCATTAAATGTCAACTATTACAAAGAGGTTACATCCACCCGTAAGGGTTTAGAAACTACTGCCATAAAAATTGGCAAACTTCTATTTACACAGGGTAAAAGGGCAAATTTAATGGACTGAATTATGCCCATTAATTTGTTTAATTAATTTCCTTTTATAGCTTTGTGAAGATTTTAATAGAAGATTTAAGATGTGGCATGAGCTTAATATATCAGGTATTTAGCAACTGTGTGAAACAGTAGATTCATTTCACAAGGCTTAAAAGACTATAACAAAGTTGGCCTGCATACATACACAGAGAAGTTTTATAATTCTTCTCAAACAAAGCAGATTTTTAAAAAATGCCCTATCACACTAATAACTAGAAAGCTATTAGTATGTGTTAGTGAATATTCTAATTTTAAAAAAACACTTTTCATCAAGTAATGAGGGCAAAGCAACTCTCACATGTACTTTTTCATCTTTGAAACCATAGGAAAAAGCATTAGAGTCAGATGTGGAAAATTAGATGTAGAAAAATTCCATTAACAAATCGAGAGGATTGACTTATCCTTCAAATATATTTTATTATATTATAAATATATTTGAAGTTCCAGGCCCATTATGTGAAACACTTTAAGTTCTGTAATGACATTGTAAAGAGAAAGTTTTTTCTTAGAACATGACCATCATAGAGTTTTTAATCCTTTTTTAACTTTCCACTTCAATGCACCTCTTTCAGTTGACAAGTAGGAAACACCAGTATCCAAATGGAAACATCACTGTTCCACAAACCACTGAGATTTTCTCCCTAAAGTTCTTTTTACTATCCACTGACAGGCAAGTAAGGTCCAGGTTTCAGATGCTCAGCGATCCATCAGGAATAAACTTGAGGGACATTAGGGTAGATTTATTTTGACATTTTTCTTTTGGGTTTTTCCACAAAGTTTTCTTTACACAAATATTCTCTCATTAATCTAAAATCTAGGGATCATACTGCAGAGTTTTTATACTAAAAATCCATGTAAAGATTTGAGTAAGATGAAGCTTTATTATTTTGAACTAAATCCTTTTTTTAAACAGATGTTTATACAGTATTAAGGCACCGTGAAGTTCCAACTAAAGTGCAAGTAGCTGTGATATATGTGCCCCATTTATAGTACATGTATAGATCATTTGTCAGCTACGCTTGCAAATCTAATTAGATGGTCTATTTTGTATTAATGTAAAGAAATACATTTTTGTGGTGTATTTTTTCCCCCAAGGAAGTGTTTGTGTTACTCACATTAAAAAGAGTTCTAAAATAAGTACCTTGATAATTAGAATAAAAAATGCCTAAAGATTTATTATTCAAAAGCAATGGAAAGAAGTTGTTGGATTGGATTATCAAGAAGTTACCATAAAAAAAATTACAAATAATTAAACTATCAAGGGAAAGGATACAAATTATTGCATGGGGATTTAGAGGTATAGACATGTAATGCACTGTAAATGAAAGTCATTTATAAGGTGCTACTGGAAACCTTATACAAACACAACTGCTTAGTCAGCAGTTGAGGCGAGTTAAATTATTTGCCAGCGCAAGAAGAAATCCATGGGATAGCCCACTGCATGCTGATCAAATTCTGGCTGTCTTCAAAATATTCAAAACTATTAACATGTCCTAAAGACAAGTTCATTGTCACTACAACACTCTCAGCCACTTTCTCTGCAAAGGTGAAAGAGAACACAGCCAAATTCTCACTGTGTGGATATACAAAGTTCCCTTAACACAGCACTCTCTGCCCCCCTCAATGTTGAAAGCTCAATTTACACATGGTAATGATGGTTAAGGAAAGTGCTATAGGGAGAGCAACAATCTCACAGATCTGAGAGATGAACACAGGGACTTAGTGAGGGAAATGGAGCTATCCTTCTTCCACAGGAAGGATTTCACATTAGAATATCTGGTATGTATCTTGGAGATCTCTATCCGACCTTTAAAAGAGCCTTGGTTCTGTTTTACTTTTGCATTAGCACATTATTTAATGCAAGTGTGTAGAGTAATACGTATCTTGCCCTAAAATGTTTTGAATTTACACTCATCAACAATTCAATTTCATGGCAGTATATCACTTAAGTAAATACACTGTCTAGTGTATAAAGAGTCATAATGGAAAGCACAGCAAAAATCCTCAAACTCCATTGTTTAATTTTTATGGATTAAGATATAATAAAAATGATGCTATGTTCTTACAATAGAGTGGAGAGAAAGAGTAAAAGAAGTCATTTGCATGGGCTCATGATTTGCCCCAATGAGAGTCATTCTCAGATTTTCTCTTGTTATGGCTGCTTCAAGTTTTAAAAATATTCTGAAAAGCTGTGGAATTATTAAGAAAGCAAAATGTATTATATCTGGATTTTTTCCCCTGAAAACCTTATACAGTATAATCACACTTTTGAAGACATGAACATATGCTTTTAATTGCCCTGTTAGAAATTGCAAGAATAAGGCAGGTGCATTAAACAGCAGGTGATAAAATGGTTTCCATGGTTAAGTTCTGCAGGCTCTTTATACGGAATGGTAAATAGTTAAATATCTGTATATACTCCAACAAGTGGACAGAGCAGGAAGAAATCAGCCACATAAATGTAGGTTTCTTTCTCCTCATTTTAGCTCGCTTCTATAACCCGCTTTCCCTTTCTTTAGTGCTGTTATCCTCCTCCTCTCTTTTGAAGAGGAAAGTGAGGGTTATTTTTGCCTCTAAAAAGAAAAATTATAAAGTGAAGATTGCAGGCTGTCTGTAAACCCAGATTTTGGTTGAATGTGAGAAGCTCTCAGTATTCCACGCACTTTTTGTTCATTGGTAGAGGAACGCTATTTAAGACAGTCATTATGTTTTATAGGCTTTTATTATTTGCCCCCCGTAAATATTATACCAAAATAACAGACAAAAGTCTTCAGAACTAAATCAAAACAATTCTGCTTATGGGTGCAACAGCATTAAAAGAATTTTATGGTCTACCATGGCAACTTGTCAAGCAAAGTGAAATAATTCAGTTATTTGAATGACTAACTCTTATAAAGGAGACCTTCCACACTTGACTGTAAAATACTATCAGAGAATTTCTTGTCTTGCTTTCAGCTGTGCTGACACACAGGTGATAAAACAGAAATAACATTTATTTCCATGCAAGTTATAAATTCTTAGGAACTCAAGTCATTTATTTATTTATTTAGATGCTGATATTGGAATTTAGTATCCTCATTTCAGACACATGAAAGTTGCTTGGAATCATTCAAAGCCGGACATTGCACTTAAATGATTTAAAATAATTTCACAAGCAAATTAAGTGTAAAGGGAAGTATCCCACTTTCAGAAGTCTATCCACAAATTATTATTGTTGAATGAATATTTACAGTTCTATGGGATATATAAGCTCTCGCATTTGATAACATTTTCTGAAGATGAACTGATGACAAGATACATCACTCATTCTAAGTATTGGATCTTCAAATTGCTACAGTTACACAAAATGACTCATGCAATTGCAATTTGCCAGGGTGGTTTTTCTTTAATACATGTATCACAGAAAACATATTATTTTTTGCTAAATGGCTATTTCCTTTACCTTAGACAATATTTACACTACACTTTTTTTTTTTTTTTTAGAATATTTGCCTTCCCTATAGGTGTGGAAGTATTTTTGCAATGCCCTGCCTTTACAGCCAAGACTGATTTGTGGAGAATGGCTTGGCAAATAAAAGGAGGGGAAGACACTTTTTAAACCTGTCATGGGCACTTCTGTGTCTTCTGTGGTATTTGAATTGTGCATCCTTTCTGACAAAAGGCCATTGCCTGCTGTGAAATAGATCAATGGGTGATATTGTGCAGTGATTGCTATTTGTTTAAGAGAAATCTCTCTGACTGACCCACTTCCTGTAATGCATAAAAAATAAATGACAGAAGTTATATTTTTGCTCTTGTTTCACTTTCATTCATCTTATTTGATCAGCACTGAACAAAACTGACGTCTCATCAAACCCAGAAGTGTATTTTTGCATCAGGTTCATCAGAGGGTGGCATTTAAAATACAGACATTGCAGGAACAAATGTATTTGCTGGCTCTGTCCATCAATGTAAACCTGACCTTTCTCCTGTAGATTTATTGATGCTGTGCTGCTTTGTATCATATTTTATTACTATGTGAAAACTCTGGAAGGTCCCCCCTGTAAAACCACTCCTGATTTTGACCTGAAAATTCTTACATCTGTAATAGATTCATCTAAAGATTGAGAAAATCTTGATATGTCTTAATCTTACATAAACCAAGATAACTTAACTACACTTTTGAAAAATGCCTCCACATTGGTCTGTGTTGCAGTGACACCAGCTCTTAGGGACACCAGTCAAGGAGAACAGCATCACTGAAGAGTATTTTCCTACAGTCCTTTTCACCACCCCACAAAGCCAATATATTAGTAATCATATTGCAGAAAAGAAGAACTTAGTCTTGTGATTAGTATTTTCAGGTTTAAAATCGTCAGATTAACTGACTGTACAAAACACAAACTAGGCTCCAACAACTACGTTCCTAAAGTAAGAATGTATTTACCTTGTTGTGACACAGTCTACTGCCACTTTATTCCTACAATCACCTAGGAGACACATAAGCCCCTTAATAAAAAGGGTATCCTAAAATTCTTTGATTGATAAATAACCATTATATCAGGTATACAGGTAACAGGTCTGTGACTAAATATTTTGTTCTGTGTGGGCAAATTTTGCTGAAAGCAAAAATTAACAAAGTGAATTTGAATCATGCTGAAAAAACAGATCTTTCCAACTAATTGGCAAAATAATGGTTTGCATTTCTTCAGTATGTTCTTTTCCTAAATCCCCTGGAAGCTTTCCAACAAGCCAGAACATTGAAGCACCATGCTGCTGAGCCCTATGTGAATCACATCTGTCTCGTTGTTTTCAGCCTTCTAGGCTTGAACGTACTGAAAGAGTCAATGCTTGGCAGAAAAGCAAATAGGCTATTTTCCTTAAAGAAAAATCTATTATTCTTGTGCTGAAGTCTGAAATCCTAATATTTACTCTCATCTAAATAATGTGTAATTGAACACTAACATAAACCAACTCCAGATTTCCCTCAAAACCATTGTCTTTTAAAATTGAAGTGGAAAGCAAATGAAAATCATGTTCTCATTCCTGCATTAATTGACAATAAAAGATTAGAGCTGTCCTTGAAGTCAACAAAGAAAATTGGGAAGGGTAGCGGAAAAGGGTGGTTTCCACTTGTCTCCTAAGTCTGAATCTGCACAGAAATCTCTATCTAGGTAATTGCCTGAAATCACTTTACAGGCAATGGAAAGAAATGGGCATTTCTAGAGGGCAATTTTTCTGATATATAACAACATCTATTTATTTGGGATGTGGTAAACCAATGCATCCCAAAAGCAAGTACTTCATGAGCTTCAGGTAAAGCCAAAGATCACACACACTGATTTCACTGAAGGTCTGAACTTGTATTTTTTCCCTTAGAATGAATTTTTGAGATTTAAAACAGGGCTTTTCCAAGCAGCAATTTAAAATAAACAGCACCACAAATCAGAAGAAAAATACAGATTTTTTACACACACAAAAAAGTCAGTTTCTAATTCACTAGATTTAGATTTCTCTAAATTTCTCTAATAAAACAGAAGCATTAATTTTTCTGTGTAACTAAGATATCCTGCATTTAGTCACGGAATATATATATATATACATATATATATATATATTCATAGAATACCCCAAGTTGGAAGGGACCCAGAAAGATCTTTGAATTTTAACTCCTNGATTTCTGAGTTGGAAGGGACCCACAAGGATCACCATCCCTCACAGGACACCACAGCAATGGCCCCATGTTCCCGAGAGCTCCCTGAGCTCTGTCAGGCTGCTGCTGTGCCCGCTGCCCTGCGGAGCCTGTTCAGTGCCCAGGCACCCTGTGCTGAGGAGCCTTTCCCTGACACCCGCCCCAAACCTGCCCTGGCTCAGCCCCAGCCATGGCCCCAGCCCCTGGCACTGTCACACAGAGCAGGGACCAGCGCCTGCCCCTCCTGTTTCCTTCACAAGAAGCTGTGACTGCAGCGAGGTCTCCCCTCAGTCTCCTCTGCTCCCGGCTGAACAGACCGAGTGAGCTCAGCTGTTCCTCCCACTGTTGCAGCATGGTTTTTGCTTACTGTATTTGATTTAATTACTTTTTGTATTGTAAAGTTGTAAATCCCCACCCCGTTATAGTAACAGTTCAGTCCCAGGCGCGCCCTCTAATCCCAGCGGCCAATCCACTCTGGAGACTGCCCTTTGTTCCAGAGTTCCCTGCCCATCCCCTGTTATTCAGTTCCTCATTGGTTTATGTAACCTGTTCCCTCCCACTGTGATCCTTTATTAGTTTATAATTTGTAAACTTCTCTTTGTTCTCCTCCCCTGAGTTTCCCTCATAGGCTCATTCATCCCCTCCCCTTGCTCCTGCCCCATATATCAGTGGCTGTAATCTGAGATCTGGGCTCTCTTTTGGGAGAACTTTCAAGAGAATAAAGCTCTTTGGAAATCCCATGAGAGGCCTCTTTCTGATGCTTGCTCCTGCCCTCGGTGTTTGGGTGTTTGCAGAGCGTGGCTCTGAGCCAGCACTTGGGTCCAGGGCTCTGCTCAAGGCTGGCCCAGCCCTGGTGTGAGAGCCGGGGATTGTTTCTGCTGAGCTCCCCACCCCTTTGCTCCGACACCGCATCATCCCACGGCTTCCCCTCCAGGTCCTGGCCTCCTGGCCTCCTGTGGACTCTCCAATACTCAATGTCTTTCCAATGCTGTGGCCCCCAAAGCTGTCCCAGCTCTCGAGGCGAGGCCACCCCAGTGTGGAGCAGAGTGGGACAATCGCCTCCTGGCCATGCTCCTCGTGCCCCCTTTCACAACAGCCCCTTGTGCCAGGCACTCGTGTGCTTGTCCAGCTGAATGAGGGATATTTTGTCAGAAGGATATGTTAAGAGACAGTAATGAAAGCTTTACTGAAATCCCAAAAGATGACATCAATTGGCTTCCCTTCATTAATACTGGCGGTGCCTTTCCCTTTGCAGATACTATGGGAAACAGGAGAGGAAAATGTCACCTTCAGAACTAAGATCAATTAATAACATCTAATATTTAACTGGTTTTATGGAAGGAAAACACAAACAGCTCCAGTAGTTCATGTAGAGCCCCATCTAGCTCAAATGAGATAGAAGTGTTTCCAGATTTAAGGAATATCTATTGATTAGACAGTTACATTTGAAACACTCTGGGTATTTCTGTGTTTTGAATGGATGTTATTTTGCTGTAAATACTGCTTTTGAAAATTCAAAAATCATTTTCTTTCTCAAAAAGAAACTTCCTAAAATGCTGGTCCAGACAAACTGTTTATTGTCCTAGTTTGTTTGTTTTTTCTCATAACAACAGCAAATGAAGTGTTTAAGACTAAGATTCCCATAACATTTCATTAAAATTGAGGATCAGTACCTTACTACTGGATAATGCTCTCTGTACATATGTCTTGTCTATGAAGCAGCAACTCAACTGATGAACAAAAGCCAGTGTAAGGATAAACTAGCTGACTTGACTACTTATCTCCAGACTCATTTGAATTTCTCTTTTGACCTCTTATAGAGAAGCAAAAAGTGGTGGTAGTCTGTAAAATGTGATAAGAAGAGATAGCTGATGAGAAGATGAGAGGAAGGATGCTGATCATCTCTGCTGATCAATGAAACAGGAAAAACAGATATATATTTTATAATTCAGAAATCTCATTAGAATAAAAAGTTACAGCAGTTGTATTCACACATAAGGAATATGACTTATAAAAACAGATGCTTTCTCCATCATCTGTATCTAAAAATGAGTCTTTAAGCCCTTCTCTTTAGTTTGCTGCCTGATTTCCATTACAGGTAAAGTTTAATATTAGTCACAATTACATTCTATGAGTAAGTTCAAGCCCATTTTCATGTAAAATGCTTATAGATGTTCAGCCAATTAGACATAACCATGAGCACACAACCATGAGTTCATCACATAAAACTTACTAAGTAGCAAAGTTAGTTCAAGTGATAATGATATTGCCTGTTGGGACTTGCTGGAGGATCCCTGAAATGGATGTTTTAATTATGTTATGAATATACTGTCTAAGGACCACTGTCCTCATGTCTACTGAAGCCCAGCAAGCCTATACAAGTTGTTCACATTAGTTTGTCTAAGGATCCAGCAAAACATGAGCAACTTTCACCCAATATATTGTTCAAATTATTTGCCTGCACCAATCTTTCCTACAGTTAATATGCAGCTTCTAGAACATGTTTGTTAGTAGAAATGTAATTTGCTTAGGCAAGGCTTTCATCCTGACAAATGTTCAAGTTTTTAGCATTGGAGTATTTCAAGTTTTGATTAAAATAAAAGAGCCACTGGGTATTCTGCCTGATCAGACCTCTGTGGCATCTTGCAACAACAGAGCAGGTTTTTAATGCTTTGTGGCACTGCCCAGGGAGGTAACTGGCAAACAGCAAAGAGTGGTTGGGGCACAAGCAGCTTGAGAACAATTTAAAAAAAGGGGGAATGTGCTTAGGTGCAGGTGAAGTTCATCTGAAATCATGTTTACTTTTACAAACCTCCTTATCTTCATAGAACTTTAGCTCTGGCTTACAGTAGTGATTATGAAAATCATTAAAAATTACCATTAATTTTATCAAGACAAAAACCAGTGAATGTGGAAGGAGAAGTCTTTTGCAGACAAACTTGGACAGACACTGATTTTTACTGTCAGGATAACATTTTCTGCAACAGCCATATACATTTGAGGATAAAGCTGGATTTAACAATGATAACATTTAATATGGACTCTAATTAGTTTGCCTTACTTCTACTATTTAGGAAAGTTGTATTCAGTTGTCTGCTCTACTGCTTTTTTTAACATACTGTATTTGAGGTGTACTCAGCAAAGAGCCTGACAATGATTCCTTGGTTTGGGATCAAGAGTCAAACATTTGCAGATGCTATTTTATGTCCTGGCTCAATTAGCAGGGAAGGGTTGTGAGAAGCAGTTTTTATCTGATAAATCACCTGACTAAGCACACTTTTTGCACTGGCTGCAGATGTTTACCTGACTCACAGATTCATGAAATCTGACAGAGATGACTTTGAGGTCTCCATGTTTACACCTGATGTATGCAAATGCAATTAATATATTAAATATAAACCATGCTGGGGCAGTAATTACTTTATGTTTTCAGATAGAGTGTCAATAATATTTCTACAACTCCCTTAGACTGTATTTTCTAAACACTAAGTGAAATTGTTCTCTAAAAGTAGGCAACATTCATAATAAAAACAACAATAATAATATCATCAAAAGGAAATTGGTTCTTTCTTACTGAAGGACAGAATCACAAAATGGTTGAGGCTGGAAAATATCACTGGAGGTCCTCTGGTCCAACCTCCCTGCTTGGGCAGGGTGCTGTAGAGCCTGTTAGTCAGGACTATTTCTGGTTGGCTTTTGAATATCTCCAGGGAAGGAGACCTCACAAGGTCTCTGGGCAGGCTACAAAAGTCATTCTGAAAATCTCTTGAATCACACGTGACAATTTACTGTGGCAGGGAGGTGGAATCCCTGCACATGTGTGTGAAGCAGAAGCTGTTAGCCTTCAGTTGCAGAACTTGTCCTCACAAGTAGAGGGCTTCAAAGACAATTCACCATGGAGTATAAACACACAAGAGCATCAGCAAGTGTCAAAGATAAAAGCAACTTTCTTACCTCAAGAATGCTGGCAGTCTAGTATGGCTTTGGTCCCTTATCTTGACTAAACCAGGCTTTTTTTCATGTAAAACTGCAGTTCCAAGAAAAACAGCAACATTGATAACTGGAAGGTAGAACAAGAGAAAAAGAAAAATCACTGATGGTGGGACATAATTATACCCTCAACAAAGCAGTGTGTGTGTGTGTGTGTGCTGTAAATAACTGCAGCACTTCTCACAGAAAACCAATTCAGTAACTTCTGCTTGGAAATGAGGCGGACCCAGTCCCCTGGAGACACTGGATCGAGCAGAAATAACCAGGCAGTTAAGAGGATGTTTAACCTACAAAGCAGGCCAACTTTCACATTTTGAAAATCCCCAGCCTGATCCAACCACTGTAACACAAGTTAATTGAAAAGATCAAATTCATAAAATCCACTTTAACTCATGAATTAAGGAGGAACACAGGGCATATTTTAATACTGCATACTATTCAAAAGCATGGCAGTACAGTGTAGGAAAACTACATCCAGCAGTTAAAAAATGCTGTATCTCTGCATCTTCTACTATTGGAGCAGTTTTGTTCTCTTAACCAGGCAGAGGGATCATCATAGGTATCCTTAAGTGTCTTAATCCCAAACATCCCAAGGAAGGGAGAAAAACCTATTTAATGTGGCTCAAGGGGCAGGAATAATAGGATGCAACAGAGCAAAAGCTGGATTTGGAAAGGAAATACTGATAATTAGATGTATCTGACCATGTAATAGTCTTTGAAATGTCTTTGTGAAATGCTGTCATTTAGGGTATTTTAAAAAGGATTAAACACTTGGAAATTTGCTGTAAAGAACTTTTCTGTATTGACATAGGAACAGACAAGATAATGATGTAAGTAAACCTTGTTTATTTAGAACCTTTTTAATTCTATGATTTCTATATTTTATTTGCTGAAAAATTAGAGTTTTCTTGATAATTTTTTATTGCATTGTTTTTCTGTCACCTCCATCCTTCCTTCAATTTTCCTTGACGTTTCACTTCATTGGAAAACACCAGACTTTTATAGCTTTCACGAGGTTAAAAGTTATATGTATACAAGCTCAAGGTTAGCCTGTTTGAAAATTCATTCAGCAAATGAGCAGAATGAGTTGCTTATCAGTAATTGTTTTTTCCCTCTAAATAGCCCATTCACTTTATCTAATTGGTATTGTCCTGCTAGACTGCATGGATTTAAACTGAAGGAGGCTGTCACAGGGAAAGGAATCTGTAAAGAAAATCTATAAAAAAAGAAAGATATATTTCAAAGAGGAAAGAAGACGGAAGCTGCTTATCTGGAAATATCTGCTTTTGTCTCCAAATATTTCATCTTCTCTCCATGTTCTGCCTCAGAGACTCATAAATACCCATACTAACATTGTACTAAAATGCCCTAAAGTACAAAAATCACTGCTACCAGCACTCCTTATAAACAGCTGCTAATATCTCAACAAATAAGAAGTCTATCACTATTTTGTACAAGTGCCTCTTATGCCATGATTGCAACCAATATTGCTGGCAAACTATTTCATAGCTAGAGAGGAAATTAACATCATATTAAAAATTCTGATAGTTATAACAAGATAAGCTGTAATTTAAAGAAAAGGTATTCCAGAGGAAAACATGAAGAAACACAACACATATGACCTGAAATTTCTTTTCACCCTTAGTCAAAGGACAAAGAAATTTTCTACATTTTAGCCAGGCCTGAGTTTCACTTTGAGGCACTTACCCTTGTTTTTATTTACACAAGTTACATACTTTGATACATCCAAACTGTACCTTACTATTCTGTAAGTTCAATTTACAGTCACACTTTCTAAAAATATACGCAAAATATGCAAATATATGCATATGCAAATTTTTGTCAAATAGAAAAAAAAAATTCAAAAAGCAAAGTTGTGCATGACCAAATTTTAAAATAAAGGCTTACATGCACATGCACTCACACCATAAACCTAAACTGTTGGCTTTAATCTGCACAGTTGCACATGCAAAGTGCATACTTCTATGTGGAAATGGCCATGCACAAATTTAGAAGTAGTATTTAGGCACAGTTGTGTCTTTCTAAATTGCCTAATTCAGACTCTTATGCCCAAATAGTTGTGGAAGATACAACAGATTCCCAGCTAAGGAGCATAAATTCACCAGGCGTGTGGCTAAGTCTAAAAATAGACTGAAGGTATGTATAATATATAGTTTGAAAGATAAAAAATTGTCCAGATGAACATGTTTATTAAAATTAAATTGTGTAATTCAGCAATCTGGATTTATTGTGAATGTTTTTGAGTCTAATTTGACTCATTCTTACCTAAGCAAGTGCAAATAATACAGAATAGAACACAACCTGAAATATTTTTTTTTCTTTCAAGAAATATTTGTTTTTTTGGTGTGACAGATTGAAATATTGCAGATTAGATATAAAATGTAGTTACATATGAAGTTATATATATAAATATGCATTTATTTATATATATATAATTTATATATATTATATATATAAATATACATATGTTTATATATATTTATATATATAAATGAAGTTATATAGGAAGAAAAAAGTACAGCAAGACTCAGTGACTTATTTACTCAATGCCACAGAGCAGGTCAGCATCAAAGCAATCATGAAGGTCCCTCTATCCAGCCACTTGCACATCAATTTCTCTGTATTGCAAATCAGTTTTATATCCCAAAATCCCAATACAAAAGCTATGTCTCAGGGTTTCCTGTGGTCAAGATGACCCTGAGATGTGTAGAAAGTTTTTTGTCTCCAACCCAGCTGTCCCAGAAAGAGTCTGAAGTCTTCGGCTCTCGGTCTCAAGGTTGTTTATTGTTGGTTATCAGAAAACATTTTCAGCCTGGCCTGTGAAGGTCTGTTCAGCAGAGCAGACCAAGGCACTCTGCCCTCCCCCAGGGCTGCTGCTCTCTTTTATACTATAAACTACGTATAATTTATTTATAGTTACTTTCCAATAACTATCACCTACATTAGACTGTGTCCTTTTACTCTACACCAATGTCAGAGTGCCACCATCACCCAAAAGATGGAGGCTGGGAAGAAGAAGGAAGGAGGACAGGACAAGGCCCAGTTCCCTCCATCTTGCTCCCCAGCTCACCATAGTAAGAATTCTAACTCTACACTTTTGTGACTTTTACTTCTTCACACTGAGGTGGTAATTTGTTCCATGGATCAAACTCAAAGCCACAGGGATCTCTGGCTGCATGCCAGGGTCTCTGACCCCCCTGCCAGGGCTTCAAACCCCCCTGGCCTGGGCTCAGGTCACCCAGGACTGTCAGAGGGACATCCTGGGTTCCCACACTATGGAGCTAAGTCAGCCTTTCCATCCCATCCCTCTGGGATGCTTTAACTCTGGTTTATCCCTAACACTGCGAGGCTGCTCCTGGGCTGGGCAGACTGAGGGCAGCACCTGTGCTTGGAGCTGGCAAACAGGACACAGGGATGGCTGAAAATTGCTGTTCCATGGGCAGAGCTGCTGCTGCAGCTGCAAGAACAAGTTCGCCTGCCTTTGGGACAAGCTGCAATCGCACTGGGAGAGAGAAGGCCTGGGAAGTGCCCAGCACCCAACCCAGCAGGAGCTGCCCAGAGCAGAGGTGATGCTGTCCTGCCCTGATGGGATCACTGACCCATCCAGCCTTGCCTCAGCTGCAGAAAAACCCTCCTGAGCCATGGCTACACTCAGCAAAAATGATTCATGAGCACTGTCCACCATGGGGGAAATCCAGGAAATTAGCACAGGGAAGAGAAAGGAACCTCTCACGTATAGGAACAGAATCCCTAATTTCCTAGTCTCTAACCTTTTAGGGACTGTTAAACTATCTAAATACTTCATAAAAAAATATGTGATTTTCCATTAGGAGGATGAAATGGATCATAAATACAAAGTTACAGCAGAGACCTTGACCCTTCAAGAATAAACAAAGCTAATCATTAAATCAGCATTTTGAGACCGGTGTAGAACATGTGTTTCTCTTACAAAAGCACATAATTTAATAAAACAGCATAAGAAAATATCCTGGTACACCGTGTGTGTGACTAAATCAGAACAGGGGATTATCTGCTGCCATGCTATTTGATTAAGCATTAACAAGGAAAAACATCTTTTTAGTGTCCAGTGATAAAGATTAATCCAAGTAGAAGCTACCATAAAAGAACAAAAGTCCAATAAAACCCTTATTGACCAGTTTCAGTCAAGCAGTTTAATCCAAAAGATGCAGGGGAGCAAACAGTAAGAAAACATAAATTTCTAAGATGTCAAATACTTCAATATCTCTTGGACAAACAAAATTCTTATAATCTTACATATTTTATTAATATTATACTGGAGAAAAGTAGATGCTGGACTTGAAAGAAGGTAATACAAGAATACTGATACATAGAAAATAGTTCCAGGAAGTCTCCACTGTTAGATACATGCAAAAAAAAAATAAATAAAGTGAATTAAATTATCACAATCCAATCTTTGAAGTCCCTCGACAAATGTAAACTTCAGTGAATACAATTCATTAAAACCTAATTACAAAAAAAATCAATAGTGCAATTTAGCCCAACCCAAAACTTATTGTAATGCACTGAACATTTGGAAACTCAGGTCTTTATGAACAGGGCTGAAGTGACATTTTATATTGCATTGCAGAGTGCCTCTGCAAAGCAATTAGCACAGCCTGCCTGCCTTTACTCAGAAAGGATATTACAATAAGTAGCTCTTGTAATAGTGCATCTGCAAACACCCACTGTCAAGGATGCAGTGAAATAGGAAATGACACTGCTAACAATAGTCTTATAAATCCAATTTAAAAGAAAAATCAGCTATTCATATCCCAAATACATACACTTCAGCGTCCACTATTTTTATTCTGCTTTGGGGAATTAAATGGCCACATTTTGCTTTTAATTATATACCAAGAAATCTACTGACAATGTTAGAAAAGGTAAAGTCTGGCCTATAGATGCTCTCTTTCAGGAAAATCAGACAGAATTGGTTCAGAGTGACAGTAATCAGCTTTTATTATAATTATTTTAATAGTTAAATTTTATAATAATTTCAAAACATTTTAAATATCCTAAAATGTAAATAAACCACTGCTATAGAATTTTCAAAACACTAAATATGATTGAATAGTAAAGATAATTTTGTATCAGATTGCTCTAGAGGGTTCTGAAACCACACATTCTGACCAGTCTCTCCTAATGTTTGAGTTTACAATTTTAATCCATATATCCTTGTCCCAGACTAAAAAAAATGATGTCACATCAGCTCCAAGAACATTGAAGCCATGTGAACACTTGCAGGGACTAGGTTCTTGTCGATGCTTTGCATAGGCTGATTTATCCAAGCCAGCTGACCTTATTTCAGTTATTGTGATTATGATGTGCTTGGGTACACACAAAGACCAAACAGCCACCAAGCAGAACATAAGCAAAATGAAAATTGAAATAAATGAGGAAAATCACACTGTTTTCTTTAGGATAATCTTCTCAGGGCCCCATAAGTAATTCTCATCTGCTTCACTTTATCTTCCAATAGTTTGGGGTTTTTTTAAAGATCCCCAAGTTCTCCTCAGACAACCAAGGCTACTCACCTCACACATTCCATTGTATCCTATTTGATCCATGCCAGGGGATGGATCAAACTCCGGGGGAAGAAAACTTCAGAAGAAGGTGGCACCATACTGGAGGTGAGGGGTACCCGGCAGAGATCTTACATATTCTGGTACAGCCATGAGGTCATTCCAGCAGAGGCTGTTCCAGATGTCTGATATCTACAGACATTTATATTACACTTAATGAACCTAAGAGATCATACATACACAAACCCCAATAAAACACCACAGACTGTCACCAATGCAACAGCATCCTTCCATAAATTTTAGCTACTTTATGCTTCAATATCCAATGAGAGCTGAGGGTTTAAAGAACCTCTGATAAGGAGAAATGAGGATCTAAAAAAGATGCATAGTGACAATGTGCTAAAAAGGTAAAAAACCTTTCCTGTTTTTGGCTATAATTGCAATGGAAATAACATATAAATTAATAAACAATAACATTTGGAAGAAGGGCAGAGATATTTACAAGGGCAGAGATAACAAAAACACAATTAAAAAAGAACTCAGTAGTGTTGCTAATACTTCACAGAAGAAGGTCGAGTCCTTCAATAATTCCAGCTAAATACTCACCAAGAGTTTTCACAGCAACATATCGGCTACAGCAGTAGCAGCACAATGTTAAACTTTGAGGCAGAAGATATATTTTAGTGGGACTCCATCACTCAAGGAGGGTGTTATAACAAGCTAAATTTGTGTTTGGTAGCAAAGATAGAAATGCCATATACCTAGGTAAAAGGGAATTGAGAAAAATGCCTCCTCCTCACAAAGTTCCACAGGCAGTATTATTTCTGTCTGGATTAAATAAATACTGAGCTGAAGGACTGAGTCTGTCCATGAGTTAACAAGTTCATATAAGCCAGCACAAATTCATTTGAACTCCTCTCTTAAGATTTTGGGTGCTTTCATTAACTTTTCACTACCCTGGGTGCTGTCTGAACTGCATACAGAAAACAGCCTGACTAAGGAGTATCAGTGACCTCCCACTTCCAAACAGATTGTTTATTCAGACAACTACATTTGACTACAATACTTACACTATAAAATTAATCAGAGAAAACAATGGATTCAAAATCAAATAACTGAAACCAATCAGGCAGAATGAAAAGAAAAAGCTAATTTGATTTTGCAAGCCGTTTTTGTTTCCAAAGAATATAAATATAGTTATAAACACTATATATTTATTATACATTTATACAGAACTCACATCTGAGGTGCAAGCAAGGTTAAGACGTTAGCACTTGAATAAAAAATCAGCAGTTCCTCTGAGTGTATCCTTTGATAAAACAATAAACTCTTCAATCTATCAGGAAGGCTCTGCAAGGTCTTTAAAAGAGTTTTGAAATGTCAAGGTTACATTGCAGAGGCTGCAGAATCTCAACGGGGACAGAATTTATTATTTTTTAACAAAACATTAACAAAACACCTATTTAGAGACCATTTGATGTTTTGAAATGAGTTATTACAGAATAAAAGTTAATAGTGCAAACAGGATTTCAGCCCAGAGCATATCCTTAAAGGATGATTCAAAGGATGAGCCACAAAATACAGCAGAAAAAATTGCTCATATTGCCAAAGGGAACTTAGTAAGAATATGCTTCTCCTGAGAAGCTTTTAGAAGATGACACTGGCCACAAGGGACTTCAGCAGTGAACATTTTTTGACTGGATGTGGCAGGGTGTGCCTGCACCAGTGGAACAGGCAGAACAGCCTGTCTGCCCTGCTCCACCACACAGGTTCAGTTATTCAGAGTTCCCAGCAGCTGGCCGGGGTCCAGAAGCTGCTGGGGTATAGAAGAGCCAGCATGGAAGTCCATAAACTTCCATAGCTCACAGTCACAGGAAATTAGGAAATGGATGCTGATGAATTCTAAGGGCACGATTGGAACCAGACCTTTAACACTGAGTGGTGGTTTTTGTCCATATGTAAATAATTTACAAGTTTAGAACCTGTAAACATTTCCCTACCACTGATTTGTCGCCAACACTGCATTCTTCTCTTTCTCTTCTCCCTTCTGCTTTCTCTTGCACTGCAACTCACCAGCTCTCTGCATTTTTTTTGACACAAGAACTTGTGAAGAAAGTGAAACCTAGTCCAGCAGAGCATGGGAACATCACCAAATTGCTCCCAGTTGGGCAGCTCCCTGCTCAGCCTGAGAGATATTATGGGTCACCTTCTTCAGCCTTGTTTTTGCACTGTGTTTATGCACACTGCATATTCGAGGTACTTTCTGCATTGTGTTTTTTACACATGGCCAAAACGGGGCAAAACTGTTGGCACACAATGGTAGAGAGCCCCTAAATGAGACAGACAGGGGGATCGACTCCAAGCAGCTGACTAAGCCTTGCAGGCTAGAGGCACACAGTCTGGGACAATGATTCAGAGAGAAATAAATTAAAGGAAAGACAATCACTAAGGTTTCAGAGGAAAAAATAGGATTCTAAAGAAGGATTTGGAAACAAACAGATAAGAACAGCTTAGCAATACAGAAAAAAATGCTGTTTTTTTCAGTTTTCAATCTAACCAAAAATAATTCATGTTCTAAGGAGATTTAAATTTAGAGGAACTTGGTTTTATTATGTTTGTATTACATCTGTGTTAAATCTGTTTAATATCACATTGCAGAGTTACGTGAAAACATTTCATATTTCCCATATATGAGCAGTGCTTAAAATATTTGGGCACATAATGTATTAGTTATGGTTTTAAAAAAATATATACTTTGAAAGGAAAAGAAAAACCAGAATAATCAGAAGTTACGTGACACACAGGGGGGGCCAAAGAATAGAGCTCATGACACCTCCAGTTAATGCAATATGATATAAACCACAAACATTATCATACACCATAAAACACTACAAAGTCATCACAATCCTAAATCATCCTAATCACAGCTTCCTCTAGAGCAGTTATGCAATATTTACTTATTTCTATAATCTGAAGGTTTTTTTTGTTGTTAAAACATGAAAGTCCTTTCCAATGTGGCTGTAAGTCAACTCAATTGAAACAAAGTTTAATTAAACATGATTCATTGTGCTTTCCAAGCCAGATATTTTATATGTGCTGTAGTAACTATAAGATTATCAAACCTCCTACTTCTAAGGACAAAGTGTATTTTTACAAAAGTCAGCTTCTGTCATGAGCATATTTTAATTGGTTATCATTTGGAGGATAAAAAATATTCCCATTGAAAAAAAACCTGTTAAGAACTACTGTTAACTGCATTTGTATCTTTCTCATGCAGAAAATATTTTCTATATTTATTTTAATTGACACATATTTTTTTTTCTTGTTTGCTGAATTTGCTGTTTGGCTCAGCTTTAAGGCATGATCCTACCTCTGACTCTGCTGGGGCTGCAGTCTCACCTTAAATGGCATTCTAAATTGGCCATATTTTGATAAATTTATGTAAACTATAAAGGTTGAGCTAAGATGGAATTGGGTTTACAGTTCAGCTGAGCACCCAAGAATTGAAATATTTAAGTACTTAATATAATTTGGACCCAAAACATTATTGCATTCAATATCCTCAGTAGATTAAGGGTCATTTTCTGCTTTTTGCTAACTAGTTACCAATTATTCTTCCATTGCTCTGGAAATATTCCAGAAATCATTATATAATGATTATATAATTTTCTCTGTGTTCTGATAGGCATCTAGTTTGCTTTTTTTCATACATCTATTTATTGCAAAAAGTTATCCTTAGACTGAAGGGCTAGCAGATTCTTAGATACCTATAATTAGCCATATTAATAATTTCAACAGTAATGATTATTAACAATATTGTATTAATGCTTTAGCTATTCCTCAAAACTCGAAACATGAGGAAGATTACTCTGAAAGTACGACACAGTACAACACAGAGTAGTCTAATTTTTTTAATCAGCAACCAGCTCTCTGTAAGATTTTTCTGCAACTAATCATTCTGCTGCCAGCAGCAAAATAAAACAGACTCCCCTGAAGTAAGTTTGTCTTGGTAGGGTTTCAAGATAACAGATTGTGACACAAACCTCCTCAGGTTCATACAGTTGCACTGTTTTGCCTTTTTGAATAAACACTTCTGCTGAAATGTTTATCCATCAAGCATGCAAAGAACAGTTTCATCAAAGCACAAATACCTTTTTGATGTAGATTAAGTGAGTGAGTATATATACACTAGACTCTCACAGACAGCAATGCCTTGATATCACAAGCCAGGCTCCAAAGAATTCATGCAGAGCTGAAAGTCATAATTTTGTGCTTCTATGAAAAAAACTATCACCAGATACTAGATAGCCACTAATATTCCTGGCAAATAGTTTTCCTCTTTTAGATTTTACCTGCAAGCAACTTGTTGCCTATAATTCTTTATCCTTTAAAACATTCTCTCCCTGAAATTTAGAAAAAAATATCTCATACATTTGCAAAATTATTCCCACATCTGTGATGACAAACTTGTTTCACTGTTTTGAGGAACCTAACTACGATCCAGTCCATGAAGACAGCGCTTTACTGGTCACAAGTGATTCCTGCTGAAAACAATGAGCTCTGTAACAGCTGTCTCAGAGTGACCTGCAGCACAGGTCTTGATGTTCAAATCCTCAGGGCTGTCTCTACAAACTGACCTTGCCTTTGGCTTGTTCAAGAGCTGTCCAGCTCAGCCAGCTCCTTTATCTGTGTGGTGTTTGAACAGGAACAAATACCTAGGACGTTTTTTCTATGGGTTCGTTTCTCTGTTCCTAAGCATTTCTCTGATCTTCTAAGACAGTAAGTCTGTAGTGCCACGTTCACAGGGCTCATTCAGAGATGCATTTGGTTCCCCCAGTGCTTTTTGTCCCCACCCCAAGGCAGCAGCACTGACTGTAGGTATGGGATCTGCCATTAGAGCACCTGAGTATTTGCAATAATTAAATAATACCTCAGTGATTTCACAATGTTTTCTTCTTACCCCACATTCTCACAAGATGGACATCTTCCTTTCTCTTAAAATGTCCTAAAACATTTCCAGTCTCTCTCCAAGATTCGGGAAGTTCATTCCCCACTACATTCCAAGGATGCTGTAGCTCTGTCTGCCCTTGTATTTATGCTGAAGCTGATATTTGGAAGAACAGATGGGCTCTGTCTGAGTGTTCTTACTCAGGAATCCTATTTCCTTCCCAGAGATGACTTGGCTTTTTAAAAGGAAAATAAGTGAAATGAGAAGTCAAAACAAGGGGTTGAGCAGAAAAAATGTGTGAAAAGGTCTGGAAAACATCAGGACTAGCTCCAGCCCACATTAAAATCCTACAGAAAAATCACACAAGTTGGGAAAAGTGTTACTCCAACATTTTCATCTTAATCAGGAAAAAAAAATGTATCATTTCCTTTGTTAATGTGTAGTCAGTAGTCTAATATACTGAA
Source organism: Anthoscopus minutus (assembly GCA_013399455.1). NCBI lineage: Eukaryota > Metazoa > Chordata > Aves > Passeriformes > Paridae > Anthoscopus > Anthoscopus minutus. The sequence goes on along the minus strand of VWYI01029880.1, from coordinate 55,946 downwards.
ACAAATTTCAAAATAAAGGGATATAAAATAGTTTCTGTCATCTGAAAAGTTTTTCATCCAATTCATGTGCTTATCAGTTTTGGTGTTTCTGTGGAATAGGGGCTGACACCCAACTTTGGGGAGAAAAAACATCATTTAAAGGCTTCCAAGACAGACTAAAAATGAGGTGGTAATAAGTCATTGTCACTATTTGCACCACTGAGAAAAGCAAAATTACCAAATCTTTTTAATTTCTCTCTAAAATACCCACATTTGCTAAAAAATGGCCACATGATTTGATTTTATACACACATCAAGAAAACAGAGCCACCTACCAAAACTGCAGTATTTAAACAGCCATTTCTTTTCATAATAAATTGCCAATTCTTGAAGATTTTGGAGGTCAACAGTTCCTTGTGGCTCTGTTTGTTTGTTCAGTTTGCAGAAGAGCACAGAATCTGTCTCTGGCATTTAATTAGGGGAATGCAGACATGAACAAGAATTATTTATTCTTGCTCTTTTAAAATCTTGTTTCCCTATTGCTATTCTCAGATAAACAAAGTTAGTCCTACACCTTAAACAAAAGTTGTCCCTTATTTTGCAGTGTTCTGTCAGTGCAGGCTCTATTGACCTTAATAAATGTGTGCAGACAATTTAGCAGACCACAGAATGTGGTGAACAAGACTTTTACCAGGTCCAGAGAAAATTCTGTAGGTCTGAACCAAGCAAAGCAGTTCTGCTCTCTTTGATGACAGGGAATTCATACCATCTATTTTACATAGGGCTCAGGGCAGGGAAAGTTAACAGCTTTAAACTATAGTCTATGACTATAAGAAGGACTTCAAATTCAGAGCAGCTAAATTTGATCTTTAAAATTGTCTCTAAAATTGGACAAATGCTTCTAATCCTATTTCTATAAGCCAAAACTGAAAACACCTAAAGCCAAGATAAAGCTGAACAGTTCAGAATGGGATACTAGAAAGGATTTTAACAAAATGAGGAGATTCACAGAGTTCACTAATGGGAAATGCTGAAGAAAGGAGAGAAACATCTGTAATCCCAAGATTTATCAGCATCTAGCATGTTTATCTCTCCAGACAAATCCAGAGTCCAGTATCCATTCAGACAGAAAAGTGAGGTTATTTGTACCAATCCTCTTTCCTTACATAGTGGTTATAGCCCTGCTTGTTTTCCCTAGGTAAGAGCTCTCTTGATCTAGGATTTTAAGTGACTGTCACATCTAGGATCATTACTGAGATAATTGTTGTAGATGATGTTCAATTTGCTGAAGTCCTTAATTATTTGATGATAGAACTGAAAAGCAGGATCCGAACAAACCCAAAAAACAAAAGCACAAAACAAACTAGAAGAGAAAATGGCTTTGCTATACATATTTAATGAAACAGTGAGAATATCCTGTACAAAGACTTGGAGAGTTAAATTGAAAATGTGTGTATGATAAATGGATATAATATTGTCTATGTAATGGGTTTCCTATTTAAATTTTGTGAGGATTTAATCAGTTGGGCACAGCTGTGCAGGATGCACCATAAACTACGTTGAAAAATATGTAGACATGTACATTTATCTGCTACAAATTAAGCTCACTTAGAGGTGGTCTTAATGGACCATGTAGCAATCATTACAAGCATAAATTTTAAACTGTCTGTTTCCAGTGAATTTGCTTTTAAAAAAAATTAATGCTCATCCTTAGTGAAACACAGTAATAAATGGAAGTACCCTTAATCTGTTAAGCACTAATAACCTACCAATTATTCATTATGAACCCCATGCTGTATAATGTATGTCTGTTACAATTTTATTAGCCATTCTTTACTTAACCTGCAAAGGTGTAATTTTTATTCCAACTTACACCCTGTAATTATATGATGCTTTAAGTGATGCCATTAAATTTACAGAATGCTCTGTCCCATTGGTTTATTGTAAAACATCTGTACAATAGAGCATTGTTACACCTCATGATCATTTATGACTTTTAGACTTTCTTCTTCTATGAACAGCATCATCATCCACCTTAGATATCAAAAGTGGCTTTGTTACAATGCAACACAAAAATAACACATGAATTATTTAAGGTGGAAAATGGATAACACTGTAATCAAAGTGAATCAGTGACCCAGTTGGAACTGAACTAGAAGGTCACAGCAGCTGTGTGTTCTCCTACAAGGATTGTCACTTGGAGTCACCTGTGTGCTATTCTGGTGTTCAGAGAAGCAAAGGGAAACCAACTCAAATCACAGAAAGGCCCTTTCTCACCCAGATACCAGTTGACCACAATGAAGACTGCCAAACCACAAAGGAGGAAATCCATGCTTTTCAGTAACTGTTCTGGGTTTGCATCTTTTCTGCCCTCTTCCAGTCAGAAAAAATGTTTGTTGCTCTGCTGGGAAAGCAGAAGGATCCATCAAGTTTATCAAATAAACCAAAGGGAGTCTTCGAAATAACAAACCATGAACTCAAGGGAGCAATGGGATAAGATTTCATTATGGAGAAATGATGTGTCTCAAGCCCATTCATTGAAAGAAACTTCGAAATCCAACATCCTAAAGATTATTCTCTTTCATTATTTTTTTTCTGGAATACTAGGTGAAGAGCATTTTCAGAGGAAAAAAGAATTCAAAAACAACCAACCAAAAAAGAAAACAACCCCACCAAAGCAAAACTTTTTTTTTAGGGGAAGTCCATTCAGGGTGTCTAATTCTTTTCTTCATAAAGACTTATTTGCCAGTTCCTTTGCTGATGTAGCTGTTCAAATCACACATTTCCAACACGTTCTGCTTTGTCTTTAGTGCATTGCCCAAATACTCCATCCAGCTCTAATCCAAGCTGATGAAGACAGGCCGTGGCATTTCCTGCTGTCACCCTCTCAGAAGCAAGGAGCTGTAGCTCTCCTGCACTGACAGCATTGCCCCAGCCAACACTCCTGGCAAGAGAATCAGCATGACTGAAGCACGAGAGCTGGGGAAGCAGAAATGGCCACGCATGAGGCATCGCCTGCAAAGCACAGGCACAGGGGTGGTGTGTGCATGGGAAGTGTGATCATTTAAGTATGCATCAGTCAAAATAAAAATGAGGACAAAAAAAGAGACAACTACATGTGGAAGCGAGCCAGAGAAAACTCTTTTGATGACATGAGAGGCTAGTACATATGTTGTATACATAACAAATACTTTTTTAAGTTTAGTGCTTGACTCAGAGACACTGTCACATCAAATTCTCTGTATTGCTCTGAAGGATCCTTGTGCTGAAATGTCAGCTGGTCATATCACCTAAAGGCAAAAAGAAATTGCCCTAACATTATGCATAGCAATTCCACTGCTCCATGCTCTATAGCAGTGTTTTCTAAGAATAGCTGCTTCAAAAGGAAGCTTCTCTTCAGTGTGACCCAGAGGCAATTGAATTTTACCCTAAAAGTGGCTATAGGCTTTGTAGAAACATTTAGGAATATTAAATATTCATGTATTTGATTTAGCAAAATTCAGGACAGTAAAGGCATCCACCAGAATAGCTCCAATGTAAATATTTTTAACATTTACCACTAGACAACTTGAAGTACAGACATTATGACAAATTAAAATGCCACAAAGGAGAACAAATGACCGGAAAATTTCCTTTTTCCTCTTGTAGTTAGTGGATGCTTATGAATTATTTTGCACCCTTACATGGCAATGTCCAGGAGTCCAGTCTTCTACTGGGAGGGCTGTGCCTTGCAATGAACTGTTCTACATCCTAAGTGTTTTCAAGTTCATTTTCCTGGTGAAGGAGCTCTTCACCTCCTTTCAGCACAATCAACTTCACAAAACAATCTGACATTTTTTCGGACCAAGATCTACATCTCCCCCTCACTGGTATAAGCAAACATTTAAAAGAAAATTTCCAGTGAACTGTGTTGCTTTGCACACCACATAGGGGAAGCACAAGGCTGCATTCTGTAGGTGTCACAGAAGAGATGGTGAAATCCTACATTACCATGTGATATTCAACAGAAAAAAGCAGAAGAAATAAAAAAGGCACCATAAAATACTCCCATGTATTTTGTCTTGACTTCAGCTAAATTATTGTCAGAAACACAGATCTGCTGTAAAAATACTTTGCACTGTGCTCTTTTGAACAGCAAAAGCATGTTTTGTTAGGTGCTTAGTTAAAGTGCTGGATTAAATCCCCATATCAAGGGATTCCTTTTCTAGAGGAAGGCATTGCATAAATCTGTAATTTCATATTGCAGGAAAGCTCATCCTGAATCCATGACATACTGTCTCTCACTGACTAGACACCTAAACGTGGAAATGGGATTAGAAATTCTGGATTTGGATTTCTGTTTTGAGAAGCAAACAGAAATATTGCTGTCATAATATAGTATCATTATGTCTACAAATTCTTAAATTTATAGATATAAAGATAATCAAAAGCACCATGACACAGGAACTTAGAAATTTGTGAGAAATAAAATTTCTTGTATCATAAGTATCTAATAATTGTGTATTATATAATACTCTGATGCATGAAAAAAATGTACAGTTTACAGAGAGTTTAAATCTACTACATTTTCTTGGTTAAATTAATCTACAGTTTACAGTCAAAACAGAATAAAGCATTTAAAATTTGGTAATTAAATCTAATAAAAGGAGGTAAATATAATTATTTTATTAAGCAGTCTTTCACTCTTTATATATATGAAAGTTTTTCTATATAAACTGCATGTGCATATATTTATGTATAGTAAATAAACTTTCTGAGATAGTTTATTAATTGTAAACTTGGCAATCTTCAAATTGTGTTTCCTTGGTAGAAATACTGGGATGAATTTTTTAAATTAAGGAAATGTGGCCTTTTTGAGTTCTTGCATCCAACATAAACATCTACATTTCTCATCTTGTCAGAACAGAAATTGTCTTATGATGGCATAGACTGTATCTTACTGGATTAAGAGATCACATGAAATTATATCGTCTGAAACAAGATATAGGAAAATTGGAATTTTAGTGGTCAGAGCAGCCCATGGTTTTTCCATATTTTTTTATTTTAAGTCCCAAAGTACCTGGCACATGAAACTACTAGTATTGCTCTCTGGCTCTCCAGCAAAAAGCACTATACAATCCCCCAAAGTACTTGACTGATGAGCAAAAACTTGTTTAAATATTTCTGAGACCCAGACCCAAGGCACTACGTTCTCGACACGTGGTTAAAACAGCAGCAATGCTTTGCCTGCAGGGGCTGTGGCACCACTCTGCATTCTCTCTCCCAATGTCTCTCTCCTGTTTAAGTTCCAAGGCTTTCACTCTTTCCCTTATGACTTCATCTCCAAATATACCAGTGCAGCATTTCATACATACACAATGTTCTCTTCTCTCCCATTTCATCTGAGCCAAGTTGATAAAATCAAGTTAACACCAAGAGGAACCTGTATCCTCTACCTCTGGAGAAGTGTTTATTGTAGATTTGCTGTTATCTCATCTCCCTCCATTGCACTCAGGTAAGAACATTGGCAGCCACATTGTTAACTGCCTGTAAAAGCCATGTAGACTGATTTTATGCTAAGACCCAGCTATTGTTCAATCCGTGTAAGGAAATGTTTTATTTACCATTATGTTCAGCAGAATTACTATTTAAAAGTATATTATATATATATAAAACATGATAGCAATTTTTCCCTGTGCAATGTAGCAGATTAAACTGCTGAAACCAATTGCCCCTGAATCAAGAGTGGCATAGCCAGTATTCAGTGTTTGGTTTGAGCTGTGTTCTAAACTGTTTGCTTTTAACAGGCAGACCACCAAGTGGAGAACTATAGTCTTCTAAAAATAAAAGCCCTTTCGCTGTGTATAAAAGTTTCCTGTAGGGTATTGTCTACAGTTTTATTGTAGGAGTGGAATAGAACGAACAACTACAGTGATATCATACAGTGTCAAATAAATAAAATTGAAAATTATTCTGTTTCAGTTTTGTATGACTCCATTCAAAGCCATCACTTAACTAGGTAAGTATGTCAGGGCTATAGTTTGGGAACCAATGCATACATTCCTGGGACACCACTGAAGACAAAGAATTTGCTTTGGAATATGAAGAAATAAATTAAGATCAGTCCTTTGTAGCGCAGCAAAGGCAGCCTCAGTCCAGCAAGGCTCTGCAGTTCAGCTGTCAAACTGTGGCTGAACCACTGCTCCCAGCCATGGGCACTGCATGATTATAAGGACACCAGCCAGGCCTTTCTTCTTTCTATTTCTTTCATTCTTTTTTTTTCCCCTTAATGAAACTTTTACTAAACTGTATCTGAACTAAGGACTGTTCTGGTATAACTTTCAAGCCAAAGTTAACAATGCTCACAAAAGCAGAAATTCATGTCTGAAAGTGTGGCTACTTTCTGGCCAGAAAAATCCATGGACTGAAAGTCATTCCTGTGAAACCAGCTCTTCATTCCAAAAAAACACCCAAAAGAGAATAAAGAAGTCAATGGGTCCACATCACAGTAAGTCTCACAAAATTCCTAAGGTAAGGTTTATGGGAAAGTTATTAGCACACATCCACAATTTTTAGTTTAATTTACAAAGCAACAAAAATTAAAGAGCTGATTGACTTTCTGTTCTTTGGTACTTCAGGGTACAGGAAGTTAAATTATTTTTTGGTTCAGACTGTCTTGGTGGCAGCCTTTAAAGCAAAACAGATTGTACAGGTAAGTGGCTTATTGGGCAGGGCATGCTGCCAAAGGCAAACGTCAGTGGGGAATGAGATGATAGGCAGGGAGAAGGGATAGGAAGAAATACTTCATGCTCAAAGCAGGCTTAGAGACAAGTTGGAGCTGTGTAAATATAATTTTTGGATGCAAACTCCCTTCCAGAAATACATCTCTTTGGTGGATTTTGCCATCAAAGTCCAGGGAACACTCCAGAGCAATAACACTTCCCCAGATGCTTATTAAGGTCTTACCAGCTATCATCCATGTCTGCATGTGTTCTAAACTCCCAAAGCAAACAGTGCTTAGCTTCTGCTGCTCTGTCTGCTCACAAATCAGACTTTATCTGCAGAACCTAAGAGAAAATGAAACCCAAGGGAGAGAAATACAAAATGTAGCACAATGCCACCATCAGATGCTCTCAAAAAGACAAACTGAACGCAGTGTCCACAATCAGGTGTCTGAGAGAAACTGTATTTAAGCTACTAAATAATCTGAAAGAATGGATTTGATTTCCAAAATAATTTGCCATTTCCACAAAGCAGAACCAGGCAGAGTATTCAGGAAATGTTTCAGAGAAAGATTATCAAAACCACTTCCTTTTTCTAGATCCATTCAAGCCATGGACATATTAAGCAGAGCAGCTCAGCATCTTTCAGAGCAAAGCTGTTGTAATGTGATTAAGTGCTTGCCTGGTTAAAAGGGCTGGCAGATGCATTTTGAGTTGCCCTCAGTTCAAGTGATCATTTTTATTTAATTGAAACAAGGTTAATGATCAGCACTTTAACAGCTGAAGTTGCAGATAAAGAAAGCAGTAATCAGATGTTGAAGCCCCAGTTCTGAGAGCACCAGTTATACTTTCTGTGCCTCTGCCTTAAGGTGAGACACACAGTTGTATTGGAATTGTTCTCTAAACTACCTCCACTGAAGTTCTTTCATCTGCTTCTTGGTCTCCCTAAACACAGCTCACAATATTTTAAAAATTGTCAGAACAAAAGGCAGTTTAGTTTTTATATTCTACAGAAGGCCATTAGGACTACCACATCTGTTCGTGTTTCTGTAGTAAATCAGCAGAAAACATTTTTCTTATCTTTCAACAACTTAAATGTTTTCTAATTTTTTTTATGTCACACAATTTCTCATGACTTATTTAATTCTTAACAAGTTTTCTTGTTTTACTAATAATTTGAGATGAGTTGTATGAAAAAATTTTCTACAAATTAGCAAAGGATAACTCCTTCCAACTCCTGGCAAGCTGCTTGCAGCACAAGTCAATAGGCAGCATGCCAACGGAGTATTAAAACACAACTACTTCTAGAGTTCCATGCTTCTTCCCTCCTTCATGGTTACTTACATTTACAGCTTGTTTAGTTGTAAATGAAAATGTAAATGAATGTGGATTTATGATCAGAGAGGCTGCTCTAACTAAATCTGCAAATAATAAAGACCTGTTGAAACTGTGGAATAGCAGAAAGAAACATCTAGCAGAGATCTAAAGTCAACAAAGACGATGTGAGAGTAAGAAAAACTTTGTATTTCCGTGTGTGATCTTAAATAACTGTTTCTGTCACAAAAGCATTACTCACACATTTAGATAACAGACCCAATCCATACTCATGAACTTAATTTGATTTACTAGTGAGTGGAACTAATAAGGTTTAATGCAAATAGTCAAATGCAGAGGTCAAAGACGAGATTGCAAATTTTGTCAGTATTCGTCAATTTGATTAGTATGAAAGTCTTTTATAGATTCTTTGGTTTTCACCCTAAAAATTCATATATCAGTAGCAAAGACTGTTTTCATAAAGAACATTGTTCTAAGATAACAGCAAAAGAGACAATTTAACAATGACCGCATCTGATTTCACTTATTTAAATGTTGGTGCTGCTACTAGCATCAGTGCTTAAAAAACATTGCCTTTTCTGCAATTCTGCAACCAGTGGCTCCCATTAAACTAAAGCTGATACACAAAACTCAAGATTTGATCATAAAAAAAATCTTAGCAGCCTCATACCTAGTTAAAGTCATAGAAAGCAAAAACAGATGTTTCTAACTATTTCTAAACTGGTGAAAATATCCCTAGGTTCCCAGAAACAGAAAGTCCTTTGCCATGCTGGTTAAAAGCTCAGGCCTGCACTAGGTGGCCTCAGGGTGGGATCACCCAGGGAAAGAGGGAAGCTGCTGCCTTTGCTCCCAAGGCCATCCAGTGTGATGCTTATGCACCAAACAATCCAATAAGGTACAGGCTATGAGCATCCAGGCACCAGGGGGTTTGGAAAAAAAAAAGTATTTGGGCATTTCTACTGCATTAACTAAGAAAAAGATGTATGATTTAAAGTCTGTGCATGGCTATAGGTTCAGCATGCTGCTAAAAAAATAAAGGCCAAGTTTAATAGGTTTTTGAATCTCATATTAAACAATTGGTACTGTTGATACACCATCAGTAAATCAGAAAGCCATCTCCTGAGCACCACTGGAATTCAAATTTCAGGATTCTGCTGCTTGGGGGTATAAAAATGCTACATTTTAGGGCAGACAGAGAATATTAATTGCAATTTATCTTTGACCTGAAACAAATGATGACTTATGAGAAAAAGCAATTTAGAACAGGAAAAAATCATCACACAGTAGGTCTGTGTGAATTTTCATGAATGCTGCTCGTGATTTTACAATTATAAATCATTGCAAAGTTTTACACTCTTACAGCAAAATGAGGAAATAAATTCCAAATTATATTTTAGTGAGTTTTTACAAAATATCTAAAATTCTATGTTCACTTCACAAAATTTTAGTGAAGTTTAGGAACTGAGTACAACTGGACATCATGCACACTTGCTTCACTGTCACACCCGCATGTCTTCTGATTTTAGCTAAATATTTCCATATATCAAGGGAAGATTCTTACCACTGAAAGCACACATGAAACCATGTGATACAATATTTAACACTGAGCTTTTTTCCCCGGGATTATTACACATATTTTAGACAGAATTAGTCGAGCCTTCTCACACAAATTATAAGTGAAAGCAAAACACAACTGAATGACCAAAATTTCAGAAGCTCATTGGAAGTCTGACCAGCTTTCAAGTATGCACAGACCTCTGAAATACAAAGAAAAAGCCACAAAAGGATTTGAACTGGTTTTCCCCATTATTTACAACAAATTGCAACTACACAGAGAAGATGACTGTTAGACAATGACAAGTTTAAAGGCACAGTTGTAGAAAACGTTTGAATTTGCATCAAAATATTGAGTTCTGTTCTCAGATATTCAATTCTCTCATATCCTGAGGAGCAACAAGACCTCCTGCCCTATCTGGTCCCATATTAAAAAATGTCAAATTATCCAGAAAAAACAGAGCATAAGTAACAAAACTGAAGACAGTAACTCAGCCCACCAAGTTTTTATTAATATTTTCACTTGGTGACCTTTCATCTGCATCTTTGCTCATATCACATAAACTGATTTTATACATAAAGAGACTTTTTAATGCAATTGGCAACAGATTATGTCAGCAGCCATTTGGAAGAAGCCAAAATAATATCCTACAACCAACCCCTGAGTAGGAAGGCAGGACTTCCAACCACAACAGCAAGAGAAGTATTTTTTCAGTATCTTAAGGTTAAGTTAAAAAGATAAACACCACATTGTAAGGCTAAGTCATACAAATATTAAAATCCCTCTTTCTTTGTTGCTCTTCTCAAGCATGGCAATATCACTAAACAAATAGCAGGAAACCAATGGAGAATTCCCTTCAAAATCTCAGGGGATATGGTGGCAGAACTAAGAATTACAATTTCAATTCCCTCCTTGGAACAACACAAACACATTTATTAATAACAGTCATATATTTTTGGTAGTTTAGAACTTAAAAATATATATTCTGGTTTTTATTCAATTTCAGTTAAATTAATTTCATAACCTGGTCTTTTATTTTGTCCACTAAAAAAGCAAAATACAGCAATAGCCCAGCATGGGAAGAAACACCCAGCTGGACACCATTTAGCTGCATAGTAAAGTTATTTTATTTTTCTCCTAGTAAGCATCATGTATTTACTCATGTGCAACACCACCCACTAATATCAAGACATGTTGCTAATTTATTACTAAAGATCAACTTCTCTTCCATTAAATTGGATTTATCTATGTTACAATCCACTCAGAACTAAACTTTGAGCTGAATTCAGGTAAATCCATAGAGAAATTCAGTGAGATAAAGGCCAAAATGCCGTTCATGCTGCACCTATTTTTGAGTTGCAGGCAACAAATTTAGCAAGGTCAAACAATGAAGCACTGTCAGAGGGGATTTGTTCCTAATATACCCAGTACAACAATTCTGAAGATTTTACCTTGCTTTTCTTTCAGAAGTGATATTTTAATTTATATTTTTTATAGGAGACAGTGAGTATGATGACTTACACGCTGCTCACAGTACAGGATTTCATAGCCTACTGAACAGGCAAGGGCATAAATAGATACCTAAAGTTTAGAATGTGCACAAGTTTCTCACAGAACTGGAGACAAGGGCTCTGCAAATGTAATCTTTTTTGTATCATAAAATCATTGTGTAGCTTCAGTCAGCTCTCTATTTCTCCATGGCCCAAATCCATTGCAGAAAAATAATAATCCCTCCTTAATCTCAAAACCAGTTAATTAATTAGTTGCTATCACCAAAGTGTATTGCAAACACTACACATTCCAAAAGTTAGGGGACTTCTTTCTTTCTCTTTCCACAAAATCAGGTGATGTCTCACTGAACAAACATACAAAATTCCAGGATTGTATTTTAAGACAAAAAGAGAGGGCAAAACCACCCTCTTAGAAAAGTGGTATTTAGTTTGGAATGGATGACAAGAGTGGAACACAAGATTGTATGAGAAATTCCATCTCCCCATGACAATTCTTCTAGTCCAGGTATACATTTACACACCTAACTATACATAGATTTGCATTTATTAATATGAGATCTTGAGATGAGGTAAGAAAAACCGAAACCGCTTCAGCAAAGATTCAAACTCCATCTATAATTCATGTATTTGTGGGGAATATTTGTTTTCATAACTGCATGACTTCAGGGGAGATTTCAAGCTGTCTTTTTGCCCCCACTTTCCAGGGTTTTTTCATTTGGTAGCATCTCATTTTAGGATTATTTATTACAGAAGTCACACACTTTCCATCTGGATACTACTACAGAAAAATAAGACCCCTCAAAATAATGGCAGGGTGCACACAGGCAAAAGTAGCTTTCTATTTAAGAATATGGGGGGGGTTTAAAGGGAGGAAAGAAAGGCCTGTGTGTAAAACAAATATCAAAACCCCAGCTGACTATTCCTGTATGTATATCAAACTAAGGAAGCTGAGAGAAGAAAAAAATACAGGTAGTAGACAAATCTTTGTGCTCCCCATTTAGAAAACAAAGAACTTCTCATTTCTCTTCCCTGCCTCAGCTCTGAACAGTACATTTCAACTTTGTGCTTCCCACGTATTTAAGTTACAGTCTTGATGTCTCACTCTTTTTGATGTATGTAGAGCTGGGAACATGCATTTAGAGCATAAAATGACCCATCCTTCAACCACATCATCACTTCTTGTCCCCCTTCATCTCCACACTGGCACTGGTTTTTTGTTAGTTTGAAACATGAACTGAGACCTGTGTGGAAGACCACTACATGTGTAAAGCATTTAATGTATAGCCAATAATCTATGCCTTCCCCCAGTATAGAATTCTGTATGTTGGTAATGAGTCCCTCTCATCTTGGGTGCTGAAACATATATTCTTCTGAATTTACTAATAAGCTCCTATCTCACTCCTGAAGGACAAAAGGAAAAATTCTCGTTTCATCCACACCAAAACCCACCCACAATTATTTCCCTTACAAGTAGTGATAGCCAGAGGCTACACCCGGCGCGCTCTCCAGAACGCGCGGTGGAAGATCAGAGAGAGGACGGATGGCAAGAATTTCCTCCCTGCTGCCAAAGGCAAAGGAGGGCACAGGATCCGGGGCCAGGAAGAGCAGCAGCGGCTCCGTGCTGGCTCCGGCCACTCGCTCACTGCCAGATGGCTCCGAGGGAGCAGCCGCGCTCCCCGCGCAGCCGGCGGGGCCAGCACAGGAGCGCTGACCGCTCGGAGCTGTCGGTATTTTGGTAAAGCACTGGGATGGAATCGGGAAGCCCTTGGTTTACAGTCAGTAAAAGCAGAACCTTGAATAGCTGTTATCTCTATTCTGTTACAAAGGTATGCAATCCTTTGGCTTGGGTACAATATACATTTCAGGCTAGATCAGATCAGGGGATTGCTTCAAGGCAAAATGTAAAAATTAGAAGCATAAAGAAGTGGAGCAGCTGATGTATATTTTGGCTTAGCTGTTGAACCACAAAATGGAAAATAGAGTCTGACTATCGGTAATCTTTTCTTTGCTCTGAAGTGAAATGGTTGTTTTAAAATAATTTTTTCCCTATTCTTATTCTGTCAATTATATCAATCTGGAATGGAAAAGGTAATTTTGAATTTTAAAATCAAAAGGTTTGAAAAGAACTGCAAGAAAATTTCAGTATTTGTTTTCTTTCTCATGGCAGCTATAATGGCTTGTCAAGCTCAGCCTGTAGTGAGAAGTAGAGAATTTCATTCCATTGAAATAATGTTCTTTGAAAAATTATTATTGATAAACTAACTTATTGCACTAATAGATTATTCTATATCTTAAAATCAGTATTTTCAGATGATCTAAATTAGGACTAAGCTTTGTTTGGAATACTGCTGTCAGCAACAGAATGGATGTTAGTGTCTCCAACACAGCAATTTAAAAGAGCCACAGAGACAGTTACCTGAGATCACAGGACACGACTCCATTCCAGGGGTCCATAGAAACCATCATTCTCCCTCCATCATCTGCACTGGCCCACAAGGTCTACCAAAACTGAGAGCAAGCATCTAAATCAGTCTCAGCTCTCTGGCACTTAAGCACAAAAATGGCACAGAACTGTTACTTGGAGACCCGAATGCAGCCCTAACACAAACACACAGAGAAACCAAAATAACACATCAGTGGAAACAGTGGCTGATCAAAATCTCTGCAGAGGAAGCCAGCAACTGAAGAGAGCAAAGGAAGGGAACATGGGGCAAGAGGAAATTGCAGGCTGGAGAGGAAATGTCCAAGGCACAGAGTGGAGATGTGTTTGCACAGAGATGTGTTTGGCTACTGCTGGGGGCCCCTGGGTGTCACCCCCTGGCCCCTGCCAGTGAGGGGATGATCTTCCTTGGAAGTGATCTGTGCTGTTAGGAAAACTGAGCTTGAAACTGCCACAGTTAAAATTAAATGTAAACTGGAAGAGATGATGGCTACAACACAAAATGGTTCGGGCTCCATTTCTGAGCCCCTTATTGTAAATTTATGCATGTGTGAGCTTTGAGGGCTTTTAAAAAATGGAGATGTGCAACTGTACAAACTTCATGCTATAACTGCGCATGCAGCACATTCTGTGGCATTTAAGGCTCAATAAATTCTGAATCTTGTCATCTGCCCTGGGCTTAAAATAGTTTTGTGTGAGCCTTTTGTCTCTATCTTCCTCTTTAACAGAAGTTGTTTCTGTCAATCTCTTAGCTCCCTTTATTTTCTTTACCACATCAGATCCACAGCAATACCATAGGCTCAAATTACAGCTCTAATCCTACACAGTTTAATTCCCTTCATGTTTAATCAGAGGAAAACAAAAATAACTGAACAGTTTACAGAAACCCTCTATGACCAAGTAATAATTAAAATAATGTCAGAAGACCTATATTTTTAAAAAAAGCATTTTTTCCAAGTAAATTATTCAATAAGGGCTCCAACTCAGTTTTCTAATACATACAAAACTCTAGCTGTAACAGAAATGTTTTGTATACAAATCTAGGAACTGCAGGAAGGAACTATTGTAGCAAGGTCAGAGGAAACTACCAAGATGATCAGAGGAATGGAGCATCCCTCCTACAGGTAAAAGCTGAGCAAATTAGGATTGTTCAGCCTGGAAAAGAGGAGATTTGGGGTGACCTAACTGCAGCTTTCCACTGCCTGAAGGGAGTAGGACAGGAAAGAGGGAGTGGGACATTTTACAAGCGCACAGTGACAGGACAAACTGGAATGACTTGCCACTGCCAGAGAGGAGGTTTGGATTGGGTGCTAGGCAGAAACCTTGCCCTGTGAGGGCAATGAGGCTCTGGCACAGGTTGCCCAGAGAGGCTCTGGCTGCCTCATCCCTGGAAGTGTCCAAGGCCAGGTTGGACAGGGCAACATGGTCTAGTGGAAGGTGTCCCTGCTCACGGCAGGGGGTCTGGAACTGAATGACTTTGGGGCTCCTTCCAACAAAAGACAGGCTATCATTCTGTGATTTTGTTTTTCCTATGTAACAGCTCTTTAATATCACTAAAGAACTGACAGAACAAAATCTGATGTATCTCAAGTTGCTGTGACATGTTTCTCTTTATAAATTAAGAGACTCACCACAATAGCAATATTACATTCTCAAAGAAGTTTCCATTTAATTTAAAGCATCATCAAAATTCAGACACTTAGCGAAATCAAGAAATATCACATCACTGCTGTCTGCTTTCAATAGCTGTTTGAAGTTATTGGGAGGGGAAAAAAGAGACTGTCTTATTACAGGTTGGCAGTACAGATTTTATGACAAATTTCTTCCCTGCTGTAAAGACTTTATGACTGAAAAGGTACAATGCTTTATAAAATGAAGCATCTTTTTCCATGATAATAACTGTTAAGTTTTTTCCTCAGTGCTCATATGCCTCCAGCTTATTTTGTAATGATATAACACCTGCAATGGATTAAATTTGCACTGTAACTGTAGCAGAAAGCGTAAGAAATGTCACTTCTCATTAGCCTGCATATAAATCTGCCTTTTTTGGTAAGCAGTATAAAAGAAAGACCACTGAACCACTAGAAACTCCAAGCATATGTTGTTCATGCAAAAAGGACACTCAGCAATATGAGTCTTTCTCATGCTGTTCTCTTTCAGGACTGGAAGAATGTTGTTGGAAAGAAAAGGAAATACACAGAAATGCATTACCATCAAGTTGTAGTTGATTTTTATAATTGCTTGCTGACACAGCTGAATAGTCATAAAATATCAGAGAGTAAATGAGTTGATAATGTAAAGCAGTAATTAGGATTTTGTGCATGCTTATGCTATTTACATATTTTAATGCTTTGATATTAACATGTCAACTTTAATAGTATGTAAATGAATTCCCATGTGTAAGATTTATTCTCCTCAGCATTAGACATGTATTCATTGACAGCAACTGTAAATTTCCTATTTGTCTTTTTAGAAAGACTTTCTAGGATCTTTATATAAAATGTTTTCCCTGAAATGCCCCGTCCAGATTAATTAAAGAAGTTTATAGCTCTAATGGATAGAGCAACCCCATATCACAATGCTATAAAAATACATACACACAACCTCTTTGTGCCTGAAGTTCCAAAACAATGTAAATAAAAAGAGGTTATTCAACTCCACAGTACCTCTGCCTATCTCTAGGTAGTGCTGATGTTCACTAACAACCTGAGGTAACACAGCTAAGGTGAAAAGTGTGAAAACACACTTAAAGCAGTGATATCTCAAAAGCCAATGGCACACCCCAAAGGTATTTTGGAAGATTCATGATTAAACATAAATGTGGCCTTCAATTTTTTTTCCACATTTCATTGTGTTCCTGATCAACCTTTTTCCTTTGAGCACGTTTCTGGAAAGTTTTTAACCTTCAGATGAAAAACACTTAATTAAAACCATGGTGTGATGAAGAAAAAAGTACAGCCTACCATTGGTTATTGCTTTACAGTGCACTGCAATTTAGTTCTGGGTGTACTGCAGAACCTGCATAATACAGCCAGAGTTGCCTGGCAACAAACAGGAACTATATCAGAAAGGAGCAAAGGTGTGAATGAATAAACAGAAGTGACAGGGACATGTGAAAATGCTCAGTAAAACCATGTTCAGTGCTAGAATGTCTAACCATGCTTTCACAACATTTCAAGGGAAACATTGAATCAAATCCTCCTCATCACTGAAGTAAGATTAATGCACATACATTTAAACTGGCTCTGACAAAACAAGGAGAACATAAAACATGGAGAAAAGGCAAATTAATGAATATTTTCTCATCAGTTCAGATACTGAGTACATCCACAGATTAAATATGCAACACTAACCTGAGTAGATGAAGTAGAATTGATCAAAATTCCTGGCAATTCTAGGTGCTCATCAGGCATCCATTTTGGTGCTAAACTCTGAGAAACCCAAGCACTCACACACTGAATTTGAAAAACCATTGATCATTATTTGCATTTCTTTCCATTCAGGAACTCCTAGGCTGGCACACCGAACTGTTTTGGTACTTTGCAACTGTGGTGGTGTAATTGTGCCAAACCATCACAGCAATTTATTTATTTGCAAGATTCTTTGGTTATAACCAACAGCTATTTTGACATACAAGGTCCACAATGCACAACTGCACTTCACACTGAAAAGTTAGTACTATGCAGAAGTATTTTAGCCATTTTACAGCACCACAATATTTTATTGTGAAAGCAATCCCACTTTCATATGAACACGATTGGAAAAGGATAGATATGAGAAAATCCTGAAGATCCAAACAATATTGATACCTGAAGAGTGTTTTGAAAAGGAACACATTTCATAGTGAAAAATTGCAAAATTTTAGTTTGATATGTTGAATATACATAGCCAAGCCTTCATCTGGCATCTTTCAAAGAAGCTGCCATCACCCAGGAGAGCCAAGCTACTTTAGCACAACTAAGGGTCTTACTGTTTCTCACAAAATGATGCTGAAATACCCAGCTAAATCTAAGTCAACCTTTTTCTTCTCTATAGGTAAGACAATGTGATCAAGCAGAGATTGATTAGTCAGAATTACATTGACGCAATGTTGGGGCAGAAAGTTGCATGAGGTCATCTTCCTGAACAGATGGTCTAGAGATATTGGTTTTAACTAGCACATGGTTGAGTAAATAATGTTTAAGTTTTCTTTGAGAGCCTGGGGAGTGAACCAGATAGAGTTGAGTGAAATACCTGTGCCTCCTGCCCACATCATCTGCTACTCCCAGGGTTTTCATTTCCTGCACTGTTTGTGCTTTATCACACGGCTCACTGGTCAGGCAGCCTGTGCCCTTGGTTCAAAAAGCTTTTATTGGAACATTGAGAGAAATGTGCACTTAGTTCCAATTTATCATTTCTTTAAAAACATAGGTTGTTCCTTACAGGCAAAATCAGACAATCAGACTTAAGTGTGTGGATGAATTGCATTTTTTCAGTCAGCATAACCAACTTTTTATGTAGAAATAAACGACCCTAACACAATAAAAATCTACACAATCAGTTGCATTAACAATTGTTTCTGGTGAGACTAAATACACATGTGAACACACAAATTTGTTAATTCTGATGTTTGTGCAACGCAGACATGTCCAGCCATATTTATTTACAATCTCAAAGGGGCTGGTCTTTTGTTGTATTGTTTGTCTTCTTTGCATAGAGTAAATTAAGCATGGTTGCTAAAACATCTCAGAAGATTTCTTTGGTATTTTTTAATTCTTTGAACAGGGACATCTCTTTAAACAGCATCAACATTACTGACTTTTTCAATAACATCTGACTATCACACTTGCTTTTCATTATAGAAATTCTGGGGTTGTCATTATTATAATATTCAAATGGTCATTTGATAATGAAAGATGGTATATTAAAGATAAAAATATAGCATAAGATTCAAAACCAGGGTAATGATTTACAAACAAGTAAATGAATATGTGCAATTAAGATAAGCCTACCTAAAACTTAGCTTCTATTTTGTTCCATTACTTAATATATTAGTATCTTAAAATAACCTTCAAATGGTACTGATTCATGGGTAAATACTAAAATAAAGTACAGAAATATAAACAAAAATAATATAGAAAAATTAAATAATAAAACATGCTTGTGCAAGCAATGATCTGATATGGTAACAATATTTTAAACTGCCTGCATGACCTGTGTGAGAGGAACACTCAGCTGCATAGGTCAGATGCTTATTCAGCTAACTCTTATTAAACATTTCCTGCTCCCTTCACCTTCTCTCTCTAAAACCTGTTGACTGCTAGCAGAGCCTCCATGTTTCTATTTGTCTGGTGTTTGTAAAAAAGGCCAAAAAGAAAACAATAAAAGAAAAAAACTAGTAACATCAACATTCTGATTTCATTTAAGTCAGCCTTTGAGCTAAAGAGAGCATTCTCATATCTGAAGAAAAGAAAAACATATACAAGCCTGGCAGCACTGCATGTACAATTTTTTAAGTTACAAATGGGTCCATCCCAGAGAATACAAACCCCATTCTCTGAACAGACTTCTTTAAAGCAGCAAAAGGTGAAAAAAGGGAGGAGAAAGGGATACAGGTAGTTTTATGTGTCAGTTAGAAAGAAGATTAAACTGGAAAAAAAAAATTCTATATTTCATCCTATCTTCCTCACAACATCTCAGGGTACCATGATCTGGGCTGACTGAATTTCATCACAGAAACTTCCAGCTTCCTCCAATTTTGTCCAGAGGTTTCAATAAAAGGATGAGCTTGTTGTTCTGCAGTGGTGTTTATGGAAAACTTGTGATCAAAAACTCCCTTTAATAAATGCACTTCTACCACACATAAAACTATGCAGTTTCAATAACCCACTTTCACTTGGGGCACAGAAGCCATAAGGTCATTACTAATATTAGAGCAGACAAGTGTTTTTCTCATGTTTTATGACTGTAATGTCATTCCTATTTGACTTCACTGACACTACTCATGGCAGAATTGCTTATGACATAATTATGGAAATACAAAGCTTATTATTGCAAAATAGCCTTACAAATCTCATGCATGCATCCCTATGCAAATTCAAATAGTGGAGCAAATGTTCTTGATATAAATATGTCTATATGAGAATAAGCTAAACAAATTAAATATAGTCCAATTAGTAGTTTGGTGGGCAGTCTTAAATAAAAGGAAATGCTCAAGGGAGGAAAGAATTCTTAAAAGTTATGGCAAAAATCTGACATAACTTCAGGAAAAGTAAAGATTTCTATTCAGTTGATCCCAAGACACTATAATTCAAGAAGTGATTGATGATATACATACCAAATGCTAAGTTCTCTAAAGCTACATGTCAGATGATTTGACTGAGATTTAGGAACCTGAGCTTACCTAGTTTTGTAGTTACTCCAAAAGTTAACAGAGAGAAGAACAGGGCAAAAGGGAACAAGAGAAAGACCTCCAGAGTCAAGTATGCTACTGGAGATCTCTGTGCTAAGGTGATGTTAATTACCTTCTGAAAGTACTTACTTCTCTCCCCTGACTACAGGCAGAACTTATAGCCTGGATAAATAACAAACCACTAAAATGTGCTAGGACCTAAATCCCAGCCTATATGCTGCATACATGTAACAGTACACCCACATATCCTATCCTAACTCCAATGGCCAGGCATCTCCTCGCTCAGACTGAGCAAATCTGTGCCATATCCTCCATATGCCTCTATTTGGAGGAGAAATCTCTTGTAGTTTCTGGTGGACTATGTTAACTCAAGCAACAGTGGACTGGTAGCTAAATTTAAACCTTTCTAGAAGGAAATTGAGTTTTGACATTGAGGAGAATATGAATCCATCCAACTCCCACCAGTCTGATGCCAATGCCAGCAATAAATGCCCAGACCCGGGAAAAGCATTGCAGATCAGCAGGAGAGCGTGTGAAGGACAGCACAGAATTCCAGCAGCTCCAGCCTGTAGGTCAGCTTCACCAGGGGTCCAGCTGCAATGATGATGCAAATGCACATGGCACAGGGAATAAACTAGTGGAGCTAGACACACACACACACACACACCTGCAGGGCAGGGATCTGCCTCAGAGCCCCAGTGCCAGCCACAGCAGGCTGAGCAGTGCAGGTGACACACTGGAGGGAAGAGATGCCAGCCAGGAGACTGAGAGGCTCAAGAGGTGCACCTGGGAGAACCTCACGCAATTCAACAGGGCCAGGGTCCTGCACCTGGCATCAGGCAACACCAAGCCAAGGTGCAGGCAGGGCAGCAAGGATTGGGAGCAGCCCTGAGGAGAAGGACTCAAAGTGCAAAAATCTCAGCAGGAGTTGGCAACATATGCTTGCAGCCCAGAAATCATTGCTTTTCTTTTGCTTGTCTGGCTGGCACAATTGATGGACTAAACTCCTTGCTGAGAAACCAGAGTTTGTCTTTTCTAAAATTGCTCTACCACTAAAAAGCTGCATCAGACTACATTTTCTACAACCTGTTGTATCTGTGAGTTCCACCAACTAGAGCAATGCCAATGCTGAAAGCCTGTAAGGGCTTAATCAGTATGTTTCCTACACTCCTGCAAAGCAATTTAGATGATTCAGACAGCACTAGTGTTTCACCATTGCTGAAGCCAGTAGTATTGCATTGTTTGCAAAAATTTTGCAAGAAATCTTGGCAGAGAGCTTGCTTTAAACATCCTCTAGAAGGTGACAAGGTCATTGGGTGTTATTTCTTGATTTTTTTTCCATTTGTTTCTTGCAATTATAGGAGATTACGTTACACACTTTCACAGTCTAATTCACATCTAGTCCAATTCTTTGTCTGAAATTCTTTGATAGTGGTTTTCATTAGCCAAAAGTACTTGAAAAAGACCCAGACATATTTTATTTCTAGGAGAAATGGCTTTTTGGTGTCAGGTGAGCATTTCTCTATACAGGGTAGCTTCATTTTAAATGAAGTTAACTGCAGAAAAATCAGTGATGGCTCCCTCTTTGGCCCTTTCATCTTGTACACAAATATTTAGGTCCAGCCTGGAAGGGACACGATGTCCATGTTTTTCTATCAATGGTTCCTTCTACTGCTATTTGAAATATGGGGATAGGGGAAATACATCCAATAACAAAAGAGAACAAATAGAAGAAATTGCTACCTGATATCTGCTTCTCCTCTTCCTGGCACTCTATTTTCTCCTTCAAGTAGCAAACTAAATACTACAATTTTCAAGTAAATCTGTGTACAGTTGTTTACAGCATAATGGTGTAATATGCAGTGTCAGCTCTGCAGCTCAGCACTGACCTTTTTCCACTGCAGTTAGGACATGAAGGTGAAGACTATATTTAATATCTTTTCCTATTAATAAGTATTAAAGATTCTCAGATGCTGGTCTTTTTCTAGAAAGGATAAGAACAGAAGGATACTTTTCTTGTATTCTGTAGTTTAGGTTCACTTCAGAGACAATCTGGACTGATATAAGACTGGTTGGCAAAAAAGAAGGATGCATTTGCAAATGTACCTGAAATCACTTCATTCTATCTTTGATAGGAACGGTTGATACAATGTAAATATTGTTTTCAAAAAGCCTGGTATTAAGGGAAATTTTTCAATTTATACTAATTATATCATGTGGCCTAAATCTTCTCTCTACGTTTGTTTACTGTCCAGACCTGTCCCTCACAGACAGAATATATAAGGAAACATGATATAATTAAGAGAAAGAAGAAAGCTTCCACCATCAGAGGAAAATAATAAAAACAATCAGAACACATTTCATTCTGCTGTGACTGTAATGAGACCCAGCTAAGCACCAGTACCCCACAGAAGTACAACTCCCAGACCATTGGCACAACCCATAACCCCTTCCCTACTTATGGCTGCTTGCCAAAGTTCTTTCCTTAAAGATGAAAGTGATGCAAAGATTCAGTGCTGCTCTGCCCTGGGCCTGGCTTCTCAGGAGCAGACACATTAGAAATATTCCACTGCTGTTGCAAAAAGTAATTCATTAACAATCCGTCTGGAAGTCATTTTTATCATTATTATTATTGACTTCCTTATTATATAAGTAAAAATTACATTAGCTATTCATGCAATTGCACCTTTATTTACCAATTCAGCATTTTTCCACATGCATACTGGTATGACTGTTCCCTTTCTTACAGTGTTCATCCTGTATCTCTCTCTCTGGTATGCAAGTCTTAACTGTTCTTGGTTAGGCATGTAAATGAGGAGAGGGTATTTTTTTTTTCTTTTAATATAAGGTAAGTAAATTAAATGTGGTGACTTTGCCTGTCACAGCAAGCAGCCATAAACCTCAATTATGACACACTTAAGCTGAAAAATCACTCTTGTCCTGTCAGGGGAAAACCCCATAGATTTCAATGGAGGTAGAACATCACTCAGGCAGCTGTACCTTATATCACAAGTAATTCTATGAATTTCTATAGTTGTTTTTGACTCACTTCCATATGATTTACCTCCTCTAGTATGAAATACAATGAAACAAAGTGAGGAGCTACATTTCTTTATCTTTCATAGCAAAATAGGACATTTTGAAAGTAACATACCGTGCCCTTAAAAGCTGTATTCTTCTTAATTCTAGGTACATAGGTCACAGATGTCTTGATAAAACTAGTTTTACTGAAATTATTTTATTAAAAATAGATTATTGCGAACACTTAACATTTGTCCATGCAGAAAACAATGAACCAAGCACTTTGCCATGTGTTCAAAATGTTGAAATTATTTCTAAATGTTTTTTTAATTCTTTTCAGTTTGTTAATTATTGATCATGGGTGGCTACTTTATTTCCTGTAAAGAAAATTAGTACTTGGTTTTATTCTTGCAAAGCATTTAGGATAAAAGATAGGAAAGAATGATCCTTTACAAATGAATAGTTTATATTTTGCCTTTGTTCCTGTAGGATCAAAACTATTTGTGCATATTATCACAAGTAACTGAAATCAGGAGACAAAGTGAAGGCAGGACTATCTAAAGCTCTAATAAGTAGGGATACTTTTCTCAGGTCTGTGAAAAATCTTG
Organism: Anthoscopus minutus; assembly: GCA_013399455.1. Lineage (NCBI taxonomy): Eukaryota > Metazoa > Chordata > Aves > Passeriformes > Paridae > Anthoscopus > Anthoscopus minutus. The sequence continues at coordinate 32,405 of VWYI01029880.1, read as the reverse complement.
ACATTCTCTGTGAGACTACTATCAGACTATAAAGTGAATAATCTTTTTAGGAGAGAAAGGAAAATAAAGTCTTATCTGAAATATTATCTACAATACTGATCATGACCTTTGTTTAAAAAATTGAACTTTGGATAGAAAAGTGTCAGAAAGGGCATTAGACTGAGAAGGTGAATGGAGAGCTTGAAAAAGGTTAATAAAGGAACTTGCCTCACTCACTCCAGCAAAATGAAGGCTGAGAAGTTGATGGCTCTCTCTACATATGAGAGGAGAAAGGCATCACAGAGAGAAGAGCACTCTAAGTTAATGAACAATAGTGCCAAAGGACCAAATGCAAGCAAAGAGATTGTGAATAAAGTCAAAAATTAGAACAGGGCTTTTCAATAACTGAAGCAGTGAGGAAGCCACTTGCAATGATGCCTTATTCTCTGCCCTGTTCAACACTGGGAAGCAGTCTGTTAGCTGGGTAAGGCCCTACACAAATAACACAAGGTAAGTCAAAGGGCTCACCTCGAGAAAACCTTTTATAAACCATCTCTTTCTACTCTTTACAAATCAAGTTGCAAAATATTCAGGTAATTCTAGCATTTCACTGGATCAATCTTTTCATTCCTACCCCACCTTAGATCTCCTCTTCCTCCTTGGCCTCCTTCCTGGGGAGGAGATATTTCCAGCCACTGACAGCAGCTCTAGTGCCACATGCAACTGGGAGAATAATCTCACCAGACTCCCTCCAGAAGCAACCAGATGCCTTTTCAACACACATCCCAGCACTCTCAATGCAGTAATGCTGCAGGAGGACTGCAAATCTTTGTCTTCCTAAAGTCAAGTAAGAGCAAGCAGAGTTCATTTGCACAGGCTCATCACAAACTCAGCACCTTGCCAGCTGGGAACCACAGCCTGACAGACACAACTTCACTCAAAAACAATTTCCATCATATCCCCGCTGAAGGATCTTTCCAGTTTAATTACAACTTCAGCCAGAAATATTCTACCTAAAAGAAGCCGACAGAGCAGGCAATCTTTTTTGGATTTGGAAGGCTTTGAGCAGTGTAAACAGCAAGTCTTTCACAGCCTTTCATTTATCCTAACAAACTTCCATACATTTCTTCCTGTGTAATATTGGATTATAACTTTGGCCTCTGTCTCTGTTTATGGCCATTACTGTTGGTGATTTGCAATGAAAAGCTGCAGGTATAGAAGTCTGTAAACACATTAAAAAATGGGGCAAAAGGTTGGGCAAACATAATCAGGACTCATAGGGTTATATTAAAAGAGTATATAATACTGTGTTTATCAGCAAAAACTCAGTGACACTGAAATATGTTAGTCTATCAAAAAGTCTCCCAAAAGATGCTGAAAGTGAAAATCCATCACTGCAAATTTGAAAGTGATCTTTGCAGATGCAGAAACACTATTCTGGAAGGGCATTGGCAAACTCACTACAGAACATCCTTGCTCATAAACAGCATAAGTTTAGCTGTCCTCCTGCAAAAATATCCTGAATTAGAACCAGAATCACCATTCCACACAAGGATTAACTCAGAATCTTTTGAAAAGAGACACCTATGTAGGAGAATGGTGTATCCTAGTCCCTTACACACAATGCAAGAGTGTTTGCAAGGCCTTTCCTAATATATGGGGAACCTTGTTTTAGCAAGCTGAGTGGAATATATTTCCAATACTTAAGATGAATGTCCTAACTAATCCATGGCTCTCTCTTCTAATCCTTTAACAAACAGTGCAAATGAAGTGTTAACATTTCTTTCAGTAAAATACTGATTTACTTGTATCTCAATGTTTTCTCTTCCCAACATCAAAGTTTGCACTTTCCAGTTGGACATTTTCATTACAGTGTTATATCAGGATGGTCTGGATTATTAAACACTGGCCACCTTCATCCCTCATCTCCTGCTACTAAAAAAAGACGTGCATCTTAAATGTTAATTATGCATTTGCAGGCAGTCTAAATGACTCAGGGGACTGAAATCTGACTTTAGCTTTTCATCAGCAGGTCATCAGTTCAGACCTGACTCAGATCAACAGTGGCTAGAAGCTTCAACAGCTGTTTAGATGACCTATATGAAAGACTATTATATTGTATTCAGCTTTGGGTGGAAAAGAATTTACATATTAAAAGTCATGTTCAGAGCTGACATTAATTGGGATCCATACTATTAGACACTAAGAGGACAGCAGGCCTGGAAACTGAGCTCTCCTGTCTCTGCAATCTCCTCCAAACTAAGGATGGAAACAGAAGGTGATTGTTTTTCTTTGATTGGTTGGGGGTGTTTTGTTTTTATTTATTATTTTCATGGTTTCTCCTGTTCTTTCTCCTGCTTCAACAGAGCAAGGGAATCCTCAGTCAACTGTTAATGAATACACTTAGTTTCAAAATTGGGAGTGAGCATTGAAACAGGCTTCAGATCAGTTATTCTGTGCTTGATACCTGTCCTTTTGTGTGCAGAGCATAGGCACCAAGAAATTATCCTTATGAGAAATACAAAACCACAGTTACATCAGACTCAATATATCGAAACAGGTGATATCAACACTTCCATTTTCCCTATTCATAGGCTTTCTAGAAATTGGATAATAAATCTATATATTCGTGTTCACTGCCCCAGTATAACCTGTAGAGAGCTGTCAGAATGGAAAAGCATTAGAACCCTTTTCTTGGGCTTATGTCAAAATTTCAACACTTCTGTGGACAAAACAAAATTTCAGTCCAGACATTTATTTACCAGTCCTAATAAAAGTAAGCAGCATTCTTTTGTATTTGAAATTCTGCCCTTGAGCAGTGTGAAGAGCCAAAATACAACAGTTATGGATTTCTTCCACTCCCTGGAGGCAGGGAATGTTTCCATTGGTGTACAAATGGATGAGCTCACACCCCCAAGAACTGCAGAGGCAGTCAAGAAAGGGAGATCACTGGTAAGGCAGAAAAGTATTTTGCTCTGCTTTATCAATTCTCAGCTTGACTAAGACTCCTCTAACTTATGCCGAGAGCAGAGCAGCCACGGATTCAACATAAAGTCAATAATTCCTTCAAGTTCTCATATCTGGTTTGTGTGGATCTTGTAACAAAAACTTAGCTCAGAAAATCGGGATCTGCATTTATGACTGCCTCTGCAAATCATTGTTAGAAGTGTAGTTTAATGTACAATATTCACTCCTGGGTTTGTAATATACCAGTCATGAGTCTATGCACTATTTCTGGGAAAAAGGAAACAGCCCATCTGATGCATCCCTGGGGTTCATACATATACAGGATTTCTATGCAGAACTGTAGGTCCCATGTACATACAAAATATGCATTATCTGCTGCATTATCTCTTTTTCTGTAACTTGGCATATTAGGCTGTCAAGTTTTGTGAAATAATTCTTAGAGTCTTTAGACTAAAACAGAGTCCAAACAAATTTTTTGTTTTGAAGCTGTTAAGTTTTATGTTTTCAAAATATCATAGGTGCATTTCCCTGATATAAGAATTAACTGTCAACAAAATGACTTTTAGTTCTACATTGGATGAGATATATTCTTAATTCTCCTGCTGAAAATTATTAACAATATTTAAATAGCTAATAAAACCAGTTTTGACAAAAACATACTGAAGATAGCATCGTGCACATCAGTCCTTTATCTGAAGTGGACAAAACATTTAATGACCCACAATATTTGACCCATTACAAATTACAATAATCTGTAATGAAACAATCTTCTAGTAGTTTCTAATTGTATTGATTCTGGTGTATTGTATACAATACACTACATTTTCCGATGTTTTTACCTTGTGTATGGACAAGCTGGATGTTGGAAGACACCCCTCATAAGCATCCTGTAGCTCTGATATGAAACCACAGTAGCTTCCTATGAATAATTTTGCACTGTCACCCAGAATTTGAGCACAAGAACTACCTTTGTTTCTGTAAACCAGTGCATCTCTAAGTACTGGAACCTGGTGCCCAATGATAATTTCTGAAGACCAGGTTTTTCAGAACCTGGTAGGAAACGAGAAAATTAGGTCTTGGAGCTCAGCTACCTTCACTGGGGAGGCAATTACCTTGTAGAAAGTGGAAGCAAAACACAGGAAACCAGACTGCTTCACCCTTTGTCATCAAAAGTGAATCACTAAAGATAGTGACTGTTAATCATTAGAGATTTTGTTCTGTTTAATTTCTTCTTTTCTGAGAGGCTGACACTGAGGTTACATACATTTAAGTATACACAGGTCTTGCCCATATACCCCTGCAAGTCAGGGAGAAAGCTGGGGAGAAGTGATAAACAGGCTTTAATGTACAGAAAAGCAAAGCAAGCACGCCCCTACAAAATAAAAAATCCGATTCTCTTGCTGTTTGAGCACTTGACCTGGACCTGTCTCCAGTTAAAAAACCTCATGACCAGGGAAAATTGAAAAATTATGTAGCTCTAGTAGATGTGCAGCCAACTGGAATTGGCAGAATGGAACACAAAATGAGACTATACTGTGGGCAGGATGCCAGTGCAAGAGCATCCTCTCCTGAACAATGGGAAATCCTTCCCCAGGAAGCTCCTTAGTCACACACATACAAGATGGATTTTGTGCCCAGATATGGCATAGCTGTCTCCAGGCCCAGGTAGTCAGAACTCTGGTTGCATAAAATGTCAAGGCCCTGTCCCTTTAACACATTGCAGATTCAGAAAAAGAGGGATTACACTTTCTGCCAGAAGTTGGAAAGGTTTAAATTCAGTTAAATTCACAGTTTTAGCATATACATTGACATATCACACAAACTATGATGGTAACAACAGATAGTAAATAGTAATTGACTTCAGGGTTGGAAGTTTTGTTGTTGTTCTTAAATCTAGCAAACATCAGCTGGCTAACAAATTGCATGCCTTAGAGCTTCTTCAGAGAAAGGCTGTTCAAGGTTTGGTATTTTTAAACTCTGCAAGGAAATTAGCAACAATAATAACAGGAGTAAAAAAGTATCTTTCTGTTATTGTCATACGTTAAAAATGGAAGTATTTGGGCTGGTTAGAGGAGCCACAACCTAGCAATTAACAAAAGCTATCCCATATTATGAGATATGAAACATAAATAGAATCTAGCTGCTTCATAAAAATCAAATTTAATGAATAATAATTGAGAAAAACTCAATGTGAAAGCTTACCTTGACACTTGTTCTAAGAATCCCTGTATGAGATAGAAAGAAAAGCAGCACTACAGAGGAAAATAGAGCTTTCCCAGGTATTTTAAACAGAATTCTCCAGTGTGTTTTTTAAATCACCACCACCATTTGGTCCTTGACATGGAATCAGGCACTTTATCTGAATTTCTACATACTTAGGTTTCATAAACTTTTTATTTTTATTCATTTTTTCCCACCTGCTTTCCACCCTATATCCAAGCCACCTTGCATATCAAATCAATAATCTTGCTTCTAAGTTAAATCTCTTTTAATACTTCTTCAAAATTATTTGTTCTTCAAAAAGCTGTAATGCTTTTATATGACACAGACCCTAGTAATTTTTGACAAGTTGTCAGAAATATAAAAACTATGTTCCCAATGTTTGATCCTTTCTACCTTTGATCTCCCCAGTAGTTGCTTTTATGCTGACATTGTACCTGTGCAAAAGAATTAACAGCAAAGATACTTAATACTACCTCATTGTTAGCAAAATTTAACATTGTAAAAAAAAAAAGTGCACAGTACTGGATATTGATCAACAGAAGCTACGATGCTAACACTGCAGTGAAACTTCTACAATTTTCCTTTCCCTGAAAAATTTATCTAGACAGCAAAGACTCTCACTCAGCTGCACCAGAATTAAGTGCACCAAGATTGGCCAAATCTCAGATGTAACTGGTTTTTTCTATTCTGCTTTCATTTCCCTGCAACCTCTTTCATGTAGAAACTGGATAATACCATACCCACAGCACATTTTCTGACCCTCAGAATCATCCTCTTCATTTCCATATGTTTGCATTTATTCAAATATTAGCAGCATGTGTAAATTACTGATGGGAAGAAAAGGAGATTGAGCCAGTGCACAGGGAAAGATCAGAGGCACAAACTGAGAATTCCATGTAAAAAAAAGTGGGTTTTTAACTATAAATATAAACAAAAATTGAAATTAATTGTCCAGATTGTTCGGAACTATTCAAAACATCTCTAAATACCTGCTTTGAGCAGGTGAGGTTGAATCTCCCAAGGCTCCTTTAAACCTTATCTTCTCTACAGTTTGACTGGTGTATGTTTCTATATTTCTAGGAATAAGTTGATACAACATTTAATACAGCAAGTGCTGTGATTAGAGGAACTTGACATAGATGTAACTAACATAAAAACAAACTTAGTGAACACAAAAGAAGTATTAGAACAACTTGGCATTATGAAATGTGTCTGTTGAAGTTAATATTTAAGTACCACTTGGGAAAATTGCTCTAGCTCACAAAATATAGTTCTATTCTGCAAAAGAAGTGCAAGGAAAGCATATATTCTATTCAGATATCAGAATCATTTATCAATCAAACAAATCACTATTTATATTTCCTAAATGGTAAATATACAGCTCTGGACTTGAGCAACAGTGCAGTGAAATTTTGCTTCTTGCTGGTTTAATTGAGAGAGAAATACGCAGTACTTTCTAAATCCTCCAGGATCATCTCAGTCACCTCCCCCAGGCTCCTACACTTCCCAAAAGAAATTCCCATGCAGTGGCAGTCATTGGTCTTCACCTCTCCCCTTAGACAGTCAGCAGCCACCCAACACTAAAATATCTTCACAGTCTTTTGGATTTATTCAGCTGTGTTCACTGTTTGGTGCTGGGGACTGTGTACTTTGTTTCCCTGCAAGATTGCCTTCTGGCAAACACTCCCTCTAAACTGCAGAGCATTCTTGCCTTCTCTTCCATCTCTTTTCTCCAGATTGACCTAAAATCCATAGAAGTGACAAGAAAAAGTTTTGCACAGAACACAGAGCTAATAGAGCAGGCTGATAAACTTTGATCATCCATTTAAATGGAGCACCAAGGAACAAAGATATGGCTACTTCTCAAGACAAAGCAATTTTTCAAGAGTGAATTCCAAGCAGGTGGTAACTAAGCAACAGCTCACCTGTACAGGGACTTTGATCACTTGACAAAGCAGATCAGAGCAACAACAAGGGAAAGAGGACTAGAGATTACAAAGAAAAAAAGAGCTTTTTCTTAGCCTATCAGAGAGAAAGATGGAAAATAGTGTATGAGATGCAGCAAAAAGGAGCCTGATAATTTGGAGAAGAGAGCAGCTGAAGAAAGGAGAACACATTAGTAACTATACTTTAAACAGCTACTTTTATTTCAGTACCTCCGTTGCTTCACCCAATGATGACAGAAATATTTGGGGGAACAATGAACAGTGCTTCTTCCTCACTCCAGGCTCGAAAAAATCAAGTTTTTTTACCTTTGGCCCACGAAGTATCCATGTGAAAGAGCCCTTGGCCAGTGCAGAAGAAAAATATGGACATACAGAACTTCAAGGGAGTTGCAGAGACAAAATAGCAGCAAAGCTGGGGAGAAAACTGTTGAAGCCTAGGGTGAAGCCTGCTTCAGGATCTAGTAAATAGGGGCACATACTGAGTTAACAGGTGTGAAACAGACTCAGGGATGAAGAAAAAAGTATTAGGAAATTCAACATAGAAATTGATCAATATATAGGAGATGAAAGGTATATTGCAAAAATAACATCTAAAGTATATCAAAAACAATGGAGATGGGCAATAAAGAGCAAACAGATGGCAAGGGAAAGATCATTTTCAAACACCTCACAAGTCCATTGATTGTAAAGTTCAATTTTATCTCTTGAGGCTGGCAATAAAATAAATACTTCTCATCATTATTGCTCCTCTATCTGCATATTGCAGAACTGTTCAGATGCTGCCTCTCATATGAATTAATACTGCATTTGCCATCAAAAGAAGTTGAATATTTGTCACGAGGACAAGATTAGAGCCTGGATTTGTAAGTATTTATTTTTTGTTGGGAGCACCTGGACTGGCCTCAGACAGGAAATGAATGTGGGCAATAGCCAGACTGGTACTTTTTCTGAGGAGCCTTGGTACCCTTTTCTAGTGCTTAAGGTCGCTCCACTCCTGAGGGAAAACAGGGAAGAACATTTTAATTAAAAATGAACAGCCACTAAACTTTATAAGCCATTTTTGCAATTTCATTATTTCAGCTAAAGAAGAAAGATTCTAAAATATTATTAACATCCCTTAAAATATTTATTAAGAGAGATTTAAATTAGCTGTGTGAGTCCAACACTATTGTAGCGATTTCATTTCTTTGGTATATCCAAGGTAAGGACTTGAATAATATTAAAATAACAGCAAGAGCATTGATTATGCAACTGAGTGTTAGAAGTTCTGATTAACAGTTTATTTTCCTCAATGATTAGTAATTATTAAAGTACAGAGTTTCTCCTTATTAACTCCAGAGTCCACTCAAGATCCTGGGGATCCTGAGCTGCCGCTTTTTCTCTGTGAGATAAGAACAGCTGCAAATGACAATGATACAGCATAAAATGTCTTGTGTGTGGTGAGTACAATTAAAGATTTTCTCTCTGCATTTGTTTGAAGACTGACAGCTCAGCTGACAGGGCAGCCAAGTTTATGCAATTTTCTGTAAGCTCATTGACAGTTTTCCCTGTGAAACTCTTTCTGGCTCTCTTCATCAGGTAAAATCCTGAACCTTTGTCAGACAGCTCTTTCAAGAGCAAACAGGATGAGGAGTTCCACCATGAGCAGCTATGAAGTCTCATTAAAAAAAGTCTTTCACACTCTGTTGTCCTTGTTCTGTATTATAATGATGGTTTGCCATAAAGTGCAAAGAAATGTTATTCTAATGAACAGAGGAGAGGCACTGCAACTCTGAGGCATGATTAACGAGCTGAAGTCGTTCATTAAGTCATTTTACATGTCTGTCTGGTGACCTTTGAATCTGAAGAATTGCATGTAAAGTATAATAGAAGAAATTATTGGCTTAGCATACAATGTATTCATGGTTTAACAGAGGAATTCAGAATGGGTTATGGTGTGGAAGAAAAGGCAATCCTGACACAAAGCGAGATTACTTCTTCCTCTTCTCTCCTTTCCTATCCCCAGAATCAAATGCAACTGAGAGCCTGCTCTGTGCCATGAGCTCGCCCACAGCTACGAGCACTTGCTCATATTCCATCATCTGACAGATTTCCCTTTCTTTGGTTAGGCCAGGGAAACCAGAGAGCATGCAGCTGAGGGAGATTCTAACCCTGTTTGGGTTGCCAGATGACACAGAAGAAAAACAAGAAAATTAGATGTTCTGTTTAGAAAGTTAAACTCCATTCTTTAGATCTGTTTAGAGGGCCCCTATCTTTTCCAGCCTATGTGCCCTGTCAGAAGCAGCCAGCAGCCCCTTTCCCTCATGTAGTATGGGGACAGTACAAGCTGTACTCATACAGAAATTACTGGAATTGCTTCCACTTTGTCCAGACTGTCCCAGTTTCACTAAGGTACATGGGAACCATAACCCTCATAAGTCTACACAAAGCCAGTAAGAGCACAAACCTCTTCTTGGCCGCTTTCATACATCCCACATAGGCTCTGCTTTTGTGGGACTGAACAGAGGATATAGGCTTCAGGAGCCTTTGTTCAAAATCTTCCTGTCTGCCAATTCCTTCTTCTGGCCCTTCTTCTCAGCATGTGAGATGCACCTACTGGCTATAGAAAGCATAATGAGGTACAAGCTACACCCTGGTGAGGCTCCAAAGCATTCCTGACCAAGTGAGCAAGATGCCAGGAATGCTCCTTTCACAGCAGAATGACAGGCACACCCACTTGTGCTAAGACCTGCAGGACTATTTCCTGTACATTTTGGAATGTAAAGGAAATGAGCAAAGCTGATAGCAGGCAGGACTAGAAAGAGGCAATGAGAAAGGATCAATTAAATACTTTGTTCAAACTGTTATGATCAAAATGACAAATGATCAAAGGCAGCAAAGAACACTACATGTGGCGCTGCAAGAATTCAGCTGTTCTCTTATACTCTGCTGCTTCCAGTGTGAGGTAAAAATGGAAATTCTACCTGCTCTGGCATCTGCAAGAAGTAAGGAGAGGACAGAAGCTAAAAATACTGTTAACCTAGTTTGAAAGTTAAATACTGCTCTAATACTGTACAAGGAGAGGAAGTAAGTGCCTTTGTTACTGTTTTCTGACTCTACTGCAATTTCACTCATAAATAAGAAAGAAAAGTTAATTTGTCCTCACCCTTGAGCACTCAGCTGAGAATTTTTCCTCTCACTCTGCTATCTTCTAGTTAAGAGAGCTCTATGCTTTTAAACTGTGAGCTTGCATTGCACGAGATGGTTTGGGCATGGAATGAAAGATATTTAGCACCTTTCGGTCTCAAATTCGGAAAGACTACTCAAATAACAAGAGAAAGGATTAAAGAAAGTCTCCATACTTTTTAGAGTTTCGCTTAGAATAGGTTGTTATAATATTAGGTTGTACTTCCTTTCATACCTCTTGCTGTGTGTAAATGAATTAACAAGAGGAAACCCTATTTCTTCCCCTTTCCCTGCAAAAATAATGACAAATTCTTGCTATCAAACTCCCTTTAAAGTTTTTCACCTACCTCTGTTCAACCTTGCATTATAGAGCTTCTTTTGAACTACTGATTATATTATTGCCACAGTATCATGAAAACCTTAACTGCTATAAGACAAGTACAGTTAAAAGAACTTTTGTGTCCTCCTGTCCCCAGTTTAACCTGTACTTTCTTTCCTTCTTTTGTGATAGAGTATTTGCAAGGCTAGATGGTGAGCCAGTCCAGCAAACCTAACTGTATCAAAATTAACTCAGCCCTACTTTGCCAGGATAATTTTAAGCCAATTTGCCCCCCTTTCTTGTCCATTTCTGTGCCAGCAGAAGCACATGGAGGAGGACAGGAATGAGCTGCAGGTCAGGGAAGGTTGGGAACACTTCCCAAAGCAATGGAACCGACTTAAACTGACTTAAAGTTATGGTTAATCCACAGCCTCTGACACAGTTGCAGCCACACCAGATATGCCAACATCAACCTCACACATTATTCCATTAAAAAGTCTAATAAGGGTGACATCCCCAGAAAGAAAACTTCAATTATTTTATAATTCTGTATTTTCTGACAAGGAGAGCAACAGAGAAACTTTTTGAACAATCATCACTGGGAAGTATTTTCAACACACAGCATAGAGCTGCACACATATTTTAAGCCTCTGATGATGCCAGAGAGCCTGGACAGTGCCGTGAGAAGTAAAAAACACTTTTTTTCCAGAGAGCCCCTCTAGGGTTGCCAGGCTCCCTCAGGAGACTGAGCAATGCCACAGGACACTGGGGCAACATGATGAGCCCAAGGGGCTGGCATGACAGCTGTGAACTGAGAATTCACTTGTGGGACACTACACCTGGGATTGGTTTAGTCTTTCCATGGTATGGAACAGTATAGTTTAAATTGTCTAATAAGAGCAGTAGAAGAGCTAAGTAGGATTTGTTATTTTGCCTAATGAGGTGTACAAAAAATTGCTAATGGATTTAATCTGCATAAATTTCTCCTAGCTTACATATTCCCATGCACCCACACACACTCACTCTAAAACTCAATTGCTAATGATGAATTTCATTTGTTCCCCCACCAGAATTAAGAATATGTAATGAATTGTAATGTATAGTTAATTATCACATTTGTAACTTAGATCTTGTTTATATTGAGGCTGGATGGGGGAAAAGAGGTAGCTCCTTTCACAGCTATACCAGGGCACTATAGCAAGCACAGTGTGAGCAGACACTTGGAAGATGAGGCTTGCAACAATTGCATAAACTCTGCTGAGTAACCAAAGTTTGTACTTCCAAGGAAAGATGAATTTTCCAGAGGTATAAAGCACCTTTAGTAGCATAATACCTTATTCTCCAGGACTACAAGTATTATCAGAACAGAGCACTGACAAAACTTTAGCAAATCTGGGAAATAAAAAACATGTAAGCAATTCATTGTTTCCAAAGAATCATTCTATTGCCAATTCACTGGAATTTCCACAGAAGAGAGGGAAAATAAGAAATATTTTCCTCAGGAAAGGAAATGCATGCAATGCATAGAATATTACATGTATTTTCCTTCTGGGGTGAAAAAAGGAAAGGGAACATACCCAAAGTGCAACTCCGCTGTATGAGCACAAATCTATTCTTGGAATGGTGTGAAGCTATACATTTCTCTCTCAAGAATCCCAAGTCTCTTGCCAGTGGCAATAATACAGGCTTTGCTTCTGAAGTACAGCAAATCCTCCTGCACTGTGTAATTATCCCATCACTCCAGTCAGTGAGTGTCTCTTATGCGTCTCCTTTCAGACAGAGTAATTCCTAAACACAATTAGCCTCTGCAGTATTGCATTACTGTAGGCATAAAATTAAACATCTTGCTGTAGGATTACTGCATCTTAACTGTGTTTTCAAGAGGTTTCTGTTCTTCAAAACAGCCCTATGAAACTCTGTTTTTATGAGTGAAGGAGGAGTTGGAAAAGAAGCAGTTCAAGAGGTGGGCAGCTCTAGAGAAGCTACTTTCAGAATGAATGTCCATGGCAGGAAGTGGAACTAAATGATCTTTAAGGTTCCTTCCAAGTCAATTCATGCTATGAATTTGGTCCATTCTCAACCAGTTAAATCCTAGCTTAACTTCTGTAACTCCTTTTTGGTGAAAAACACTTTTTCATCTTGATGCTAGTCTGCACATCTAATACCAAATAACTACCAAGGCATCTCTGGACTGTTTGTTGAACAAAAGTTTGAAAGGTGAAAGGAAGAAAGAAGAGAGAAGAAATTAAAAGAAGTGAGCATCAATGAGCAGGTAGAGGTTTCAGCAAGGTCTGCCACAGCACTGCTTCTGGATAGCCTCATGGGGCTAAACAATAAAAACCATAAGTACAACAGAGAACAGTTAGGTAGAAAATGGACAAAAACACAGCTAGAGATTTGAAACAGATGAATATAGCTACAGATTTCAAAATAAAACATTTTTGGACTTGCTGAAAGCAACCATTCAATATAACTTACAAAGATTTGTCTTCTTTAGTAACACACATCTCCAGATCGCTTTTGGAGCCTATTGTTGCCTGCATTCTGTCTTTACTTTTTCTTCCCTATAAACTTATTGAAATTTAATACATATCTTGCTTGCCAAGTAAAATACTTCAGAAATGCTTTATAATGACAAATAGCTTCATTAAATATAATACCAGATTACATATGTACCTGAGAATGATTTCCTAAACAACATAGACTATTAGTATTCCCATGATTCCAATATAATGCAATATTTTTATTTACACTTAGCTTCTATAATCTACTGTGCCTAAGGAAATTATTTTAGATAACAACTAAAACAATAAGAAGAGCTATAAACAGTGATATTCTTTGTCCAGAACCTATTACACCTCAGCTGACAGTAAGAACTTCTTTCCTGAGCTACCTATTATCTATTCAGGAGACTGAAATAACAGGACCATCTGGCTGCTTCCAATAAAGGTGACAATGCTCACCTCTGCTGTCCCTGGTCTGTGCAGAGACAAGCATGGAGGGTTGATATTCCAGATATGTCAGCCATGTGAGGCTGAACAGTTGCAGCGTTTTACTGTAAAGGAGCAGAGGACAGTTTATCCCTTTCTTTAACCAGCACATTTCAGGACTTTGGTTATTTGAATGCCCTTCATCAATGAAGTTATTCCATAATAAAGGGCAATAATTTCTAATGAAATATGAATGCAGAGTGACTCTGTGGACACTGATTTTGAAACATGAGTCACCTTCAAAGTTGGAATCACATGGAGATAAGTTTCTTATTTTTACAGAACAACCAGGTGTATTCATGTCATACTTTGCAGAGACACTTTTGACATTGGTTTACATATACAAGTTTTTTTGGCAGAAGATGATATAAGCATATTAAATTAATTTCTACTGATTCTTTGGTTCATATTTCAAATGGTAAAGAAATTAACACATGGAAATTGCTTTCTGGTTTCCATAGACCAGTCCATTTTTAGCAAACATTTATATGGGCTAGTTTGGAACAGACCATGTAGCAGTTTTGTCCTAGGCTGTAAAAGCAATTATTTCATAACTGCTGTAAAATCACATATGTTTGTTGTTTGAAAGAACTTGAATTGTCCACAAGGCTTTTAGATAAAGTCTTAGAAACAATACTTGTAAATACATTGTGACACACAATATTAATAAGGTTTTCCATATAATAAGATAATGTAGATATGCTAGATACATTCTAATTATGAGCTACATTTGTAAGCCTGCCAATTCCCACTGAAATCACAAGAAGATGACTCCAGAAGCATAAAAACTCTGGATTCCAAATCATTAATTTAAAGTAGTTAGAAAAGGGGCCAAGGCATAACTGATAACTGGCTGAAGGGTTAGTGTGAGAAGTTCTTTTGAAAGGTATTTTATGTTCTGTTAATTTTATGTATTAAATACCACTTTAGGAGGTTTGGGAGTTTTGCTGCACCAACTAGTTTTCATTGAATTAGAAGAGAATCCTCTCATGGCAGGAATGTAAATCCAAAGGAGTAGATGAGGAGATACCTTGCTTTTAATTCTTTGAATAAGCCGCTGTCATGATAAATTATAGGAAAGAAACCCTGGAGCTGTGTCTTTTCTTCTTTTTTTTTTTCAACTGAGAACTTCAGAAAAAAGCCAACTAGGTCATAGCTAGCCACAACACAGTGTCTCAGTGTTAAGCAAATTATATGTAAGTAGGTTAAGTGATTCCATATATTCAGTAGCTTCTCTAACTGACCATGTACAAGAATTACAGATGCCTACATTGAAATAATTATACAGTTGCAACATTATTCAGATCTAGAATATCCAGGTACATGGAAACACCTATGGAGCTTTGGATGAATAAGTAAACATTACATTTTGTGATGTTTAAGACCAAATACCTGACCTAAAGATTAACAGAACACTGAGGCGTGGCTGGGGACACGACAGGCCAAGTACAGGACACTTAGTGGAAATGTTTATTAAATTTCTACCTTGGCCTATCAGATATGTCACAAGAGGTTATATCAGTCAGATTTCATTGTGTCACATCATTCCTGTCAAATTATAATGGTGCCTGACTGGCAAAACTGCATCTAGAATCAAATTTGATTGTACCTTACCTATTTGGGGATTTTGGAAAGCACAGCAGATTATAAGTCCTTTAAAGTGTTGTAACTCTTACCACAAACTTCTTGTCAACTTGCTGTTCATCTGAGAAAAAAAAATAATATTCATAAGTGAGTGCCATGTGTCAGACAAAGATGCAGTAAATTGAGACTAGACAAAATGATAAAGTCCAGGTAACAGATGAGCTGTGTTTATAAGAGAGTCTGAGGATCAGATCTGATTGGAACAAGACACTGAAAGTTGTCAGCTTTCCAACTCCAGCATTAAAGCAGCAGGACAGGTTCCCCAGGACACACTGATGTCACAGCATCATACAGCTACTTCTATCTGACAGTACTGCTTCATGTTTAAGTTACCAAAACAATTAAAAAAACGTGTCAGTGCAATTCTTAATGATTTTCTTTGTATTTTAATCCATTAAACAATGAGTCTGAGGTCCACAGGATCACTGCTATATTGACTGAAATAGGACCTGAGTCTTACCTTGCTCTTATTTTCAAGGCAGTAAAGACATTTGTAATTTCACACCGCGAAAATAAAAGCTTTCAGAATTGCTGAGAAGGAATTTAAAATTATTCTTCTTTAAAAAATCATGTGTTGTACAGTCTGATTAAAATCAATTGTGAACTATTCTAATGCTGGCATGTTTCATGTTGTGCTGCTGGGCTTTAAAGCTGAGGAATCATCCAGACCACAAGAGGTTTTCTGCTTCAAAACCTTTTTGCCACCAAAAACACCAGTTTTGACAGGTGTTCTTTTTGAGCAATCTGAAGATAGTTTACCAAAATGGAAATGTCATTTAGAGAGCATTACCAAAATTATCTCAGTTGCATACAGAGGTCTGAACCCTGGAAACAAGGACTGAATGCAGTGCAGTTATAGATGTCCTCTGTTTGAAAAGAGCAAGTGGCTGCCTGTTCAAATCTCACACACAGGCATGTACACACATTTTGTATGTCACCAAGTAAACCCCAGGGCTCTCAGTTAAATAAAGTTCACTGGAATCTAATAAAAATGGTGAACATATCCCAAATAGCAGCCACATTACAGTGGAAACTGTTGCCATCTCTTAAGATCAGCAAGTAACTAATGTATTTTAAAGGAAAAACATCCAAAGATAAAGCATTTTCCTAGCAAGTGAGCACCTATTATGCACCATGTTAAAAGAGCCAGATTCAGCTCTTGTCCTTCTTAACATCCAAACAGGATGCACAAAACAGGAATGTAGTCTATTCACATCCTAAAATTGTGCAAGAAATATCCTAATTAAGTTATTGTTATAAAGGACTACTTTTGCCTCATTTGTAGCTGTTTTACCATTATATAAGACAAACTTATGCTTCAAAAATTATCTAATTGACACTGAGAACTAAGGTTGTTCAGAAATGCCTTTTTCATGACATCGCCATGTCTCCATTGGAAAACAGGAACACACACAGTAAATGTACTCATGAGCTGAAAATAAATGCTTGAGGAAAAAAATTAAATGGTGAGTGTCATTCAATTTGGCACTCAAAATACTTTTCACCCTTTCTAGGAGGCTGTCCTTGTCATACCATAATGAAGAAAGTGAATGATACCTCTTTTTCTGTCTCTAAATATCTTGCTCCTAGGAAAATTTTCCCACTGTTTCTAGCACTGAATACTATTTTGTGTAATAAGTCGAGCAAATGAAGAAACCTACTTTAAGAATAAAATATTGCTCAATAGGAATAAATTCTAATAAAGAAAAAAAATTTAAGTATTCAGCATGAATTACAGATAATCCTATTTTTAAATTAAGTCTCTTACTACTTAAAAATACCTGATTAAGCCCTGATGCATAGCACTTGTTCTTCCTTCCTAAATTCAGACATCTACTTCATTTACATGCAATATTTTAAATGCATTTATTTAATACAATGCCTACCTCTGTACTACAAATTGCTTTTACTTGTCATGAATTCTAATGCTCATTTTTTATTCTGCTTTGAAACATCCAGCTACCCTTGGCTTTCTTTTCTCTTAGGCTTTGATATATTGGAATCATTTCCCCAGGCAGCAATCAGTGTTGATAAAAGAGTTTGAAACTCAATTCACAAACACATAGCATATTTGTGGGTAAGAGAACTAGCACTTTATTTCCACTGTGTATCAAAACAAACACGGGAATACTGCTTCCAATAGAACTGAGTTCACACAGCAAGGAACTGTGGATTTCACAAGTGGAGCTGATTTACAGCATTTAGGGGGTTATTTTATTTCAGGAGATAAAGATCTATATGTGCAACCAAGAGAACACATCACCTTCAATCACACAAGTGCACAATGATGGCATGCACCTTAGTGGTGCTCCTCCTGCTCTTTCCCTGCCTTTCCTCCTCCCTCCTGCTTTTGTCCAGCATTTTCTGCTCTTCTAAACACATTCCCACAGAGGCACCACTGGTGTTGCTGAGGGGCTCAGCTGTGCCCTGTGCTGGGGTGGCTCCAGAACCATCTGGAACCAGCCCTGGCCCATAAGGAGCAGCTCCAACTGCTCCACAGAGATCCTACAGCAATATCCGGGCAGGGACAGCTGGGACCCACAACATCATTTTGCACCCAGCAGTCCCCCTCTCAGGCACAGAAACCACCACTGTGACATCAGCCAGGACTCCCATGACACTCCCAGAATCACTCCTTCCTTTCACAAACAACAGAAAACCCAGCCAGCCCCTTAAAAATGCTAATCAAAGTTGAATTTACCCTGCTCTCAGAAATAGTAATTAATTGTGAAAAGAACTGTTTTACCCTAGTGCATCTGTGTTCCATATTTCAACAGTATTTCACACGTGCTGTAAACCAATCTGTCTTACCCACAGCCTTCCAAAATAACAGACAAAACCAGTAATACATTAAGTGACAGAATTCTGTTGACTTTTTCCAAGAAACTTTTGAGATGAACACAGCACAAAGCAGATTTAAAAGATGGGTAAAATCAGCAGATAGGATGAAGTCCTCAACAGTGTCAGTCTGTCTTAACAGCCATAGTGATGCCTCAAATGCCTGAACCATTCTGGAGAATATATTGTAAATATACTACAGAAAGCCTTCCAAGGATAAAATGGAATAAAATCCCCTGGGGCAAGAGCAGTCTGCCTGCATCTGGAAAAGGCTCTGGCCCATTTGGTAGGAGCACAGGAAGCATCCTGCCCAGAGCAGCTGTGCCACAGGGGCTTCCTGGAGAAAGGGAAGGTATTTAGAGTGGTTAAAAGGAAAGCGTCTATGAGAAAGGGATCTGGGGTACAGTCATGACTCTGGACTCACACAGAACCTGTAATTCTTTGTGCCTGCTGATTTCCTTCAGCCACATTTTCATCTGTATAAATGACTTGAGATCTAAAAGCTGCTGGTATTGACAATAGGAACTGTACTTTAGAGTCTTGTCTTTATGTCCATACTGACACATCATTTCATTAGTACACATTCCTCCTGATTTTTTAGACCTGTGAATAGCAGCAGAACAGTCCAGTCAAAGGAGCCCTCCAGTTTTCCCATGCCCTTCCCAATGGGAAACTTGATAAGTCTCTCCGATCACTTCACGAGGAAGATACAAATATAAGTCAATATTGCAAGGGGATGGACCCCGTTCTCAGCTCTGCTTCCTTTTTAAAGTTACAGTGTATGCAAATTAAGGAGAACTAGTGAACTTTGAGGAAGTTATCAACACAATCATAAGCTAGACCTCAATGCTCCTGAGATTTATTCTCAATATGTGTCTTCCAGCACAGACATTTCACATCCTGGCCAGCTTGGGAGATGAGGTCAACATTCCTAAGAGTCAGGTAAATGCCAGTGGAACCTTTCAGAGGCACATCAGATTGGAACACACACCAATAGCAATCACACTTATAAACCTCACTCAATTACAGGCTTTTCAGCTCAGGATGAAAAACATGCCTGCCCTAAAGAAATGCATTTAGGCTTTCTCATTTCTGAGTGGTGAAAGAATTATATCAGCCATCCATTATTGATCTCCTCAGGAAAGACAGCCTAAAACAAAGCAGCTCTGACAATACTACAGCAGGGTTGGGCTGACTTGCCACCTTCATTTAATGATATTTTTACTTTAGAAAGAGCTCATCTTTTAGGAATACAGAAATATGCATCCAAAACATATCTTTAACTGAAGTGCAATTAGTCTTAATTTTTAATATAAGCATTCAGGACGTCTCTAAAAACATTGTAAGACTAACTGTCTGTATAGGACTAGTGATTGATATTAAATGGTATAGGCACATAGCCCTTCTGCAGCCTCCTGGGACACAAAACTCAAACTTCACAAGATACCTGTGCACAGCAAGACACATTAAAGCATTCCTAGAAAATCATTAGTACAACTTTCCTGCCCATTTGCACAGAAAACAATACAAAAGTTATTACATCACACATTCCTAGGAGCCTCACCCTCCCATCCTTCCAGCCTTTACTTAATATTTTCTCCTGTTAAATGAAACTTATTTCTCACCTCAGAAGACATCTCACCCTGGAAAATAATTAATATTTTTCTACCAATTACTAACACCTTCTAAATCTCTGGAGAAATTTTCCACAGCAATTAGCAACCTTCTGGGCAAATGTCCTCTAGTAAGAGAGAACTACCACCATCCTCCCTCCCAAGCTTCTTCAAATACCCCAGTTTTAACCTGCTGCGTCGCCCTTTTGATGGGATTCACTTGCAGATCGTTAGCACAAATGGCCAACACCTGGATCCTTGTGATGCTTTGGGGGCGGTGTCTCACCAGGCATTTATTTAACAAGCTGCAGGTGGGTTTTGAGGTAGAGTTGTTAAAAAAAATTGTTCCCCTTTGCTAAACTGTGAGATTGAAAATCTCAATGTTTTTTTCTCCTTTCTTCTCCTTCTTTTTTTTTTTCCTTAATAAAAAAGCCGGCTTTGTTTGTCACATATGGGATAGATGGGGTTACACTTATCAAGGATTACTGGCAACAATATCTTTTCAAGGGAAGTGACTACCACTGAGCTTGTAAAATTTAGCAAGTAAGGGTAAGGTCAACAAAGCACCTTCTGATAGAGATTTTTGGAATATGTCAGCAAAACAGAACAGAAAATTAAATTACTATTTATGAACAAGTAGCAAAATCTGTACACTGGCAACCTTTTAACTGAATTCTGTCCTTTCCAATACATCCTTTTTTTTTTCACGGCAGATCTTCCTCAAAATTATATGCTGTGCTGGTCTTGGAGTTAGGCAAATGTGGTTGGAGGTTTGGAGGATTTTTGGGGGTTTTTTTCACTTGTATCTGAACACTGAAAGAAAAATAAAGGGAAAAAGCTTTCTACCAAGGAAATTATAACCTAGGTATATTAGCTGTTAAATATGTCATATTGAATAAAATATTTTTCAGCAGCATAAGAGGAATAATATTTAACAGGACAGTCATGTTTCAGTATGTATGAAAAAATGTTGCTATATGTTTTTTAAAAAGGTGCTTACAGCATGTAGCTCATGTTTTAACTGAAAGCTATCTGGTGCCTATCAACAAAGCCAGACACAAGTATTTCTGCCTGAGGAAAGGAGATTTTACCTTAAATGTCAGGGTGGGGGAGGGAACCTCATTGCTTAAAACCTTTCTACCTCTGATCAGGGGATACCACCTGGCTGGAAAGAGTGAGGCTCTGGCACAGGAGGATCACCAGCATTCCCCGTTTTTGAGTAAAGGACATTGTCACTGTAGGGTTGAGGAGGGAGGAGTGGCTTTGCCCTCTCGTTCAGAGCCAGCCCGGGCTGCCTCACCCGAGGAGTGGCCCTGGTACCTGGGGCTCGCTTCTGCCACCTAAGGCAGCACTCGGACCTCAGCCCCCAAGGTGGAAGTGCTGAACTGAGCTCTGGCTGTGGGCACCAAAGTGGAGAATTTGCAGAGATGCATTGTCTGGAAAACTTGTCTCATGCCAGAGTGGAAATATTACAGAGAAAGGAGTTTTTATAAGGCATCCCATTTATTCCTCCACACAAAAAAAAAAATGCTTTTTGGGAATAATGAGACAGTGCATGGGACCAATAGATTCTCTCACTTAATCGGCTCATAATGCTGGTTCAAGCCTAATTAGGCTGAGAAGGCTCCACTTAAACACCTTCCTCCAGTCCATTTATAAAATTCTCCTTTGCTGTCACATGAATGAGAACCGTGACAATACTGAGACTAACCTGTATTTGCATTTTAGCTCTTGCCTACCTGCCAGTGCAAGGAGGGACTGCATGCATGATGGCATGCTGATGTAACCACCCCATCTGTACGTGTACCTTTGACATTGCATTCATGCAAATCGAGATCAAAACAGAGATATCCTTTTAAAATCAGAGGCAAAAATGCAATCAAAAGGAAAACACCATAAATAGAAAAAAATTGAGAGACTTTTGAGACAATTTTGGAATCTAAAGTCAGATTTGGAAATAAATATTTTGAGTTATATTGTCAAATAAAAGGGAATATGAGCACAATAAATCTGAAGAATCAAAAAGTAAATATTCTTTCTACCTTCATATACTCTAAAGCTACTAAAGTCACCAGAATTACTAATCTAAATTAATGGTAGTTGATTGTTGATAGTTTATTAGTTATGAATAAGCTCAGAGTACTATTACAATACTATAGAAGCCTTCTTCTCTGGTAAATTAAGGTATTATTTAGGCTGCTGAAATGCTCAGGATGTTTAAATCATCATCACATCATAGTTACTAATAGTCTGAAACCTTGAATTTAAGGGTCAAATCCAGAGCCAATTTGCATCAATGAATTTAAAGGCTCATACACGGTGTTGTCTTTTTTTGTTTTCCCCAAAATCTCTGCCTTAGAAGACACACAATATGTCATCCAATATGAAATGGCTTTTTGATATTTTAAATCTTCTTTAAAATATAATTACCAAGGAAATCTCTGAAAAACAAAATCTATTTACTAAGTTTTGAATGGCGCATCAACAAGCTCAGTAATGAAAGATAGCAAAATGCTGTATTTACTCACAACATTGTAATCACATGCTTAAAATTATCCAACTACTAAAATCATCTGTTTCCTACCATCTGGCCCATGTGAAAACAAATAAAAGAGCATATTAAAGACAGATTTTAAATTTCAGCCCTAAACACGAGTTTACACATGATAAAGTTTAGTATTCTTATATTTAAGCCTTTGAATTGTTTTGATTTAAGGATAGAGAGAAGCTGGTCCAGTCAAGTATTTGTAAATTGCCCTAGAAATTAAGAAATCAAAAAAATGTGTATAATGGATGAAACACAGGGACAAAACAGAGTTATGTTTCCATTTAAGCTGACTCAGACACTGGAACTAGTGCAGCAGAGACACTCTTGCATTAGTGGGAATTTTCTGTCCCACTAATCTGAGAAGAGATTCTCTGATATGAGCAGGTCCTTGTGGAATAAGAATATTAAAATGTCTGAAAAAATATTTTACTAATGTAGAGGTGTCAAAAATTCCCCAAGCCTGAATAATTCCTCCCTGGAAATCTGAGCTCTGATTAAGTGTCAACGAGTCTAAAGGATGAAAGCAATTACAGCCTTCCTTTGCTTTCCACAAAATATCAAACCCAAAGCTGTCCAGGACTGTTTGTTGCACTGGGTGTCTGTTACAGTGTGGCATCTTTCAAAAGGTTTTTTGAACATGAAATAGGTAAGTTTGAAAGCAAAAGGGAAAATCAGTAATGTTCTTATTGTTGAAACTAGCAAACAAGCACTCATTGAGAACCCTCCTTGCTATAATCTGCCATATTTATTCGTCTAATGACAATAATGCAACAGGCCATAAGGAAACACTTAAATTTTCATTCTGGGAAGCATTCAGCAGTCTCAGCCACAAGAATTACCAAAACAATCCTCTGGATTAGCAAGAAACATGCTGTCTATGCCACAAGTTGATTGGTTCTCTGTTTGTAAATCCCCAAGCACAAAAAGGACCAGTCCATTGCTACCCCAGTAAAGAGGAAATCTGGTCAAATCACATCCTGTATCACCTGTATTGACACAACCTCCAATATCTCAGGAAGACAGCCTGAGATCTCTTCTTTTCCTCATTTTTTAACCAGAATTTCTGTTTCTCACCACCAGTCTTTTTCTTTCAACTACTTAACTCCTTGCACTGAAAAGAAATCTATAAATTCCATTTCAGACAAAATCTGTTCTCAACTGTTATCCTCCAGCAGTATTCTCACATTCTGTTCTCACACACACAAAAATCTTCTCTGACCCCTCTCTCTCTTTTCCCTTCTCAAAAAATAAATATATAACCAGCCTTCAGCTTCCCTAGTGTCCCTTCCATGGTCACTGGTAACCAGGGAAACCAGATACTATGGTAACTCAGAGATGACAAATCATTCCTAAACTCCAAACTATATGTAAAGCCCTCATCTCTTTCTTCTCAAGGTGATGGAGTGGCAACAAAAATAGCGGCAGCAAATCTCCATCTTTACTCATTCAGTCTTTTAACTATGTAAATCTGTATTTTCTCCATACACTCCTTCCACTTTTTTAAGTGTCCTGCTATTTTTAGAGCCATGTCATGCTCAGTCCAGGTTGTTCTAAATTAGACCTGAGTGCTCTCATCAAATCTCTAATTGCATTTTAATTTTTTTTTAATAGCTGAAGTTAGTTCCAAGTATATGTATGCTCTTTTCTGGAGGGGAAAAGAAAACTTTCCTAAGCCTCACCTGGTTATTTTCTGAGCCTCAAAACTATCACAGTCCAATATCATAGCTGAGATTTCTATCTCAAGGGTGAGTTTATGCAGAGTCTCTGATGTCTAACCAAAGATTAATTTTGTTGTCTTCCATGGGTAAGGATGTGACAACAGTTCTCTCTCTCTCCAATATCTCATTTTCATGAAATGTGAACAAATCCAACCTCTGTGACTTTCATCCATGCCAAAATGTTTAAAATTGGTCAACAAGTTCAAATGTTATAAAGGAGGCACCTGCCAAGGGTAGGGTCACAACAATGCCACTTATGGCAGCTTCAAATGAAAAAAATGGAACTAACAATTTCTGGATCAGTGTTCCAGAAATGCTTATTCATTACTGAGGGGGAAAAAATAATAAGCTCCCTCATCCATAGCCTTCAATACATTTATAAGAAATTTTCTAGCACAGTTAATCTTAAATTGATTTTAAAAAGATAATTTAATGCTAGCCAGAATGATTATGCATTAACTATGCATACATCACAGAAAATAAAATTTCAAATTCTACTCCCATTGTACTCTGTGGAAATGTGGTGAACTCAGTGGAAATGGTAGGTGAAAAACTTCCAAAGCAGCCAGTAAATACAGAAGACATCAATTTCTCTTGCTTCCACCTCTGTGTTCTGGGTTATATGTTCTGTCTAACTTACAGGTGAGACAAATGATGGAAAGCTCTATTTTAAAGCATCATTTACAACATGAGGACCTTTTTATTTTTTTGGTCATATCCTTAGTGTCTCTGCCTCCTGGAGTATTTAACCTTGGCTCATTTGCTGTCTGACTCAGATCCTCTGGTCACTCTAAAAATAATAGTATTATCCTGGACAGTCCAAAGTCAAAATCTAGTCCGAAAAGAAGAGATATCACATTGCTTTTATAAGATTGTGTTTGGGTTTAAGTTCCTGTCTCCAACAGGCAGCACATGACCCTAAACAGAAGAAGCTGTTCAGGTCCCAGCCAGCCCAGTCTTGGAATCTGATGTCAGAGAAAATTTGTTCCAGCACACTGAAGAAAGACACAACTCCCTTCTGTCTGGCACTTCCTTGTTTCTCATACCTCTGCTGCAGTTTTCACCTTTGCTAAACAGGACTGTAAACAGTTGCTGTCTAGGTAAGAAACTCCAGTGCCTTTTTTTTAAAATTTGCTGTTCAATGTGACAAATTAAAGAATCATAATACTTGCCATGAAAGGGAGCAAATAGAGAATTTCCCTGCAACAGAACCTCTTGAAATCCACACTGATTCATTCAGTAGGACAGCTTTTCTCTCAGTAACTACTGAAAAAAACAGCTGATTACTGAGAAAATAATCAGTTGAGCTAGAAACCTTATTCTTATATTGGAATCTCCTCCTCTTATTA
Source organism: Anthoscopus minutus (assembly GCA_013399455.1). Lineage (NCBI taxonomy): Eukaryota > Metazoa > Chordata > Aves > Passeriformes > Paridae > Anthoscopus > Anthoscopus minutus. The sequence goes on along the minus strand of VWYI01029880.1, from coordinate 7,106 downwards.
AGTGCAATAGGAGTCAATATCCAAGCATCCCATAAACACTGCATGACAAATGTTCCTTACAGCCCTTAGACAGACAATACAGCACCCACATAAGGCTGATTTATAAAGTGTGCTGCTACTCCATTTGAGACACTAAGCATCCCATTCCAGAAGTTCTGAGCATCTAGAAAGTTTACTTGAAGCCACTTCCAAAAAATCCTCCAGAGCACCAAACTTCCTGTGCCATATAATTGATAGCCCAGAACCAAAGGAACTAAAACCAGAAATTTCCTTATGTAGCTTGAGTTTCTTCATTTCCAACAAACAGCACATCATCTTCAGTGAATGATTCCCTTCTGAAGATTTAGATGAGCCACACATTTTTTTCTTTTTTCCCTGCTTGGCAGACCATAAATAACATCCTAAACTGAGTATTTCTTTTTCTTTGTAGATCACCATATCTATCCAACAGTGTTAAGAAACCATTCAAAAATAAAGAGATTGTGTATAATAATAAGCAGTAGATTCAAGAACAGGAAATGTTTTAGTTCCAGATTTTCAAGTTTTCAGAAAAACAGACAGGCAGATCAAGCAGATGAGGCACTGTGTGCTTGTGCATCCTCTCAATAATTCTAATACATATAAGATGATAATAACACCAATTTCTAAATAATGACAACAAACAGCTTTTAGACTGCAGAATAAATAAAATGTCTGACATAGAAGAATAGGTACTGGCAGCTTCATCTGATTCACAAGACATAATGAAAAGGTTGAAACTATGACTCTTGCTAACTTAAAAAAGTCATTATGAAAGTATCAGCCTTGTTCCTGATGGCTTCCCCCGGCAAGGCAGCCCAATATTTTTAGTTAAAACATGACTAGCCTTAGTATTTATCCCCTTTTCTTCCCTTTTCTTTCACTGGACTTTCCTTGAACTGATTCTGATAAAGGAAACTGCTTCCCAATACACATTAAATTAAAAAAATTAAAATTTACAATCACATAGAGGAAACAGACTCATACAAAGTGGCTCTGGAACCACTAGTGGTGACAATAGCAAACAATGCATAGGGGAAGGGCACAGACTCACAGCGGGTGAGGATTTGTCTCTCTGAAAGATTCAAAGCGTGGGATCAAAGCACTAATTCAAAATGGGACTTGAGCAGTACTGAAACATCCAGGGATCTCCTTGGAGAAATGTTACTGAATACAGATTTTCTTTGGAGAAAGGGAAGAGCAAAAATATAAACTTCTGTAATTGCAATTTAGTGTTAATTCTGTGAGCATAGGGTGGAAGAGGGGGAAAAAAAGGTGCCCACCTTCCAACATGTTGCTCTTTTTAGTGAAAGTGTCCGGTGTTATTTTGCCATTTTAATATCACCAAATTTAAAAGTAAACAAATAAAGAAAAGCTTTTCTGTGCCATATACTTGCAAAGACATGACTTTGCATTGTTCTTCCAGCTACTCACATGAAATAGATTATTTTCTGGCATCTACATGTGGAGGGAAACTGTAACTTTCAGCACCAGCAGGCAATTCAGAAATACAGGATATTTTACTTTGCACAGTTTATAAATTTTAGCAGTTTGCAGTATTTTAAATAAAAAATTCAAAGAGCTAAGGAAGGAAATGACACTACCTTTGTATTATTTTTATGATCAAGCTTTAGTGTGTTGTAAGGTACATTGGTGAATTTATTTTGTAGTCAAAGTTTGTATCACTTAGTAGACTGATTAACCTCCCCACACTCCCCAAAAAACCTCATGCAACTTAGATTAATTTTTAGAGAAAGAAAAAAAGAACCAAACTCTGCTCTTTAACAGCCACACATAAAAATGGAGCACATCATGAAATATATACTGTGTGCTGTTAAGATACTAAAGTATCCTGCAGCATACAAAGCATTTCAGTTGGAAAGGAGAAATCTTTTATTTCTTGATCTAAATCTCTTTGAAATAGCCATTGCCTGCAGAGAATTGGCACATGATCAATAGAGGTGGGGAAACCTCATGATCTCCTTCAGCATCCTGCAGGCAGTTGAACAAGTTCAACCTCCTGCAGGACCAGAGCAGAGATCCAGTGCATATCGTTTAACTCCCTCACAGAATATCATTTCTTTCCAATTGCTTCCCATAAATATTAAGAAAAAGTAGGTTCAGTCACTATCCCTTTGGCCTGCTTTGCATTTAATATGGATGTGCTGGAAAACTGGAAGAAGTATCTTTTGCTACATTAGATGTTAGCGTTAAAAGGAACACCGCCTGTTCCTTACATGGGTCTGTCTCCAGACTGGCTGAAGAAGTGAATGATACATCCAAAAGTAGCCTCTGCAGAACCTAACTGTGTGAAAACTCAATTTGGTGCAATTGGCTAAGTGAAAAATATACCAAAATCTGGTTGTCACAAACTCACTTGGAGTTGTGGAAAACAGTGTTTCGCCAACACCCACAGAAAGCAGCTCATGAAGGGGCTCTTTTTGCTGAACACTTACTTGTTCACAAATTCATTTCTACAATTTAAGACCATTCTCTCACCAATAATGCCTTACAAACTTCCCTGCTTAACAAAAGTAGGAACTACTGAAGATTTGCCCTCCCCTTTGCTGATTGGATGGACAGTTGTGTGACACCTGGGTGAAAGGCAGAGCCTCCTCTCTTTAGCTCTCAGAGCAGTTGCTGCAGTGCACATGAAAGGCTGAGCCACAGCCTGTGGCAGTTTAGGGCACGGTGCCTGTCAGCCCCACTGGCAAAGTCTAGCAGTGATCAGAAAGTGAGGGGCCAATGTCACTGTGCTCCACTGAGCCTAACAGAGAGAAACTCAGAAACTGCTGTGCAAAAGGGCAGCTCAGAAAAGGGATGATTAATATTTTTTTTAATGAACTACTCAGCATAAAAAGGATTGCAGAAAATGAATCTGGAAAAGGAGTCTGGTCATGAGCTGCTGTATGTACAGCTTCAAAAATAAAGAGAAAGGCCCACAGCCTCCAGGATCCCTCCTTGCTCAGCCAGTCAAGATGACTTATTACACCTGCATACAGCAGAGGAGAAAACAGAAAGTAAAATTACTTCATTGATTTTGTTCTGGTGTATGTAAATAACCTTATTGTCAGATCTGCCCTTTCCAGGAGGAAAAAAAAAAGTTTTGTTCAATTTGCCAGCTGACTTCTTTCTAAATCTGATTTTCATATTTCACAACTTCTCCACTGAGGAGTCAGTAAATAGTAGCATGATTAACTGAAATTATATTTACTTCCTAATCTATTTTATGGATTATTTCAAAGAGCTTTTAAAGTTTCTTAACAATTTTTTTGTTTCACGAATATGGTGATTTAGGAAAAGAAATTCTCTTGAGAGATTTCAAGCATTACCAGTATTTCTATTTTCTCATCACAACTGTTAATAAAGGCATATTTTTTCTGAATATATTTTAAGTAAACTCTAAACTCTTATATGTGTCGTATGTGTCTCAATTATAAAACAAATATTGTTTTGAATGTAAAATAATCTACACAACACTAATTTGAGTAAAGGAAGCACAATCTATAAATCTATAGCTCAGTCTCAAGCCAGTTCATTTTTAAGCCAAAATCAGCCAGTGTTAGTGAATGGCTGGGAATATCCATGTGGACAGGCACTGGAGGGCAGAAGTAATAACCAGCCTGTCAGTCATCTTAACAAGCTTCAGCCAATATTGATTTGGGGGGTAGATGAATACAGTATAATATGCACACATTTAGAAATGTTAATAAAAATGTGATCTATTGCACTTTTCTCACTAAATATAAGAGGCCGAAAATAATCTAAATAATTCTAAGAAAATTGTTTGCTTGGAAAATCCATCTGCAAGGGATGTGGAAATAAATCACAGGTTCCTTGATGTGACATGGAGTATTTGAACTAACAGATCAAATAGATAGACCAGCTACAATTCAAACAGTTACAACTCAGACTCATTAGAGACAAGAAAAGCAAATTAGATAAAAAAATAATCTTACTTAAGTCATCTTTCAAAACAAACGGAAAAGTTAGAGAAGTACATTCTCAGTGCTCATGAGTCTAGGTGATGGACTTAATATGAAATAGATCATTCTAATATATTCTTCATATCTACAGCTAGTCACAGTAGAAGGGTTTTTTTATGGGCCTCAAAATAATCTTTTCAAAGCATTCCAAGCTCCCCTAATAATCAGATTATATTTATATCCTAAATAAACAGCATAGAAAAATTCCAGGTAGAATTCTGTGCTCCTGCCTATTATAAATGACAAAAACATTCAGGGACTGTGCATCACTGATTCTGACCTTACAACTTAAATACAGGTTAAACACTATACAAGACTCATATCTCCTATCTTGTCAGGATTCCGGGTAAGCCGATGAGCTACTGTTGTCTTTGAACATCTTATTTGTTTTAAAATCCAGTTTGATTCGGTAAATTGCTATTCCCACGTGTGAAATCAGCTTTAACAAATGGTAATACTGATACTAATTATTTACAATTATACTAATCACTTGAACAGGTATCTTCAAGACTGAGCTGTAAATACACTGTAAACTTTAGCAAAATTAACAGAGTTTAATTTGAATTACAGATATGAGGTCAACTTCTGTTCTGAACTGAACCCATAATATTCTACAGGCTGTGGAAAAAACAGGTGGGTAAATAATATAGCAATTGTAATGTGCTACAAAGGAAACTCAACAAAAAAATTGCTACATACAAATAAGATTATAATGCCATGCTACTGTAAAATAACCCATTAATCTGTTGTGAAGCAAAACATGTAAGCACGTATCAATACCTCTGACTTTTACAGACCACCAACTCCCACAGATGCATCATGAACTCTACTTTTTACTACTTGTGTTTCAAATGTTTCTGCTCTTCCACAGTACAGGAGATCATTTAAAAAAGGAAAGTACAGAAAAGTATACATAGATTAAAAATTATGAGACATAAATAAAACAATGGCATGTTCTGCAACCCAACAAAAGTTAAACCAAAGCAGCAAAACTTTACAGAAGTGCAAAGCCTTTTCTACAAAAAAGCAGAATTCAGAAAACTGAATTACAAGTAGCATTCAAAATTATTATTTTAGCAACTCATAACAAGCCTGTCACTAAGAGCAGTCTCTAGCCCCTACTGCTTCAAAACTAAGGACTTTTTCATGCAGGATGTTATACATACTTTTTCCCTAAGTAACATTTGCCACATTGCCTCTCCCCAGGCAACAAAGCAGCGGATGCAGGCAGATGAACACCAGATTTACAGCAAACAAGCGAGGACTTACTCAGAGCAGATGTCTGTCATTCAGCAGTGTATTCAAGGAGCATCTGAGCAATCAGAAAATTCCTAAAGACACCTAAATGGTGAAAAAATTATCAACCCTTGTGTGAGAATTAAATTCTTGAACTGAACTGGCAAGGACAAAAGTACAAGAATGTAAAGGATGTTCTGAGGTCACTGAGCAGGACAAGCTCAGTGCTCTTCACTTACACTTCAAAACAGTATTGTCGTTTTCTTGGAATGTTTCAGAAAAGGTGACAACTTCAAGCACAGCAATCTGAGAATTAAACTGAGGTCAGAAAACCTGGCCAGTTAATAGGAACCCCAAAGCAATCTGTTCTTTATGGGGCAGCAGCTTCAAATAAATGAGATATATAAATATTTAATGAAAATCCTTTCTTTTGCATAAATAAAAGTAGCTCTTGGCCATGTACAAAAACCCTTAATGTTGGGATTCTTTTAACTTCCATAAGTTAAAAGAATCCCAACATTAAGAAAACAGAGACAAATTCACATATAAAAGAAAAGTGACAAAAATTCATGTAGTTATGTATTTATTACATAATTTAGGGTTTATGCTATATGCTCTGAAATGCCTTAATCTGTTTGATAGAACCAATTTCATAACTTCCATGTAAAGACAGAATAAATCATGGTCAAGCTTATAAAATAGTCTTGCTGCAAGGGGATTTGTAACACATCACATTTTCACACACAAAATAATTCTGATTTTCTGTCTTTAAACAGCTATATTATATAATTAGGAAAAATTACATTTACATGTGAAAAAGGAAAATATTGAAAAACTTTACAGTAATATATTTTTCCATTTTGCACATAAAAATCCTAAGTAGTAAGGGAGTGCATTAAATATTGTGTACAAAACAGATAAAATTATGTTGAAAACTTATTAGAGTTAGCTAAGTTATGTATCCTTCTTCCAGAGATATTTGACTTGCATAGAGTAAGGACCCAGATTAAAAGTTTTAAAAATACAAACTCTATCAGAGCATTTATTATGTAAGCATCACATCCTCAAATTCTGAAAATAGAGCCCTCAACTCATGAGAATTTCACACTGAAAACCTGAAAGAAGCCTGGTATGACTGGCAGAACAGACATCCATGTGCACAAGGCTCTTCCCATGAGGGACAGCACTGATCCATCCATCAGGAGGTTCCCATTCCCTGTGCATCAGGCAGTGCAAGCTGATGGCCAAAGCCTCCTGCATTTCAGTAAGGGACAAAACAATCTTTATGTATGCAGCACATATATGCAAATACTATAAAAAGACATAAATGTGCCTTTAAAGATAAAAATTAATTATATAAATGCATTAAACTTTTTTTATTTTTAAAAAGTGTGTATCTCCCTTACACCAAACACACTAGAATTAAGTGCATTTCATAACAAGTAGATTCTGGTACATATACTCAGATATAAACACATCTGCTAAAAAGTGTACATAAATTATTTCCTTGGTTGAATTGTTTCCTTGGCAGAATAGCTGAAATCTACCACGTGTTACTAAGGTAGTCAAAGTAATTGTCAAAACACAGCAGAAAGGTCTTTGTAAAAAAAGACTGTGTCACAGTAACATTCAGAGGCAGCTCTTTCTTCCAAACGACACCTCCTGAAAGTATGGAGACACTGTGACAAAATCAGATCTTTTTTCTGCCGTGACAACCTTCAGTTTCTTCATTCCTTTGAATATTGTTCCTGGTTATGTTTGCAAGAGTCCCTAAATCTCAGTTTAACTGCTGTTATTGATTCTTAAGGGCTGAAACACAGGTCTAAACAGAATTTTTTCCAGCTCCTTAAGTGTCTTTTATATAAA